>OU015744.1:125305727-125369840 GCA_907169655.1 Acomys percivali | reverse complement strand
TGTGTGTGTGTGTGTGTGTGTGTGTGTGTGTGTGTGTGTGTGTGTGTAAGAGAGAGTGAGGGAGTGGGCAGGAGAGGGAGAGAAGTACTCTCTGTTTCTTGGAGCTAAGGTAGCCGAGTGTAGGATGTATATTCTGATTGAGGATTAGAGTTTGAAAATTAAACAGAAATAATGCACCGAGAGGTTATGCTTCATTTGGGGTTTAATATGATTAACTCTTTGTTCATATCTCTTACATATATACATGCATGCCATGTCATACAGATGATACATATTTAAACTGTTTAATCTCTACTGTGTCATTTAATAAGAGAGTAGGTATGTCTGTCTCACTCCGCCTGTCTGTTTTACAGTACAACAGCAAAAAGTGTCCTAATTTATAAGTGTGTGCAATGTTTTTTACACCTTTGTTGTCCAAGCAAGATTTATATACAATATCCTTCTTAATGTTATTTACCAAGTCATCAGGTGCCCAGGGCAGGAGTCCTGTGATCTAAGTGACTGGTGCACTTGAAGGAGAAGATGGGCCTCACTTCAGTGCAATGATCGCTGAGGAGTGGAGTGCCAAGCGCAGACCCAGAGTACTAGGCCAGATGAAAAATCCTCATACAAATTATTCCTCTAGAAACTTCTAATATCACTCTGCATATCAAAACCAGAGTGACCAAAAGGAAGAATTGACAAGGAAAAATTAACACACAATGACACTTCGGACTTTTTTTTTTTTTTTTTTTTTTTTTGCCAATGCTTAGTTTGGAAGCCAAATTCAGTGCAGTTCATATCACAGTGCATTGCGATTTGACCTGTTTCATAGTTATTGGCCACTTCCATTCATAAAATGATAAGGGGGATTTCATATAATTCTTCTCTTTGATGATAATGTTTCTCTTGGCCTTTTAGTGTTTCAAATATTTGAAATCATTTTTCCATATCTAATGTAATTTGGGGTTTTACTAAAGTGTGTAATAAAACACAAAGCTGTTCTGAAACAGTAATTTTTCCTTATTCTAATACCATTTAACGATTTAAAGAGCCACTTATTAAATAGCTCCTTTTTCTATAACAAGGTGTTTTAATGCTTGAACACACAATCAAAGTTACAATGAGAGCTACATAATTGTTGCATTGGCTTAGGAATTTACTTGCCATACACAGTGGCTGGCTGAAGTCAGAAAGAGTGTCATGGTAACAAAGAGGCTGTACTTGATTCCACGGACACAAATTGGCATTGGCCATTTTGCTCCCTGCTAGTGGAATCTATGACATCTATGACAGCAATGTCACCATGGAATTGGGCAAAATTTTTTCTTTTACTTGTATGACCTGACTGAATTAGTTATATAAACAGAGATAGGTACCATCAATTTTGCAGAACAGAATCCGGGCACTGTGATTAAAATTGCTAACAGTTTCTCTCTCTTTCTCTCTCTCTCTCTCTCTCTCTCTCTCTCTCTCTCTCTCTCTCTCTCTCTCTCTCTCATCACATACAGTTTTCTCTACTTCATTTGCTTGTTTTTTCAAAGTTGGATCTTCCCTTAATTAAATTTAGGATGAAATTCAGACCTAAAGCAGGTTTATAACATAACTTATGTTGAAACTCTTTCAGTTTTAACTAGTAAGACATTTTTAATAACCAAACCATCAGAATGTTTGAGTCTGTAAACTTTATGTTGCTAGTAATCACACTGCTGTGAATATAAAGGTAAAATACATGTTCAGTTGCACATTTCTCCTGCCTGCTGCCCATATATTCCTGTGGGTTCTCATGGAAATTCAAATTCACTCCAAAATTATTTTTTCTATTATTTCAACCACTGCCTATTACACTGCAAGATTCTTAAAAGAAGAGATTATGGCTTGTTCATCTTTCAATCCATGGTGGTTTTAGCTCAGTGCCTAGTGCACAGTAGAGTTTTCATGAATATTTATTGAATAATAGGTCTGCCTCTCCTCCCAGCCTGCCAAATTAAGGTTATTACACTGCCAGTCTCTCCGACTTCAGAACTCAGTATAATCTTTGCCCTCTAAATGCAACTGCTCTGAAACCTCACAAATTCCAAATGACACTCAAATACGCCTTCTCTGTTCACAGCCTCGCTTACTAGTTGAAGATTTTTCTGTCATCTGACATTAACACATCTGCTTCCTGCTCTGTTTACTGTGAGTCTCCTCCCTTTCTGATCTGCTCCAAACAGCTCTGCCAGATAACAAGCATGGAAGACACACAGAACCTCTGACACTTTTCCTAGGCTCAGTTTTCAAAGCCTCTTCAGATCAAAAGAAAGGAGCTTTCTGTCTTTACAATAAATCGTCTGTAATACATCCTGGGTCTGCTCCTTGGTCAGAGACATGGAGACTGTCTTGCTCCTCCCTTCTCTGTATGGAATGAATGTAGTTTGGGAAATAGGATGATTGCTTTTCCAGACCTCAAGGCTGCCCTAGATAGTTTTTTTCCCTAATTCCTCATACCTTAGTTCTGTGTCCCTGGACACCACACAGTAATGTGTCCTGGCACATTAGCATCCATTTTCCAAAGGAAGTTTATGTGATTTTTTTCACTTGTCTGAAGCAACCTACTTTGAATTCTACTGTAGCTATTCTACCAGTAGAGGTCTTCATCCATAGTGTTCACGACCTGTGAGCTTACATAGCACACACATATCTTGACCCATCATTAACTTCAGAGGAAATTAAATATTTTCTTGTGACCTCTCTCTGCTCTGTGGCCTCTCTGCTTCTTTTCTCCCCCCCCCACCTCCTTGCTTCCCACCATTTCTCCCTCTTCTCTTGCTTCCCTTCCTCCTTTCTTGCCTTCTTCTTTCCTCTTCTTCAGATCTGCAAATATTTCCAAGATATCTATGCTACCATAGCACTTCATGGCATCCTTCATGTTATTGGTCCACTGCATAAAGCTTTCTCACATTTTGCAAATATACCACTGCAGACTTGAAAACATGGTGAATAGTTGAGAAGTAACACTACTTTTTCAAAATTGTCTCACACACAGTCAAACAACATGAGCAGTAGATGTAAACACTATTATTTTTTAAAATAAATTTATAATCTGCAAATTTTCTTTAGAACAAATTAGCCTTTTTAGTTTTCATATATTCATATAATGTTTTGGATTTTTCAATCAGTCTTTTAAAATATTTTGTTAAATCTTTGAAGATATCATAAGTGGTATTTTGATGATTTAATGACCTCTATCAATTCCTGCCACATCCATCTCCCCATCTGTACTCCCTGATTTGTGTCCTTGTGATTTTTAAATATATGGAGTCTAATTGTACTGTCAAGATACTCTTAAGAAGTCTTTCTCATAACCAATATGGACAAGATGATGGAAGTGTCACAATGAAAATTGATTGTAGTTAAGAGATCATTTAGTCATGATTGCTTTGTCATGTATCCAGATCAATTATAGCAGGGGTTTTTTCCCCCCCGATTAGTTTTGAAGTTCTAAATAAAATCTGAAATTTTTGACATGCATTCAAAAGTTTGAAACTTGGGTTACTGAAATCATATCAGCACACCACACACACAGAGAGAGACACACACGCACACACACGCACACACACATGCATGCACGTACGTTTTGCTTCAGTATGTGGAAGTGCGTGTCTTTCCCATTGTATAACTTCCTCATACTTCCCCATTGTATAACTGTATCCTCCATATACTATCTCCTTATATGTCATCTCCTTCTCTCCAAGTTTCATGTGTTCAAACTTTCTTGTATATTATTGTCTATATATGATCTTTGCTGTTTTGCATTGCTTGGCTTCTTCACAAGTAAACAAGCAAGCAAACAAACAAACGAAAACATATTTTCCTGAATTATCCTGGCTCTCCTCTTTCATCCACTCATTGAAAATATTATCAAGCCCCTACAATTTTCAATGTACCGTTCATTGACACCATGTTGGTCAACTAAAGTTGGTCATAATTGAATTATCTAAATCACTGTATTGAACAAATTCTTAGAGTCAGAAATATTGCATTCATCAGAAACCTAGTTTATAAGAACACAATTTTTACAGGAAAGATTACTTCTATATCCATTTGGATAATGGTAGATGATTGAAAGAGTATCTGAGTGAGTGTGCTACTAAGAAGAAAATCAACATAGGGAATTGAGATGTGTCTTGATAGGTTCAGGTTTTGCAAGAGTAATAAGAAAATGTCTTCTTGAATGGAGTATCACTCTGTGGGCATGAGAACTCAAACTGTGGTAGATATAGTAAGCAGAAAATTCATAAATCAGTAGCTGTGAGAAAGTAGAATGTCAGAGATATTGGAGAAATTATGAGGACATTGTAGAAGAGTTTAGAGATGTATAATGTGCTTTCTGGTTGACTAATTCAATGTCGTGTCACTAACATAACAAGGACTTTTCTCTTCATAGAATGATCTAAGAAATAGTCGCATTGTTTTGAAAAGATCAATGGCATGCTCCAATATTTTAAAAAATATAAGGTGACATGGGCAAAAGTAGAATCAAGAAGACTCAGGTATGATATCATGGTGGCTTCAGTTAGCTGGCACATATGTAGATGTAGTGGTAGGTCTGGTTTTTATAACACATTTGGAGTAAAGTTACAAAAATTGCCTGCAGTTCAAACATAAAATTATACATTTTAGAAATGACTATTGAAGTAAAAAAAACTGGAAGAATGGAATGGAAAATATTTTTCAAGAATAACATATTTAGCTAGAAGATGGGAATAGCAAGAGTATTGGGAGCTTTGTTACATGCATGCTAAGTGGTGTGATGTGCAGCGAAGAGTGGTGAGAGTGGCTCCTGGAGGGAATAGAGAGAGAAAAGCCACAGCAGCAAGTAGCAGTTCTGACTATTTTTGCTGAAAGAACAACAGGTAGGCGTAAAATAACCACCAGGAAATGCGAGGCGTATGCTTCCCTAAGTAAGGATAATTAAGAACCTCTTCACATTCTCATGGGCTAGTCAAATAAGAAACAAATAGTGATATTGTCCTACTGAATTGCTAAGGAGGTATAGAAGATTATGAGGAGAACTGAAACTCCTGAATACACCTGATTTCTCAGGGTTCCTGAGCAGTTAGCCGAGTGGGAGGGTTAGAGCCGGAATGTATAGGCATTGATAGTCATGCATTTGGTGGTACGAAGATATGGTATTGAAAACTTCGGAGAGCTTTCTTCTCACGATCTCAGAATAAGGATGATGGTGAATGTTCCAGCAAATCTGGCAATGTGTGTGTCCAACATGGGGAAGTGTAGAGCCTCTATGACTTGGGGGCTGTAGTGTGCTTAAGAGGCAGAAATGTCCTTTTAGTGATGGGTATTTTCACTTTATCCTTTGAAAACTTCACACATACACAGTGTATCTTGGCCTTATTTACTTCCTTCTCCTTTACCTCCAACTTCTACCAAGGATGCCCCCATAATGTCTCTTTCCAATTTCATATTTTCAATATAATTTTTAGTCTTCTTTTTCTAGTTTTAAATCTATTGGGTCTGACTAATGTACATAGACACGTGGTCATCCATTGAAACCTTGAAAACTTTATAGTGGCCAAAATCCTTAAGATGTTCTCCCACCCAGCAATCATGTCAATAGTATCTCTGCTAGAGATAGGGCTTGAAACGTTGAAATTCAGTTCCCCTCTAAGCTTGGACTTTCAGCTTCATTTAATCTTGTGCAGATTTTGGGTAGAAAAGAACTGCTATTGTGGTGTCATGTGTGCAACAGCCATGTCATGTTCAGAGAACAGCATTTCACATCATTCTTCCTCATCTCTCTGCTCTTGCATTTTTTTGAATCACTTTCTGCTGTGTTGCCTGAACCTTGGTGGTGGGTAGAAGTAGATGTCCAATCCATCGCTGAACAGTCGTAGTCACATAGTTTTAGTGTTTGGGACAGTTATGAGTCTGTGCGCTGTATGCTCCCTACTGCAATAAGGCGCTTCATAAGTAAGGTCTACGACTTCCCTAGCCACAGTTTTTGACTATGTTTATAGCATCAGGCATGAGTTCCTTCCTATGCAACAGACCCAAAGTCCAATCAATAGAACAGGTAGTTGCTTCCATAAATAGGCTTGCACTATAGCACCAATGGTCATATTACCTTGCTAGTCAGATTACAGCATTCAGGGTCCAGCACTGGAAACAACACTGATGCTATTTTTTCGCTGGCAGCCTCCATTACACCCCATAGTAATCTGAAATCTAGCCAGTGGAAACATTTCTTGCTTAGTTCAAGCTTGATTTCTCTATGTCCTGGAAGCAATGTTTCTGGGTTTCACCCATTCATTTCCAGCTCTATTGGTGGAAGGGGGAAGTGTATATGGTAGCAGCCCACAAGGGCTGTGTTAATGTTACAGAACTTAAGGCTTAGTTTTTCAAGCAATGTTCATGTCTATGACAGCATTTCAGGAGGCAGAATGGCTAATGTAGAGATGAAAATTGCAAGTAGAGCCTTCCTGAAATAGAATGTGAAAAATTTGAACACAATTAATTTCTGAAACTGATTTTATGAGCTTTTTACAGTTGTTTCTACCCATGAAATATTTTAAGAAATGTCTTTATATGCTTTTGGATTGTAAGATACTAAAAAACCCACTTTATCTGGCTTTATTTCAGTTCATTACTATTTGTTTGTCTTTATAAAACTAGACACGATTTAATAGAGAGTAATGTATTCCAATCCTGTTATGTATCAGTGACAGTAATTTGTATACTTTCAAGCTACATTCTATTGACATAGATTTAGAATAAGGTCTGCACAAGCAGAGTATTGTGACTTCAGGACTGGTTCACCAAAATTGAATAGAAAATTTTCACATTTATTTTAAAGATACAGAATATTTTAAAAATGCAAATGAGGCACTTATTTTAATTACAAGAGGTAGTTTTTTCCTCTTTTAGGGAAAATATTGCTTTGCATTATTTAACACACAAAAATATCAATTCAAAATTTTACAGTTAATAAAGGCACATAGCTAGGCAATATTTTCAAAGCTCTCCAGACACAATTATGTAAAGTTAAACAAATATGCATATTTCAATCCTTATCTAGGTGGGTATGCCAAAATAAGTATGTGATCATAAATTTATATCTATCATTTTTTAAAATTAAAACAATTAACAATTAACTCTTAGTGACTAAAATGATGAGATTGCTTTGAGTAATAATTGTTTAATTTCATTACTCAGACTGCATAACACTTCATAAATATATGGATGGCTCAGAAAATCCCTATACCAAAACCTGCTTTCCAAAGTGATGCTATTAAGAGATGAGGCCTTAAGCTGGTCAGTGCTGATGCATGCCTAGCACTCACAGGGCAGAAGCAGATAGATCTCTGAGTTCGAGACCAGACTGGTCCAAAGAGCGAGGTCCAGGACAGCCAGGGCTGAACAGAAAAACTTTGTCTCAAAAAACTAAAAATAAGAAAATAAATAAATAAATTGAAATAAGAGATGGGGTCATTCAAAAGTGATTAGTTCAGAAGGTTACTCATTCCTAGAACTAGTGATCTTTGAAATGTAACCTTTCTATCACATGAGAAGGCAGACAGAAGGCCTTACCAGTGAAACAAAGAGCATATATGTCTGACACCAGCTATATGGGCGTCTTTTTCTAGGATCTCCTTATCCATGACTGTGTGTAATAAGGTGTTGTTCTTAATAAATCACTATACTATATTTTGTACAAAGGCTAAACAGACAAATACATCTGGGGTTTGAATTGCCAAAAAATGTTTCAGAGTCTGAAAATATTCTACTTTGCACTTATGCATTTAAGAACTTACTATGTTCAAGTATCTATGTTGTGAGGTGGAAAAATTAAGTTTTTCTAAAAAATATTTTAAAACTTGGTGGGATAGTCTTCACATAACTCAAGGGAGTAAATGGTAAGCTAGGGAGGCAGAACTGCCTGTGGATTACCCTCAGAGCTGGAATGCCTGTGTCAGCGAGGGAGGGTATTTGTAGTAAACTCCTTCACATAAGCACAATTATGTTAGGAGTTAACCTAAGTTCATTGGGTACATTGCGTATATAGTTAGGTTCAATATTTTATATTTAATATCCTTTAGTGCTTAGACTGTTTTTTGCTTTTCTAATTTTCTTTTAATAAGCATCAAATGGAGGAAATAGCCCTAGGGACTGTAACAACATCTGGAAATTTGATACTAATCCATGAGTCTTCAGGTGACAAGTATAAATAGGAAAACTATGGAAATTTTAGTCTTTTCTGAATAGTCCTGATAGAAACATAGCCTTTCATTCTGATGCCACTGTCCTTTAACTCTTCCTGTTCCAGTGATCATTCAAACTCAAACTCCACAACATCACAGAACAATTTCAAGTTTGCAAAAATATCATTGAAGGAATATTTTATTAGAAGCACTTCATTGCTTGCACTCTGGTCACATCTCAACATTTTCAAGTGGGTATTCTTTCACTTCTGGCCCATTGCATATGATTCCAAAGTGGATGATTCTTGCTCAAAATACCACACTACCATTACTATTGCTACTGCTGCTTTGGTCATTGCTATGTATACATGCATTCATGAGCACATGAGTGTGTGCGTGCATGTGTGCGCGTGCATGCATACACACACACACTACAGATTCCACACACTCAACACATGTAATTCAGTCACCATATATACAGCACGTGTGCACACACATACACATCTTACTAAGATAATATATGCTTTTTATAATAAATTAATATTGGTAAAATATCTTTCTTTGAGCAAAACATGAAAGTAAGAAAGGGAATTGTTGGCCCAAAGGGTTCTGGACAAATAGTGGGATAAGAGAGGCTCTTACTGAGGTGAAAATTGATGAAGCTACTTATCATGCATGTAGGAATTGTCAAAGAATGAACATAAAAAAAATGATCAAAACCCACTGAAAAACATCAAAAACAAAAAAAGAAACAAACCTGTAGACTCGCAGGTGGTGTTGCAGTATATATTCCAAATGGCTTCTCATTGTCTTCTATTCACCAGTTCTTTATTTCTATAAAGGAATAACATTTTAATAATCTCTTCTTGTTTCTTCCTTGTTTATCTTGAATCACAGTTCAAATGTATTAAGAAAATGTTTAGCTCATGTTTAATGATGAGCACTAGGGAAGAGAACAAGTAGTGATTAGAGAAATACAAGAGTGGGTTGAGTGATCCTAAAATTAAGCCTGTCTCTGTCTCTGCCTGCTTCTCTGTCTCCGTCTCTGTCTATGTCTGTCTGTCTGTCTGTCTGTCTGTCTGTCTGTCTGTCTGTCTGTCTCTCTCTCTCTCTGTCTTTCTCTGTGTCTCTGTCCCTGTCTGTCTCTCTCTCTCTCTCTCTCTCTCTCTCTCTCTCTCTCTCTCTCTCTCTCTCTCCTCCCCTGAATTCAAACAAAATAAAGCTTGGATCCAATGACTTCATCAGCTGTCATATTCCCACTTTTTTACATTAAGGTTTTCTTGTAAGCTTTAAGAATAACTATTATTAAATTACAGAACCTTAATTCAATACAGCCTTTGCTCCGTCCTGAAAAATGTATCTTCATCTGTGAGTCACATTTTCTGAGTTCTTTCAACCCATTAATCATTACATCATTCTATCATGTAATTCCATGCGCTGTCTTCATTTAGTTACTGGAAAAGGTGTCACATAAAGTTTTGTGGAAATACTAACTTGGATAATATCTACTTTAATGCAATTTCTTAGGTATCTTCCCTTCTTATATGATTATAACCAAAAAAATATATACATTCACTCTTTACCCTATCACTTAAAATAACTATAAACCTGATTGCTTTTATTCACACAGCAGTTCTTGGCTTGCAATTCATAATAATTTCAGGTAAGGCTTTATGTATGTATGTATGTATGTATGTATGTATGTATAAATGTATTTCTTTATTTTTCATGACATTTAGGATTAAATCAGGGGTCTTTTACATTATAATTATATTTTAAACACAATGTGTACAGTGATAGTATTCCTATAGAAATAAAAAATTATATAAATTAAGCTGAGTTTTTAATATCTTTTTCTGTGAAAGACAAAATAGATATTTTAATAACTTGATGGTCAAAAATCTATATAATAAATTTTGGCATTAGTTCTGCTTTGAAAAACATCCAAGTGAGTTTGATGTCTCAGTTCAGACTAACCTTTATAAAGTAGATAGTGTCAAGAGATACTTGATTACTTCAGAAGGAATAGTATTGTAAGTTTTTAATCTGTTAATCACTGTATTATTTGTAATGTATTTTGGCTGTTTCTGTTTTTTAAAATCTCTAATTACATATATTTTAATTCTTAGCAGAAAAAAGAGAATTAAAAGTAGAAATAGAGCATCTTTACCAAATTATGATTGTTTCAACTGCAAATATAACTCTTAAGCATTGAATGAACTTGACAGTTGAAATGCCTGTTTTATTGAAAAAATGTCATTAGGTAAGTTGTAATTTATGACGAACAAATTCATGTTCTTTATTGACAATTATTTGTACACTGAGTTTAGCCGTCAGGATGATGGAATTAAAACTGTATTAGGCTTAAATGAAAATCATTTAATTTTTCTTATTTAATATTGTTTTGTAGTACACAGATAATATAGTTCTCAGAATCCAAGTCTTTCTTGGTTAAATTTAAGTTTCTATCACTAAATTGTATTTACAGGATATCATTTAAATATCATCATTTCAAAAAAGGTGGTCATGTGCCTTGCAGTGTTAGCATAAGGTGAAATGTTGTGAATAGCTTAGGGCTGTGTGTAAGACATATATGGGTTAAATAAGAAAAGATATCCAAAATATGTGTGAGAGATAGATACTAAAGGCCTTACCTACCAAAGTAGAATATAGGTGTAACTTGTTTTTAATAATCTCTTGCTCTATATTGATAATAGTTGTATTATGAGTATTCTGCATTTTAAGATAGATGCTTCAAAAAACCATGAAAGAAGTATAAATGACAAATGACAAAGGCTTGCATTTCAAGATAATAAAAATGGAGAAAAGATGAAGTTAGGAAGTCCATAGTACAGTAAGCAGTTTTGGATGCAAGCTGAGTGTGGAGTTTGTGCAATGAAACACTTAAATTGGTTCTCAGATTGATCACTTAATACTTGTTAGTCCTGGTGTTATGTTAATTTCCAACATCTTAAATTATTTCCATCATGTTTACAATAAATCCTACGGACATTTTGTTCACAGGAGTGTGATCAGAATGGCATGATACAATAAACAATAAGTTCAGTATAATTCATTGGACAATTCTGTAATAAAATACTTATTGTTCTGCGTAGAATGAGTTGAACATTCTGCATTCCAAATAAAGGACACAGGAGATGGAGGAACAGAAGAAAACATATGTTAATATCAACAGCAGTTTTATTAAGTTTCATTAAGTAAAGCTTCTTTTTCTCCTCTTTCCTCTCTTCCTTTTTCATTGTGTTGGAGACAGTATAGAACTGTGTTCCCCACTGAGTCACATACCTACCTAGTCTTACATATGTTTAGACTATTATCTAAATATAAATCAGACCATCAAAAATAATTACTGTTTATTTTACATATGAACATAACAGGTCCTAGGAACCATGGTATCACTATGTAGGATGTAAAATAGATGCAAAACTGACAAGCCAATATAGATGCCCAAGTAACAGGCAGTTGCTATGCAACATCATAGAAACAGATACATCCTTTCTTTCTAGTAACATAGCCCTGTACTATCGCTAAGTTTAACCTATGAAAGTTCTATTGATTGATGAATACATCTCTCTTCCTATAGTCAATCAGGAACAGTCATCAACAAGATATTGTATGAATCTTCCTTAATAGAAACAAGCACTTTCCTTCATCACATTGGAAAGACATATAAAATACTGGTAAAGAGTAAATACATTTCATAAGCTTAGAAAAACACACATCAAAATACCTGCCAGAGCAAGGAACTTACAGCACATGTAATGACTGTACTGAAGTTCCTGAAAGGATTTTAGGGCAAAGAAGTTCACATACCACTTGCAGCCTCACTAACTGGAATCCTGCTTTACCATATCAGTCAGAGGGTTACATAGCAATAGCATATGCTTGGCCTTTTAACATCCTTTAGGCCTCTCAGTGCTTTTATTCTACAAAGAGATTTGTTTAAGTTGCCAAGTAAATCAATAGAAATTGGCCCAACTATAAAAGGCTACCTTTTAAATATTGTAAAATTGCTGAAAGATGAAAATTAGATGAAAATAAGTTCCGACATTTACAAAGCATTTCCCCACACCTTCTTCTCTTCCTACCATACTCCCTTCCTTCCCTTTGTAAGTTCCCCACCACTGAGCCACATTTTCATCCACTTTCATTTATTTAGAAATATTTTGATAAAATATACTCTTTTAGAAACGTCTCTTCCCACTGCGAATTTTTCCAAGTTGATGAGGAAGCAAAGCTTCTTTACTTGTTTCTTTGATTATCTAGAATTGTTTTCTAAACATTTATTTCCTCTTGTTTTTTCATACTTATTTATTCTTAATTTGAGTAGCAATATCTGTTGAGCTATTAATGAAAACATATTTTAAGAGAGTAAAAATTTTTTCATGGCTTTTCACCTATTTCATTGTAGTTAATGTTTGTAGTCCCAGTGTAGCCTTAAGTCATTGTCCTCATGCCACAGCCTTCTAGCTCTTGATTTCCAGGGATTCACCCCATTGCATCTGGCCCTTCGACTTAATTCTAATTGATCAAATTACAGAGAGGATATGACTGTCTAATTTAAATATTTATCATAAGATTTAAAAATCGCATTGTGAAAGGCCAAATCCAACACTATATAGTTTTACTAGTGTTTCTTTAAGTTTCTTAGTCACAATGATATCAAAGGACACATTCTAAACCACTGATTCTTCAGGACATATGTTAGGATGGGAGCATTGTCTTAATTTAGCAATCATACTAGAGTTTCACCTTTTTTGTTCTGGAACTCTCTGATTAAATTGGTTAGACAAAAATGAACCTGATTTATCTACTTTGGGATAAGATAATTTTCCACAGAATACAAAAATATGTCAGCAATATTTTTTTGTTTTTTTGCAGTTGTATTTGCAAATTATCCTCCATATGAAACTTAATAATTCACAAGTTAACAGTGCCACTGTTCATGAATTATGCTGCTCAGTTAATTGGACTTCTTTGGAGGAATATTAATCTCCTTTCTCATGCTTGTTGTTTTGGACTAGAAATTTTATATATCTGTGTGACACAAAGCAATATCCTGGACAATCAGAAGATTAGTATTCTGGGAATGAAGTCAGCTGCACACACTCATTACAGCGGGTGAAATTTCATGGGCTAAATGTGTGTATTGCCTTAATACTCTCTTAATATTGCTGAGAATCTTCTGCATGATGTTACATTTTACTCATAAAGATTTTACAGCTGAAAAAAGATGTCCATAGCAGACAGTAAAATCTCTATAGGGATTCCATACCTAGTTACAGCTTAAGAAGCAGGGCTCAAGTGGAAAACACCATTCTGAGATAAAGAATCAACCTCTTAGTCCCATGCTTTTGCTTTGGTTTTTGTTTCATCTGTCATTTTATGTAGAGTATACGTAGTTTTCTTTTCAGAAGGTGAGTTAGAGACACTGCACTACTTAAGTAAATGTTAAATGTGTATTAGCTCTTCAGAGTAGCCAAATTGGTTAGTTTTAGTCTGTTCATTTTCTGTTATCATAAAATGAACGTTCAAGAGAGATGTCATTGAGTCTAAACTTGTTTTCTTTCTAAATAAGACCAATAATAACTTGTAACCAACTCCCATTAATCATAACCCTCTATAGCCTAAGAAAGAAAGCAAAAACCTACCCAACCCCCCTTAAAGGAAATGGGGAGTTGTTCTCTTAAGGCTTTTTTCAGCCTGATTAGGAATGAATACTACCTAGTAGGGGCCCAAATAAAATTGGAGAAATGGTTTAACAAGCAAGGAATCACATTTGTGGTCCAGTTTCTAAATGTTAAGAAATTCTAGGCTTAATTAGAGTCCTGTGTGGGACAGTCTGCAAAGCTGGACCAATTTGGATTGGAAGCCTTCTTTGAAAGTGTCCTAGGAGCTGTCTTGTTCTGATGAGGAAGAACAACTGAAGCACTTGGTGCTGGAACATGAAGGGTACAGGATGTCAGTGTTCAGCATGCTGAGAGGAATAAATTCTATCAGGTCTGATCCAATGTCAGTGATGATGAGCATCAAAGAACCTCCTTATGGAGATGGCTTCAAATGAGGAAAAAAGCCACTGGACAAAATATCGTCATTTCTAACACAGATAAAATTCTGCCTAAAAAAGGGCGAGCTTGGATGTAGGCAGAGTTGACAGCCAAACTGCCAAGACAGGGTAAGCAAGTCTTCAAGAGTTCCTGCCTCACAAATATATCTGTCAGATATGCTGGGCCAGAAGGCTGAAGATGATGCCCCAATGTTATAGAGAGTTTTGGGTGACTATTGAGGTAGACAACAGTCTCTGTCATCTTCTCATTTGGAAAGCTCCTAACCTGCACTCCCAGCAGACTCAGGTAATCAAGTTTATTCCTTCTCTAGTCTCTGATGGAGTTGAATACCAGGTAGTTTAGTTTTATAATAAAACTTAGTTGTTTAGGGGTTAAGATGTTTTTAGGTCTAGATAGATGTTTTAAATTGATAATGACAAGATGTGATGGAGAATGATTTACATTCAGAATTTTAAATGCAGCAAAAAGAAGAGATGTTTTCTTCAAGGCTGTCAAATACAAATAGCCAAAACACTAAGAATATAACATTTATATAATTTCTGATTGTGTCATGGTTCTTCTCGCTATAGTTAGTTTATTGTATATATGTGTAATAATATAAGTGTATATGTAAAAATAAAAAAAATGTTTTTTAAAAAATGAGTGCTCAAATATCACAGAACGTCTTTATAATAATAGGTCCTAACTAACTGTAGATAAGTGGTGTGTTTATAAGCTACGTGAGAAAACTTGAAATTCTTTTTCTCTCGTGGCAAGAAAAGAAGAAAATAAGCCACATGATGCTATGCTTCCACTTTAAAAGAGAAAAGTGGAGTATAGATCACTGAAAACAATGCTTTCAGGAAAATGAAAATAGTAGATGCCGACCACAGATCCAACCACTCACTCATCAGAGTCTGTGAGTTGCCATGCATGCCTGTTAAATGTGGACTATGTCTAGTGTAGGCCGCACTAACCTTTACCTCAGATAAGGAGAAGACATTAAACCTCAGGAGTTCTTGCCACACCAAAATCCCCCCCTCCCTCCCCTCTCTGTCTCTTCTCCGTCCCTCCTTTTTTTTTACCCCTCCCTCTCTTCCTTCTCCCTTTCTTTGCCTTCTCCCACAGTGATATCATATCTCCAACCGTAACCATTGTAAAACTTCCAGAGATTTCACTAGAATTTTCCAAATTGAAGATGGGAGGACATACAGTAGTTAGTAAATAGGACCAGGAAAAAAAAAAGTCAGATTAGCTTATCAGCAAGCACTATAGGTGCTTAATTTCCAAACCAGAATACTGTGTAGGAGTGTATACTTTCCTGGACTTTATAATTATAGATATTCAGGCTAAAAACAGGTAAAGATGCCTAATGCAAGTGCTATACAATAAACTTTTTCATTTATGTACACGATACAAAAAAAAGGTGTTTCATGAATAGATTTTGGGAAAAAGAATAAAAGCTAAAATCTTCTCGCTTGATACTTTTTGTAGGCATTTTTGTTATATTTGCTATTCTGTGACTGCTATAAATACAGAGTATGTCCTGTTTGTGCTTGTTCCTGTGACAATAAGAAATTCCTACGATGTCATCTTCAGGGTCAGAAATAGGTTATACAATAACCTTCATTGTTAACATGGCCAGTTCTTATTTTTCGTGTGTGTGTACGTGTGTGTGTGTGTGTGTGTGTGTGTGTGTGTGTGTGTGTGTGTGGTGTTAGAGACCAAACCAATTTGTTAAAATAATGTTTCACCAATGTCTGCTTTCATATGATTTTCTACCTAATTATGATTATACTCTGAGAAACTAGTTTAGTGCGTCAAAAACTTATGCGACATGACTTTTGAGAAATACTAATAAATTTCTTTCTGAAAATGTGATTTTTGACTCTTGAAAGCCAATATCAGTGAGTGGATGGCATTTATTATACATTTGCCATTTGCCAGCATTGATAAAATTTCCAATTGATTACTTATTTAACTGTGCCTTTGCTTTTCTTACTAGGGGTAAGACTGAGTTTCCCTGTTTAATGTCCTAGTAATTCATGGAATTTGACTCTATTTCTTCTTTTATACTTTTTGTATTATTTTCTTATTTCCTAGTTACTACTGGATTTATTATCATCTGGTAGACATGCAGTAATCATATAGACACATATAGCCCCACATAGTTTATCTCATGTTTTGCAAAATTTTTAAAAATACTTCTTTCTTTATACTTTATTATATTTAACATATTTAGCATTTTAAATGTTTTTCTGTTTTATTTCAACCTTCCCTTCAGGAGTTCTCAGTTTTCAAGACTTTTTTATTCTGGGTGAGGAAAAATTCTTTTTATTTAAAAAAAAATATTGCTTCAAACATAATTGGCAAAACAAACAAACAAACAAGCCCACCCCAAAACCCAAAAGCCAATCAAACAAACCAAAAAGCAATCTGGCAACTGGAGCATCTACAGAAGCAAAGAGTTGACTTTTGAAGTGAAGAGCACTAAAGCTCACACTAACTGTCTGATTGGCCAGACATTACGGAAGCATCCTTAAACTGTGAGTAACTGGCCATGCTGCTGTTCCCGTAAATCAGTAAAGTCTATCAACCAAGCAGACCGTGAGCATGTATTTTGTAAAGAGATGATAATGAGGTGAGAATTATATTTAGACTGCATAGAAGTGTGACTCCTGAGTTACAAAAGGTGGCACTTCTCTATGCCCTCAGCTCTTGGGCAGAAGAGGCAGGAGAATCAACAATTCAACATCACCCTGGTCCACATAGTAGGTTCCAAGCTACACAGGGCTACCTAGTCAGATTCTGTGGAACTAACAGAAAAACAAACAAGCAAAGAAACAACAACAAAAAGGGAAACATGTTTTCTCCATTAATTCATTTGAAATCCTAATTATATCAACCTCATGAAAGACAGGCTCCTTTAGTTCAAGTAAATGAATGTTAGACACACACACACACACACACACACACACACACACACACACACACACACACACACACAGATTATTAAAATGTACAAGTATTTGGAATTGGTAGTGCTTAACCTGTCTTTCACTTAAAAATCAACTTATACATCAAGATGGATACATAAATCATCAAATCCACAGATGTTATATTTATTTCAGAAATCATGACCCACTTTTTACAGTATGTTGTAGTTTCATCTAATATCATCATGACTGAAAATATTATTTCATTCATGGTTGTCCTTTTATCCGCTAGCCCAGCCCAGAATGGTGTACACTTTTATGTGATCCCCCCATATTAATGTGACAAAAGGATTAAAAATTGCTAAATTTTCCTTAGTGTCCTAAAATAAAGTCTGGTTGGAAATGATATTTTATTAATGAAGTTAATTTTTCTTTGTGAATTATATTTTAGATATTTTACAAATTACATTTCAGATTTTTGGTGATTTTTGCATTCTTTTTTTATGTAATAGCAAATGATTATACCTCACAAAATAAGATGGTTTGTCATTCACTATTTTAACTGGTTGATATTTCAACTTTTAATGTACAGGATGTTTATTTATTCACATATAAATTTGTTTTTAACTTTATTTACTTTCATATAGTTCCCTTATCTTTCTTGTCATATCTTTCTTGTCATATCTTTCTCCTGTCCTCCCCGTCCCATCTTCCTTCCTCCATTGCCTCTCCCTTACAACTCAGAAAAGAGGAGACCCCTATCCACCCACCACAGCTCATCAAGTTGCCTCAAGACTGAGTTCATAGTCTTCTCTTGTGGCCTTTCAAGGCAATCCCATCATGGGGAAGTGATCAAAAAGCAAGCAACAGAGTCTATATCAGAGAGAGACAGACCCAGTTCCCCTTACTAGTGGACCTACTACATGAAGCCTCAACTTCCCATCGGCTGCATCTGTTTAGAAGACCTAGGTCCAGTTCCTGCATGGTCCTTCATTGGTGCTTCAGTCTCTGCAAGCCCCTCTGGGTGCTGGTTAGTTGGCTCTGTTGGTCTTCTTGTGAAGTTCATCACCGCTAGGTCTTGTTATCCTTCCCCTCACTTTTCTACTAGACACCCTACGCTTTACCTAGTGTTTCGCTGTGAGTTTCAACATCTGTTTCTAACAGCTGCTGGGTGGAGCTCCTCTTCTATTACTTTCTTGTTTTTCAGTACTACGGCTAGAATGTTAGACCCAAATTATGCCAGAGAAGCCCTTTACCACTGAACTGTGTTCTAGACAAGTTGTTTTTCTCTGCTGCTGAAGGAGGAGATACTTGTATACCTTGGACAAATACTTCTTCCTATGCTGCTCCTAGCCCTTCATTTTCCACCACATTTGTAGAATGTGCTGCTTTTACAGAGCCTGGCCTTTCTCCTTTCTCACAATCCTAATTCCTAAATATGCCGAAGTCTTTATTATTATTTTATTCCTTGATTTAATTTTGTATTTATATTCTCCAACTTGAAATATTTAGGGCAATTTAAGTTGACATCTTAAGTAATTTAATTTTAAACTAAAACAGAATTTTTAATTTCACCATACTGATTACTCATTAAAAAAATGGAGCTATTCATTGATTATGTAACTATTATTTCATCTTTTAAGGCTTGTGAGGAATTTGGAATGTTCTTGATGACTTTATATAGAATTTACTAGTCTCTGCAAATACTTTGAAAATTATCTTTGGGTGAAATTTTCTAATTGGCTTTAGAGCTATAAGAGTAAATGCGCTTTCATTCTTCTTAAAATCCTCTCCCTCTCTCTCTCTCTCTCTCTCTCTCTCTCTCTCTCTCTCTCTCTCTCTCTCTCTTTCTCCCCCCCCTCTCTCTGTGTGTGTGTGTGTGTGTGTGTGTGTGTGTAACTATAAGAATCAAAGAAAAGAGGTGATCAATATGAGAACAAGGACATAGCCAGGGAAGGAGAAATACCATGAGGAGAAAGAATAGAGAACCGTGAAATGGACTGGTAAAAAAGAAAAGGGAAGGAGAAGAAATGAAATTATATTTTTAAATTAAAATATAGTAATAATACTAATATTGATAAAGATTACTCAAAAGGTTATCTCAGTAAGATTTTTTAATAAACTCTTTAATATTCTTGATAATCATCTTGATTGTAAGTAAATTATTTCTTCATTTTCAATATTATCTAAGTCATAGCTCTTTCTCATTTGTGTTTTAAGTAAGTTCTTTATACTAACATTTTAATAAATTAAAAAATATAAGATTATATTACACGCATGAAACTAATGTAACTTCTTCCTCTCTGATTCTTTCCTATTACTCATCTGCTCTGACTGTAAACAAACACCTTTATGAGTTTTCTGATATTAGAGAAAATGCCTCCAGTTTCACTCCTAGGTATTTTACCCATGAATTTATGTCATATTGCCTTTAATATATTAAAATAAACATATCCTATAGCTTATTGATTGAAAGATTTTGTGATATAAAATGTCAAATTTTATTTAATGTCTTTCTTATATTTTTAAAGATGATCAATTCATATTTGTATATACTGAGCCTACTTGAATTCCACTTACACATCTCATTTTGGTATCAATAATAGCCCCATTTCTGTGATAAATGTATTTGGGAATATTTTATTGAAGGCTTTTTATCTGAATTCATTAGAAATATTGGCTCATAATTATCAATTTTTCTAGTGTCCTAGATAATTACATTGGGATCTGAATAATGTTAGCTTGTAAAATGAGTTTGTAAATATTACCTCATCCCCAATTTTCCAGTGTCAAGAAGGCTTTCTGTTGTCCCTAAATGGGTGACAGAATTCAGCAGAGAGACATCAGACACTGCTTTAAATTGCTGGGAGATTTTATTGTTGCTTAGCTCTCCTTACATGTTAACTGGTCACTTAAATTTTGTTGTTAGTTTATGAAGACATTGTTCTCATATGTAGAGCAAAGTTAGTCTTGAACTTGTAGATAGTTTGCCTCTACCCACTGAGTGCAGGGATTGTAAGTTTATACCATACTATACTTGTCTTCTGTTCATAATAAGTAAATCATTTTGTGATGTTAGTTTCAAAAGGTTGTAATTTACAGAAATTTGTTATTTTAGCTAAATTACTCATTTTGCTAGCTTAGAATTTTTCTAGCATTAACTTGTGATATTTAGATTTTGGTGTAATATTTCTTATTTAGTCTACAATTTTATTTATTTCAGTTTTGCTTCTTTTATTTCTCGATCTGTTGTGGGGCATTATGCTGTAGGGCTTGTATTTTTTTCTTCTGGCCCCATGCTTCCAGAATAATGACTCTGAGACTCAATATTATACAAATACCTAGGTCATATAGTTAGGCTGTTTTCTGACTAGCTCATAACTTAAAATAACTTGTGTTTTTTTTACCATGTGGCTAGTTACCTGTACTCAGGTACAATGAGTTGGTCCTCCTCATACCTTGCTGGGAAAATCTCTTCTGCCTGCTCTATCCCAGAATCCATTTTGCCTGTTGGATGTTCTACTGCCTATTTCCTGCCTAAGCTATATAGGCAGGAAAGTATCAGATTAATTGTTGACAGGTAAAGTTTCCATACAGACACAAGATATTGTCTCAGCATTGGTATGGTTAAATGTTGCTTGATTTCATCTCTTTAAAAGCAACTTTTTTATTTTTATTTTTAATTAATTTATTCTTGTTACATCTCTATGGTTATCCTATCCCTTGTAACCTCCCATTCTCCCCTCCCTCCCATTTTCCCCTTATTCCCCTCCCCTATGACTGTTCCTCAGAGGGATTACCTCCCTCTGTATATGCTCATAGGGTATCAAGTCTCATCTGTGTGTGTGTGTACATATGAACTCATCAGGTTGTATTTATCATCTGTGTGTTTGTGTTTGTGTGTGTGTTTATGTGTGTGTATAACAATAATAATTTTAAAAAGAAGAGGACCTGACTTTTAGAGTGAGTGAAAAGCTATATCGGGGGGGGGGTGGCGATCTGAAGAAGAAAACATGACAGGGTTTGCAGGGAGGAAAGGGAAGGGGGAAATAAAATAATTATATTTTAATTGAAATTAATAAATTAAAGTAAACACAAACTCTTAGTTGTATTTATCTTTCCTATTATCTTTCTAATTTTTATCTTATGTTTTCTCTTCAGATCTTCAGTGTTTCTTCCTTTATTCTAACTGTGGCAATGGCTTATACTTGTCCTGATCCTTAGGCATGCTGTATATTGTTTATTTAAGATCTTGGTTTTGTTTCTAGAGTAAGGTTCATTCCTGTAAGCTGCCCTCACATAGTATCATGCTGCATTTCATATGTGTGGGTACAGTGTGTTTCCACTTTCATAATTTATTGCTTGGCTTTTAACTTTTATCCATTCATAGTTTAGGAGCATTTTCTTAAGTTGCCATGTATTTCTGTTATTTGTATAGATTTCTAGTTTTACAACACAATAATCAGAAAAGATATTTGATAATTTTTCAGTCTTTTCACATTTATTAAGAATGATTTTTAAAACATCTTGGAGAGTGTTTCTGTGCATTTGAAAAGTGTACCCGCTACCACTGATTTATGTAATATTCTATAAATTGCTATGTTCATTTTGTCTAAGGTAAAGTCTGAGCCCAATTTTTAAAATTGAACTTTCTGTCTGATTTGTCTACTGTTATACTGTTTATTTCTCCCTTGTGTTTTGTTAATATTTGCTTCAATTTTGTGTATATATTTATTTACAATTAACATAGCATATTATTGAGTTGACTTGTTTCTCCTTCAATAATGATGTCACGGATTACTTACATGGGTTTTACTTAATGTTTATTCTAATTGCAGCAATAGGTTGCAAAGTGAAAATTTGATCCATGATGGACTATTTGTGTTATAGTATAAGGACGTTGAAATAATGTTACCAATTCTTGACATCCCAGCTACTGAAACGGTGCAATGCACTACTTGTATTTTATTATGGATATAACTGAAAATAAGTTTAATTCACTCTTAGTCACAATATATAGTAAAGGATTATATATATGTCCAAAGATGTTAATAACTACTAATAACCTAAGTATTTTGGGGGCAGTCAGGAGAACATTATATTTCAGGCTGGATTGGATTATATGGTGAATCTAAGGCCAGATAAACTATGCAGTAAGACTTCGTGTACACTCAATTATGTACAGTACATTATACTTGAAAATAAGTATAATTGGTCAAATTATGTTGTCATACTTTGTAGTTACTTCTAAAGCTGTGTGAAAAATCATCCCTTAGCTGAATGGGAACTCATTTGCATAGCCTTCCATGTTCCTACCCCCAATACGTCTATCATGGATCTGACATATAGCTAATAGAAAGTTGTCAAGTATGGAGACATCAGGAAGATTGTGAAACAGGCATTGGAGAGAGAGAGAGAGAGAGAGAGAGAGAGAGAGAGAGAGAGAGAGAGAGAGAGAGAAGTATGTTGTAGTCAAAGCTGAAAGGAGTTGGATATCTGAAGGTCACTTTGACATCAGACACAGAGATGCTAAATTTGGAGTTTTCCCTGCTGGGTTCCATTCTTGCTTTCGTCCAGTATCTCCTCACTATGCTACCTTTAATTCTTTTTGCAATGGTAATGTATATTCTGTGCCATTGTATATTGGAAGTACATAACCTGCCTCTAGATTTTGATTTTACAGAAGGTTACAATTAAGCCATAAGTCTCAGAAAAGACAGAACTTTGGACTTTTGATCAGTGTTGAGACTATGATTGACTATGGGTGTCAGAACACAGTCCAAGAATAGAGTCATGAGAGAATTCTGCATGCATGTGAGAAAACTCCAAGAAATCAAGACAGTTTTGTGACCTCAGTTTCTTCAAAACACAGAATTGTTCTTTCAAGGTGTAGTGGATAAAAATGAGTTTACTTTAGATTATTCATTACCTACTGACTGTTATTTGTTTATATGCCTCCATGGAAAAACAAGTTTTGCTACTCATGGGTTGTCCTCATGATTGTATTCTTTAATCAGATGACTTTTCCTAACTGCAAAGTGTAAATTGATGCTCTGAATAAAGTTGGCTATTTCATGAGACTTCAGTCTTCCTTACTTTTAGGCCTCACCTGGGCAGGATCACACTGCCAACAGCAGCAGGAAAAATATGGGAACTTTTTCAGTTACACTGAATGCATTTTTGCAATATGATGTGGTCACTAGCCTATGCGAGCCAGAGAATGAGTGGTAGTTTGATAAATATAACCTCCATATACTCATTAGTCACCAGAAAATGGCATTATTTGAAAGGCTTACAATGATTAAGAGGTGCGGCTTTGTTAGGTGGGTGTGGCATTTGGGGAGAAAGTGTTGGTGAGTTTTGAGGTTTCAGAAGCCAGTGACACACCTATGTTCTCTCTCTATTTGTTTAGGGATCAGGACTTAGCTCCCAGCTACTTTACTGCATCCCAAGGGGCCTACCACCATGTTTGTTGCCATGAAGATAATGGACTAAGCCTTTGAAACTGTAAAAAAAAAAAGCCCCTAATTATTGTTTTTCTTTTGTAAGAATTGTCTTGGTCATGGTGTCTTTCCACAACAATAGATTAATGACTAAGACAGATGATAACCTCATGGAACCTGCCTTATGAAATACCACCTACAGTTAATATTCTATCTCCTAAACAATCAAGCTTCTCCCCAAATCACTTGCGGTTGTGGAAGGAAGGCATGACGGGAGAAAGCAGGAAGGAAGAAAGGCTATAATCCAAAGTGGAGCTTCTGTGGCCTCTGGTTTTATTAACGATTGCTAATGCCCTTATTACCATAGACATAGCTTTTACTGCATCTCTGCCCACTCACTTTCTGTGACTAAAAGGCTTTAAGTGTCTTTTCTTCAAGATACAGCAGGATGGCATGTTACGCCCAGACTTAAGAGCCATACTGCAATATTAAGTAATGTGTGAATGAGTAACCATTCCTGTACACTTTTGGATTCCAGTTGTTTGTAATATTTTCCTACATGACTTAAATCCAGTCTATATCCATACTGGAGAAATAAGTCTTTTGTAGAGAGAATATGTTAATATTTAGGTCTTATTATTTTCTTTTAATGTTTTTATACATATTTTGATAATGTTTTTCCAACTCCAACTACTTCAAAATCCTTTCTACCTCAATACTCACCTCATTTCCTTTTTCCCATCTTCATTCTAAAAACAAATTTAAAAATCAGGACAAAAAATAAACACATTACCTCACATTGACACACATACACATACACACACACACACACTCACACACACACACCACACACACACACACATTCATATAAATAGAATCTGATTTGTGTTGACCATCTTCTTCTGGGCTACAAACCCTGCTGTCTACAATAGTGTCTTTGTTATAAGATACTGGTGAAATAGTGGCCCAAATATTATGGGAGCAACCAAGGGAATTAAAGCCAGAAACAACAACTGGGTTTAAGAACCACATCATTAGATGGAACCTGTACCTGACAGCACTAAAGCAATCAAGAGCCTGAGGTATGTGTTAGTTATTAGACAATATTCTCTACTTAGAATGTTTACCATCATTTTTTACTGTGTCCAATAGAGTATTGTAACCGTCTTTTTGTTTTTGACGATTAATTCAGAATGTGTTCAACCAATGTCTAATATCTTCAGAATCACAATTATCCTAAATGACATAGAACTAGGAAAAATATAATATTGAATATAAGATATATATGCTCAATAACTTAAATATGTAACTGAAAAATGTGAAAAGAAAAAACAAAATCCTAGACTTTACAACATTTCTTTGCTATATAAAATATTCACTTGTCTTTTTTTCACATTCAAAGTTTAAAATCAGATTTCTAAGAACCAAACACAACCTGTAATCACATGCTTGAAAACCAGTTTGATGAAATAAATAATATATATATATGTATATATATATATATATAATCATTGGAGATCTATGTTTATGTATGGTACATGTGTTTGGATACCTGCAAGAGCCAGCTGAATATGTCAGATCCCCTGGAGATGAAGTCACAGATTGTTGAGAGTTTTCTGACTGGGTACTGGGAATTGCACTCAGTATCTCAGGAAGCCCTTAATCACTAAGCCATCTTTCCAGCCCCATATATACTGATTTTACTTGGCTTGTTTGTAACTGTGAAGGGTTTACCATAATTCTCAGGCTACACCACATTTTGGGCTTGTAGCTCAATAGTAGAATGCTTGGTAGCACACATGGGGCATCTTCTTCACTCAACAATCAAAACAGCACAACAATAACAAAGTTAGAATCCTCATTCCTGGACTGAGATGAATGTAACTGCAAATTGAGAGATTTGTAGAGAAATATAACGTGACAGCTTTTCAAGAAGCACGTAAGCAAGTTTATGATGTAGGCTTTCACGTGTGTAGTCTTCTTCCGTGTTCTTTCTCCTTGCTGTTCTGACTTCCATCCCTTGATTTGTCACATTGTCATCTCTTTTTTTCAACTGTCTTTTCCTTGCGCCCCTATTGCCTTTGGGGGATTAGATTCCATCAACATTATCCAAATTTCAAAATGTATTTTCAAGTTTCCAATCCACTGGCTTATAGGTATTAAAACCAGGGATTATAAGAAAATATACATGAAAGCAATCTTGCCTGTGTTCCTGAGTCAATTGTAAAACTTTCCCAGAACTGTGAGGGATACATAAAAAAATTCCGCCTTGCGGCCAAGTGTAGCATTCACACCTGGAATTCTAGCACTTGAGAATCAGGCTCCACTCACTCAGGCAATCAATAAATCAACCAATCAAATTTCTTGATTTTGATAGAAAAAAATAGCACTTTGAACTAGTGGATAGTAAGGAAAGTGCATAGTGATTGTCATAGGCATTCATTTGACATGAATTATTGAAGAAAGTATATATTTCAAGTTAAATGCTCATTTTTATGTCTGTCAGTGAATTTTAAAGAACTAATTAAAGTGTTTTCTTAATACAGGAAGATATTTGTAGTGAATCTTCAAAGTCCCTTAAAATAGATCATCTGCCGATGTTATTCTGCTTGATTTTCACATAAATATTCTTCATATGTAAATTATGACTAACTTAATATTACCTAAACAAGAATGACACCAATAGACATGCTAATGTGAAAAGGGTAAAGCTCAGAAGATCTCAACCACAGACAAAAACCTGCAGTCAGCTAAAGAATTCTGAGAGCAAGAGAATAGCTTTCCCCAGCAAAAAGCACATAAGTTGACTGTCAAATACCAAATGGTCAGCTCTGAAAACATACATATAATGAACAGACTGATTAGGTTGTATTTAGAACACACATACACGCACATACACACACACACACACACACACACACAAACACACACACACACACACACACACACACACCAATTAAAGAGCCCATGAACTTGGATAAGACCAAAGGGAGAGGGTAGATGGAGGGTTTGAAGGGAAAAGAGAGAGGGATGAAACAGTGTAATTATATTATGATCTTAAAAATAAAGTAAAAATATAATAAAAATTTTACTCAATATTCAAGGATAAGATATTGAAAAACAATATCTTATTAATGCTTATTTTTCATCTGAACCCTAGTCCTTCATATAACATGCAATTCCCTAACATTATCTTTTCTTTTGTATCTGTAAATTACTGTTTCAAGTGAACAGGAATAATTATGATCAATAGAAGCACTAATGTCATTTTAGATTCTAATGTTGTAATGAGCAGAGGATACATCACAAAATATCTGAGGCAACTGTTATTTTCAGAAAAAACTAGGTAGTAAGCAAAAAAAAAAAAAAAAAAAGGAAAATTTTTGGTTGAACTGATTTTATTAAAATACAGTATGAAAAGTTTTATATTAAATGATGTTTAATTTTAATACCTAAAACATGAGATAAATTATTATAAGATGACTAAGTGCTGGTGCAACAATTAATTTCTGTTTTTAATTAAAATGAAATTTAGTTATTTGCCCTTTGAACATGGATACCTGTGTTATGTGCCTGTGTGTGTGGTGGCCTTTGTCTACTTCCACCTGTGTACCAGAAGTTGATGTTGCTTGTCTTTATTGAGGAGGTCTCTTGTTGGATCTGCAGCTTACTACTTTTAACTCGTCTGGCTAGCCGTCTTTTATCCAGGATTCTTTGTATCTGCCTCCTATGTTCCGGGGTTACATACACATTGGCTTATACAAAGATGTCATGAGTCTTTATTCTGGTTCTCACATTTGAGTAGCAAATGCTTGACCCACTGTTCTATCTTTCTACCACACCTGTGTGTAATTCTGAAAACAGGTAATTTATTGGTGTTCTTTTGCTCACTATTATGGTTATTGTATGCATATTCCTATGGTTATTATAATCACATAACAAACACTATATATCATAAACTATATGCATTAAATGGGCACAATAGACAATAAATGTGATTTCAAATAATCATATCAAAATATATATTAAAATTTTCTTTAAAGCACATTTATAGATCTTTGGAAAAAGAAAACTATCCAATTATAATGATAGTTTTATTTTATTTTAAAGTATATAACATTAAAATCTGTAAATGAAAATGATTTCTCAATATTAAATAACTAGAGCTTCATTGATAATCACTAGTTTTACACATTCTTAGCCTTAAGGATATATGTGTGTGTATATATATATATATATATATATATATATATATATATATATAGAGAGAGAGAGAGAGAGAGAGAGAGAGAGACAGTCGAAATTTGAATAATGTAGTTTATATTGCTTCTCAGTGAAAAGCTAATTTCTCGATTGAGTTTCTTAATTTAATTATGTATATATAAAATACTTTCTATGAAAATGAACTGATTCCTGACTTCTGTCAAATACATAAACCCAAGCCAGGACTTTGGTCAAGAGAAGAGATGGACACTTTGAAATGCTAAACGAAGAAGTTACACTGAAGGAATTTTGTGACTTTCCTTTTCTTTTTCTCTTTACCATATAACCTTGAACTGATTAGAAGGCCACTGATGCGCTAACTTCCACTAAAGCCCTGAGAAGGATATAAACTTCCCAACTTCCTAGGGAAATAAACTGCTGGGCTTCTTCTTTCATGCGATTCCAAAGCTAGATGCAATACTTCTGTGGCCTTTGTGTATCTGCATCATCTGCATTAGTTAGGCTCAGCTTTAATTCCACACTCCAAGGCAGACTTACAAGGAAATACATAAAACACACAGAAGCCAGCTGAAAAGTCAGCAAGTAGACTATCTATTTTACTTTTGAGTTAGGGTCTCATACAACTCAGGCTGGCCCCATGTTTGTTATATAGCCAAGAATGTCTTTGAACTTCTAATCCTCCTGCCTCACGTGGATTTATGCAATGCCCAGAGTTCTGTGTATTTCATGTAAGCACTCTATACACTCAGTCCTCAAATTTTGTTTTTATAATACCTCTTATGAAGATGAGTTCATGGATGCCGTATATTCTCTCATTTGTTAGCATCAGCCTCATCACAGAGACCTACAGACCAAACTCTAGGATGTCTGTTTTTACAAAGCATATAATTTCAAGGCCTTTTCTTGGTGAATTTTGTACTGTTTGTGTTTTATAAAAGTCAACTAGAGTATAGAAAAGAAAAGGTCAACAATATTACCTATGTGTAACTGAGCAGTTCTATTTATGAATATGTATGAAGACATATTAGTATAAAATGAAAAAATTCAACCATGATTAAGAGGTAAAAGGAATAACATTTTTAAAAAAGCATATACACCTTATAAATTATTTATCAAAATACACTTCTGTTTTGTTTAATTTATATACTAGTAGATTAAGCTGAGAAGGAGACAGGATATGGAGTGTTGGGGGGAGGGGTTGAGAGAGTTCCTAGTGGTTAAATGTAGTCAGATGCATTGTATAAATATATGGAAGTTTCAAAGAATAAAAGAGCTACTTAAAAATACTACCTCCTCATAATAAAGGCAAATAAAGGTATGTCTTGGAGCAGAGGCATGTATGTGTACACAGCTGTGATTCCTGCAATCAGGAGTCAAGAAGATAGCAAATTTGAAGTCAGGCTGAGGTTGAGTGCAAAATTCTCACCAGTCTGGCTTGCACGTTGAGACTTCCTCAAAAATAAAAATAAATAAAATTTCATAGACTTTTTTTTTTTTTAGAAAACAACACCTCAGTCCCCAAAAAGTATATTCTTCAGATTGCAAAGTATAATTTAGAATTTGCAACTGATACCCTGAAAGAAGAGCAAAAGAGAAAGCACACAAAGGGACAACTCCAAAAGAACACGGGAAAGCCGTGATTCATATAGATTTAATGCTCATGTGCTGAAGTGTGTGAATGTTTTTTATTCCCTTATGATACATTTTTATTAACTGGTACAGGAAAGCAAAGAAAGAGAAACGATAAGAGAATAAAATCAACTTAAAATCCCTACTACTACTATTAGACTGTTGTGCTTGTTCAAAAACTCTCAGCTTCGCTCTATTGGACTAATTGCTTTCTTCTTTTTGTCCCTCCTTTCCACTTTGCTTGACATGCCCATTCACACCTAACCCTCAGACTTAGCATGGCATTACACCTACTTCCCAAAGAATGTAAGGGCTGCTTGCTACATCTCTTCACCTTCTTCCTCTCAGTTAGTTCTGTCTGTCATTATCTCTAAGTGGATTCTTTCTCCTTCAGAAAGCTAATTTCTCCCTCTGTCATCCAGTTTCCATGTGGAATTTCTGTACTAATTGTCTGCCCACACATCTATTTCTTCTCTTTCAAATACTTCCCCTGAGTAAACAAATGTCTTGATGCCTGATGTTACTAGGATAGTTCTTACTCTTCCTTCACTATGATTATTTTACACATGAAATCTGTTTACTCTCACTTCCTACTCAGTTTTTATTTTTATTTTTTTAAATATTGCTTTCTCTCTTCTGTTTCACACATTTTTATCCACTTAAATGCCTATTGTGTTTGGGGCACTCCAAATATGTATTTGAGAGTTAGTCTTACAGGGAACAATGGAGTTCAAATTAAGCAGAAATTAATTTATTAGAAGAGTATTGGATTTTACAAAGAATTGATGAAACATGAAGCTTAATCTTATTTAATCAGTGTGATTAAACCTAGGATAATATAAGAAACATGCTTCTTGGTGAGTCTTTGAGGTTATTCCTAAAGGATTAACTGAGGATATAAAACCTTCTCCAAGAGTAGAGAGAATCTTTGGCAACAGCTGAGCTATAAAGAGGTCTGAGAAAAAAAAAAGTTGCTTTTAGTTGCCTGCTTTCCTCTGTGTTATTGCATGCTTCCACACTGTTGGAGCTGCTGCCACCACTGTCACTATTTTTCAAGGATTTCAGAACCTGTCTGCACGGCATCAAATATATATATATATATGTATATATATTACACACTATATATATATATATATATATATATATATATTATTGCAAGCACAAGGGATACAGAGGCAGGCAGGTCACTGTGAGTTCAAGGCTAGCCTGGTCTACAAATGGAGTCCAGGACAGCCAAAGCTAACACAGATAAACCCTGTCTCAAAAAAACAAAAGGGGAAAAGAAAAGAAAAAAGAAAGAGAGAAAAACCAGAACCTGTCTGCTACAGCCTTCTAAAATGAATGGAGGAGCAGCCACCAAGCCTCTAGCCCTTTAGCAAAAGATTGGAACTGCTGGGATATCCAGTCTAGTGTACTGAGCATCTACTGTGTACTCAGCTCTCCAATAAAGCCACACCTCCTAATCCTTCCTGAACTATTGCGGGGGTGTGGGGTGTGGGGTGGAAAACATTCAAACACATGGTCTTATGGAGCTCATTCTCATTCAAACAATCACATTTCACTCTCTTGTCCCCATAGGCTTGTTGCACACTTATTCAAAATTCAAATTCAAAATTCCTTATAGTTTTTCATAGCCTCATCACTTGTTTAAAATCCAAAGCCCAAGGTTTCTCTTCAGACATGGGAGGCAATATCTAAACTGTAACCTTCTGCAAAACCTAAATCAAAAACTTTCAACATACCCTACCATTACAAAATGGAGGAAAAGGGGATTGGTGAGGAAATATTGAGCCAAATCAAGTCTGAAAAGCAAACTCCACATTCCGTATTAGTTTTTCCCCCAATCTCCCAGTCATTCCAGCCTTATGGACGCAACACATATTTCTCTCTTGGCCAGTTTTCACTTTCTCTTTGCAGCTCTTCTTGTCAGATATTCCATGCCCCTGGCATTTCCAACAGCTTGAGGTCTCCCAGGCAATTCAAGCTTCCTTTTCACAGCTATAGCCAATGGCCTCTCTGGGCCTCTCCCGGGGATGGGGGTGGGGGTGGGGAGGACCCCATGGCTGCATGCCTGGCTTGGTGGCTGTCACTCACTAAGGAGGAAGATTCCACAGTCCCATTCCTGTATCTTTCTTGACTCTAAATCTAAAACCAAGTGACTGATGCTGCTAAGTTCTTCTGCTTGCTGGGAGTGGAACCTGGCCTCCTTCTTTATTTACATTTCTATTAACTTCCCTTTGCTGTTTCACCATAGGAAATCCCTCTGGCCCTTTCCTTTCTCAGGCTGAAGGACTGGAACTGGGAACAGTCGTGCTGTGAGGCTCTATCTCTTTATTCCAGTTAGCATTGCTTGTTCTTATAACTTCTCATATCCTCGAACACAAGACTTGCTTCCGACATTACAATCCCGGGTGCTCCTTTTCTTCTCAAACTGTACGTTTTGAATTGTTTTAGCCCCATGATGCTTTTCATGTATGTCTTTGAAAGGGTGACGACTAATAACCACGTGACACAGACAATATCAGGCTGTCTTAAAGTGCCCTCTGCCAACGGGAGCCAATACTATTTTATTTAGCCTCAACCATCTTTTGTTGAAAAGGGCAGAAAATAGACATTTTTCTTGCCAAATGTCACAAGATTGGTCTCCATCCCACCCATTATTGTTCTTCTTTGAAACCACTCCCATAGTTCACTTTGTTCTCAGCATCATTGTCCGCCAAGCTCCTACTAGGGTGCCATTGAGTCCCACTTACAGAGCACCACCCACTACTTATCTAGCACTAAGTCTCCTAATCTTCTGTATTTCTCCAAAGGACATCAGGGTCAGGCCTGCTCTCTTGCTACCGTCTTCTGTCTTAGTTACTGTTCTAGTGCAGTGAATGGACACTGTGACCAAGCCAACTTATAAAGGAAGCATTTAGGTTGGATGCTGCTTACACTTTCAGGTTAGTCCATGAGCATAGTGCTGGCAAGCACAGTGCTGTTAACAGAAGTTAAAAACTTACATCTGATCCACAAGTTGTACTGGGCCTGGCATGGCCTTTTGATACCCCAAAGGCTGTTCCAGTGACACACCTCTCCCATCAAGGCCACCCTTCTTAATCTTTCCCGAAGTGTTCTATTAACTGGGGACAATGCATTCAAACATATGAGCCTATGGGGACTATTCTCAGTCAAATTATCATATATAGTTTAGGTACTGCACAGAAGTAGTTCTTAGAACTCAATAAGAAGGTATACATGAGTCAACTTTATAATAGGTAAATATACTTAAAATGTATTTCTCTATAGAACATATTATGGCTAGACAATAAACACTTTAGCTGATGTTCAATAGCATCATATGAAAGAAAACACAAACCCACAAACCCACATTGCAGTGGGTATCCTTACAATGACTAGTTACAGTAAGTATTGCCATGGATATGGAGAAATCACTGTGCTCATCATGTATTGTTCATCAGAAGGTAACATGATATGGCTACTTTAGAAAACAGTCTGATGGGTATTCAGGATGTTACCAGATGAATTGTCCATTAATGATGAGCAGATAAAAAATGTGGTATGAACACATTTTAGCTTGACACAAAGGAGGAAATTCTGTCACTGTCTATAATATGGATTGATGTGGAGAACATTATATCAAATGTAATATGCCAGGTACAGATAGACAAACATGTATAATATCATTTATATGCTTAATAAAATAATTAAACTCACAATACACTAGGAGTTTCCAGGACTGGGATTGTGGGTTACAAATACAAAATGTTGGTTAAAGGGTAGAAAGAGATAGTTGACAAAGTAAATATATTGTAAAAGTTGTTGTATAATATATACATATAATTAATATATATGTATAAATGTATCGCACATACACATGCACACACACACACATATATATATAATAGCATATCATATCCTTTTAAAAAACTACCACATTTGTGTTTTAGATGAGATAATGATATATAATTTAAGTTGATATAATCATTGCATATATAACAAGGGATACCATAAAATATGTAATTTTGCACAATATGGTTCAGTAAAACTGGAGAGAAAATATAAACTAAAATAAGGGAAGCAGGATATCTGTATGCATCTGATAGGCTGTGATCAGAGGGTAGGGGAAGAGGTCCCCTTCTGTCACAGGTCTAGGGGAGGCTGTGATCATATGATGAAGGAGGAGGTCCCCTTCTGTCACAGGTCTAGATGAGGGGAATAGGGTGAAAGGGGGAACAGAAAGATACAAGGGAGAAGATAGCAATCAGAATGTAATCTGAATAAAATACTTTTTAAAAAGATAATGGAAAAAGAAAAAAAATCCTAAAAATCAAAACCATAAAGAAAAAGAACCATTCTTTCTGTAGCTACTGTCTGCCTAGTTATCTTAGTACTGAATACCCTTCCCAAATGCAAACATGTAACCACATAATGGTCTTAAATGCAGCATTATTTATAATCACCAAAATGATAAAACAACTCAAATATCCATTAACTGATAAACAGACAAACAGAACATGGTATATTCGTGCAACTACTCCAAAGTAGAAGGATGCGCTGATGTGTGCTATAACATGGATTAACTCAGAAACATCACACATAAAACAGAAAGCTCACAAAAGAACAAACAATGCATGTGTCATTGCATACGAATGTCCAGAAAGGGCATTTCTAACTATAGAAAGAAAACTGGCAATTGCTTGCAGGGATTTGAGGGTGTAAGTCTATTTTGGGTTGACATACATCTTCTCAGTCAAATCAGAACTTGATATATTGCATACTTTAAGGGGTTAATTCTGTTATATACAGATTATACCAAAATAAAAATTTCCAATTAGTAGTCATCCAAGGAAATATATACATTGCCAAATGTGTCTGGTGCATGACACTGCATGTTAGTTGTAACATGTGGTTCTACCTTTTCTGTGTTTGTGTAATTCATTTCAGATTCAGATTCCAGGTGTGAATATCTGGTTATCTGAACTTAAGATCAGTTTCTGAGGAGCGATGGGTGGATCTGCAGGTTTCACTTAAGGGTGTGGCCATTTTGATGCTCCACCATACTTGGTCATCTATTGACTAACATGCTAATGTTCCCAAAAGACAGTGTTGTTGTATATGTAATTAATAGTAAAGCTAGAAGGAAATGATGATTAGTAAGTGGGAGAAGTTTACATTTTATCATTTTGTATAGCAGTGAACATTTCACAAAGGTCTATCAGAAAAGAGACTCAAGCTGAGGAAGTAGAGCCAAAGATGGGGAGAGACATCAGGATTCCAAGGACACCAGATACTACTTAAATCCTGCATTCTCCTAGACTAGTACATGAAACAAGGATGCTGAAGTGTAGCTCGCCATAACTGATGACCTCTGGAAAGGCTGTTGATGAGGAAGGACTCAGATTTCTTTATGGGGCTGGTCACTGTGAGCTGTACCATGCTCCAGTGATTATATGGGCAACACAAATTGGAATTGTTCTTTTTTTTTTTTTTTTTTTTTGAGGGGCAAGAGAGGGTATAAGGGTGAGGGTAGACTTGGGAGGACTGGGAAGTGATTGTAATCAAGGTGCATTATGTACAATGAAATAAGCAATAAAAATATTATGTTGGAAAAAAAGATCAATTTCTGGGATGTAAGGTCAGGAATTCTGGAAAATATTCGGGCTTTCACATAAAAACAGTGCTTTGTTCCTAATTATTGACAATGTAAATACTAGTTACCTATGGAAAAAAGATGCTAAAATATATCCTTCTAGAACTTTCTCTGTGCCTTTCTTTGAAAACTTCACAGAGATCAAGTTATGTTGCTTCTCCAAACCCCAAACCTAAAGTTTTAACCAGCAGCAAAACACCAAACCCAAATGAAAAGCATTCTCATATCTATCACTTGTCAAATTTTGACTCCTTAATACTGCTTGCTTTTATTTGGTGCCCAAAGGCCCATTGAATGTTCTTCTATATTTCTTCCAAAGTATTAGCTTTAGGGGTGTTCTTCAGAGGCTCACAAAGCTAGGCAGGAAACAGAACTCTCTCTGCTCCTGACATCTAAATCTGGTAGCAGTAAGCACAGGAGAGAGGGCAGTGATTGAAAAGGCTTACCCATTTCACTTCCCCTACCTAGACATTTAGGTTAGTCATAGCAAGACATGCAGATAGACGTGAAAAACAAATCCTTTACCCTCCTTTTTTTTTTTTTTTGAGACAATTAGAAGGAGTTCTTACCCATACTGCTCTTTCTAAGGAGTAGTCTACAGAATATTTTTATTCTCTGTTGTAGAATATACTTTTTTGCCATCATGAGTGGCTTCTGACTTAGGCCTATATCATAATCTGATATTGGGGTTTTACATTTATTTGTGAAGATGTTTATATTTATTGAGTCTTGTTGTATATTTGGTATACATATAATGTATTTTACCTGCCATCACCTTAAAGCATAAACCTGCAAAGCCAACATGACACAGAATGCAAACTGAATTTTAACAGCATAGAATTACATCCAGAGTCTAAAACTGCACAAAACCCCCAAACAAACAAACAGAAAGACAGACAGACAGACAAAAAATTATCTATTATTAAAGTATCAGTACTGAATTATCTATGAATTGCAAATTTGCTAAAAAAGAAAAGTACTCTGAGACTTCAAGAGTTAAACTTCTTTGAGATTTCTAGGAGACAGAGACCTTACAGCAAACTTCTAAAAACAAGAATTAAATAAGCAGAACTCATGAATTTGAACTGAGCAAGGGAGTTATGCATAGGAAGAGTTGGAAAGACAAGGGCGATAATGATATCATTAAATTTCAATTTCCAAAATAAAAATGCTTAATATGTCTATGTCTATGTATATATACATATATTTTAAAAGAAAATGAAATGAAATCATTTGATTAGAAATAGCTCCTTTGCGGCTCAGCATATGCAAACCTTATGAATGTTTGCCTTCTATTCAAGGGTCCCTGGGTTCTCTAGTACCAAAGCCTCAAAATGTTTTTTGTTGACCCAAAGAGCTTTAATTTTGAATTGGAAATTCCATAAGAACAATTCAGATGAGATTCAACTTGGAAAGCTTTTATTTACTGACAAGTTTGCAAAGTGAAATATACCATCATTCCCATAGATTCTGACGTTTGCTTCATGAGTGCCAAGAAAAAAAATACTTTAACTTGGCAGGTCATCGCTGGAAGATGCAGAATTTTCCTTTTAAAAAAACTGAGTCATCAGGCCAGTCCACTTTGTAGTCATTTGTGATATGTGCTGATTCCTGTTCTTTCCATATTTAACTGACCTTCTTAAAACCATAGCACTCATTAGATACTAAAGCTGACATTTATCCCCAACTCTGTCTCACATTTCCCCCGCTTTCCTGCAACTGTCCTGCTTTGTGGAAGCTGCAAGTTTAGAGGTTAAAGAAATCCTGCCTAAAATATTTTTGGTTGTGAGCCTAGCCTTTAACGGATGAGGCATCTCTGTTTGCTCAACTATGTTCGTAGCAGCTTTATTCATAACAGCCAGAATCTTGAAACAACCAAGATGTCCTTCAACCAAAGAATGGATAAAGAAATTGTGGTACATTTACAACAATGGAGACTACTTAGCTTTTAAAAACAAGGAAATCTTGGAATTTGCAGGCAAATGGATGGAACCAGAAAAGATCATCCTGAGTGAGGTAACCCAGACCAAGAAAGAAATGCATGGTGTATACTCACTCATAAGCAAATATTAGCCACATAATAGAGGATAACCACAGTATAATACAATACAGAGACTGATGCTGTATGATGTGGACCTAGACAGATGTAGCATAGAGGCAGCACAGTCTCCTTGTGAGGGCCACATACAGAGACTACTTCTGACATCCTTAGTTCCTTAATCCCTTGCCAGGATCTCTTCCCTTGTTTTGCTTTTCTTTCTCTACAATTATGCTTCTCCATTTTCCAGCAACTTGGCAAACAGTTTTTATTTATTATTTGTTTCTAAGTATATGAATTTGAAGGATAGAGTTCATTCTTCAAGTTTTCAAACCTCATTGTCAACTAGGCAGCATGGTAGCTGATACAGTCTGGCCCTGCTCGCATTTCATCGACTTATTTCCCTCCTGTCCACTGTGACTCATAGCCAGTGCCAGGCAAGTTCCCTGCTGCCTCACAATGGGCCTATTGTTTATCTGTCTGCTCTCACCACCTTGTGCTGCCTTGGAGCTGGCACAGCCTGTGGACCTCAGTAGATCCTCAAGAAGTGATTACTGTACTGCTGTGGTGGGCTATTGTTAATACGCTCAGGTCAAAACCTGAGGAAGCGGTGATCAGTGATGTCAAATTTTAGAAGATTGTGATTTCTTTAAAAGAAAAAAATTATTAAACTTTATTTAATGTCATCTGACACTGTAATAATATAAAATGTTTTTCATGGAATTAAATCAAATAAATTACTATTAAGAATTGAAGTTTAAAAGAATGAAAAATCTGGACTATATCTTTGTTATTATTTAATTTCCTATTTGAAAAATTATTAGCTTTTTAAATATAATTGATATAATTGATAACATAGAGATTTCTCAGTGTATAAATTGATCTCCCAATAATAATAATAATAATAATAATAATAATAATAATAATAATAAATGCAAAAAAGTTAAACACTTTAATTGATATTACCAATGTCATGACCCATCTTCGTAATCAATCCCCTTGCTTCCAGATTAACAAAAATTTTTTTCACTACTAATTTACTTTTCAAATTTTATTAAGGTAAAATTTCTTCTTCCATGAAATGCCATTAGAATTCAGCAATTATTCTGTATGTCTGTGTTCTGTGTTCTCTATTTACTCACTATTAATGTTTCGTAGTGGGGGAGCAACTATTTTTCCCCTGAAGGACATGAGAGCTTCAGCTGAAGTCAGATTTCCTACCTTTCCATGCCCGCTGGGCTAGCTACCTTTTGTCATTTTCCACACATTTATTACATTTTTTTTATTCTCCTTAGTCTTCTGAAAAGAGAGATTAAACAAATAGTTCCAGATGCACAGACTGCTGTTTTACTATGAGAAGTAAATGGGCTAATGTAGGTAATTTACATGGAACACTGCTGGGCACTAGCAAATGCTGAACTGGGTGTTAATATGATTTCTCCATTTAATGCAATTCAACACTCTTATTTTTTTTAGCTATTTCAGTTTCAATTACCTTATCTTAAAGTTAGAATGAAAAATTCCTACTTTATGGAGTGATAATAAGGTTGCAATAACCAGAGCCAAGAGAAATAGAGCTGGCTAAGAGGACAATTGATGGAGCCAGACTGCCTGAGTCCAGAGGCCAGGTCGGGCTCTTATGGGCAGTGCCGCTTTACGACAGGCTGCTTAACAACACTTCACCTCTATGCCCTCAGTTTCCAACTTCGTAAATTGTTCATAACACAGCATCCATATAATTAGGTTTTGCTGAGAATAAAAAAGCTTAATATGTACAGAAGAGCTAGAAAAGTGGCTACTGGCAGACAGTAACTACTCAAACATCCCAGTTGTTTTTACTATTAAATTTGCTGCTTAAAAATCTCCCCATAGTTATGCGGGCAGAGGAGGTGGGTGCTGCAGAAACAGATGCACCAACTAAAGACCATGAATGGTGAAGACCTAGTCCTTCTGCTCAGACGTACTTGATAAGCAGCACAGTCTCCTTTTGGGTCCCAGAATATGGGGAGTAGGGACTACTCTGGCTCCCACACATTGCTCACTTCTCCCAGGCAGGGCATCCTTGCCAGGCCCCAGAGGAAGAAGAGATGAGACTTGATATGCTGAGGTCAGATGTTAGAGGAGGAGGGTCCCCCCTTTCTGAGGAATAGGGGAGAGGGAAGAAGTGAGAGAGGGAGGGTGCCACCTAGAGGTGGGTAGGGAAGGGGGTTACAATCAGCATGAAAGTAAACAGGTTAAAAAAAATTCCCAAGGGGTCCCGCTCAAACTAAGGCACCAGCCAAGGACAATACAGGTGGTAAAATTTAAACCCCTACCCAGATCTAGCCAATGGTCAGGACAGTCTCCACATTTGAGTGGAGAGTGGGATATGACTTTCTCACATCTCTGGTGCCTCACATTTGACCATGAACCCTGGAGGGGGAGTCCTGGTGGCACATAGAGGAAGGACAGCAGGTCACCAAGAAGAGACTTGATGCCCTATGAGCATATACAAGGGGAGGAAATTCCTCTCAGGAACAGTCATAGGGGAGGGGACTAAGGGGAAAATGGGAGGGAGGGGATAATGGGAGGATACAAGGGATGGGATAACCATTGAGATGTAACAAGAATAAATTAATAAAAAAAAAATTGAAACTTAAAAAAATTCCCATGTTTCAATATATTAGCTTTAAAATATATTTTGATTCTCTTCTATTGTAAACTCTTAAACAAGTAGAGAGTTTCTTTTTTCAATTTTTTTAAGACCTTTATTAACAGGTGCTTGCAGTTTGTTGACTTTTGTTTTGTTTTGAAAAAATCAAGTTGTAAACTTTTATTACAAATTAAAAATGAAGTTCTTAAAAATCTCAACTTGACCAGATATGAAACAATTTAAAAACCATTAAAGGTGTATTGAGAAAAACCAGGCCTTTTTTTTTTCCTTAAAAAACACGTTTGTCATTACCAAAAAGAGACATATTTAGGTAAAAATAATAAAAACCCCATGCTGCATAGATAATGCAGATAGTTCTAGTGTATGTGGTCAAAGGGCAAAAAGCAAGCACTTCAGGTCTTCAGCTCCAATCTTTGTTAATTTCTTACTGCTGGAATTTCATATGAATTTCTTTTTGTTGCATGACCAGACCAGAGAGTTTTTTTTTTTTTAATGCTGGAGTTTGCCTAGATCCTGCCTTAATGTTTATATAAATTGTGTGATTCTTATGAAATTTTGTTTTACCCATCACTAAATAATACTTTACCACTGGATTATTTGTTGACTATGTTTTAGAAATCAGTACTATTCTAGTAAAGTGGGGTGTAAACACAGTGGTATCATACTTTGTTTCTATATTCCATGATGTCACAAAATGCTGTCATAGTTCTGATTAATTTTTAAGACTAAGTTTTTTTTCAGGTCACCACTTATTAATTATATGTTTTATTTCTAAGATCATAGAAAAAGATTTCTACTTGTAAGTGCTTTCACTACTTAACATAGTAAAATACACTGTAAGACAGTGAATGAGAACCTAAAATTCTTGTACTATATAACTAATATCCACTTAAAAGTGAATATAGATCTTATGTATCTTTCTGGGTCTGGGTTACCTCACTTAGTATATTTTCTAGTTCCATCCATTTGCCTAAACAATTTAAGATTTCCTTGTTTTTAATAACTGCATAGTATTCCATTGTGTAAATGTAGCACATTTTCCTTATCTGTTCTTTGGTTGCAGGACATTTAAATTGTCTCCAGTTTCTGTTTATTACAAAGAAAGCTGCTATGAACATAGTTGGGATCCTTGTAGTATGGTAGGGCATCCTTTGGATATATGCCCAGGAGTGGTATACCTGGGTCTTGGGGTAAAGCTGTTCCTAATTTTCCGAGAAAGCACCCGATTAATTTCCAACCAAAAAGCATGCATTGACTGGACCTAGGTGCCCTACACATAGGTAGCTGATGAGCAGCTTAGTCTTCATAAGTATTCCCTAGCAATTAGAGCAGAGGATGTTTCTCACATGGACTCAGTTATCTGCTTTTAGATTACTTTCCCCTACCTGGGCTGTCTTGTTGGGCTGCAGTGGAAGAGGATGCACTTAGTCATGCTATGACTTGATGTGCCAGGGTTGGTTGGTAGAGGTGGGCCTCTCTGTTTCTGAGGAGAAAGGGAGTGGGGAAAGGAAGGAGCGTGAGAGAGAGGGATTGGCAGAGAGGAGGGAGAGGGCTGCAGTAAGGATATAAAGTGAATACTTAAAAAAATAAATTAGGGAGAAGAAAAATAAACAGAAATCTCTTCTGTAAGTGGGATGGCATTGTCAATTTAAATAATTTAGTTTAGCAATGCAGTTGGTATTGGGTGGCACGAAAGCCAGAAGTAAATACTTGTCATTTACAAGACCATACATTTGATTCACAACACACACACACACACACACACACACACACACACACACACACACACATACATGAGTGTGTGTAAACATATGCCTATATGAGTGTATATACACATGTGTGTATGTATGTGTATATATACATATGCATATGTGTTTGTACATTAATGGGAGGGATCATGAGTGGTTACTGTTTAGTAAATCTGTCAAGAGTTTTTATCCCTGTTGTGTTCTGGCACAGGTGCATAGTATGACATCAATCTGAGAGCTAATTCTTGTTGTTATGACTGGATTGAAATGTCTCATAGTTATTAGTGCCCAACACTTCAGTTTCACAGAGAAAATATTAGGGCCACCAGGGGGATGAAGACTCTTTTGTAGCTCTGTTCTATTTGGAATGAGGTCTAGGTGAGTTTGTCTTTAAGGGGATTTTACTGTAAATACTTTGCATTTGCACAGTGGAGTTGACATTATTGGGTCTAAAGGAGTGTCTGCTAATGAATCAAATGAGATTACCAATTACATTGTATGCTGTGTCAAAAACTAATGAAGTCTATGACAAAAACATATTAAAACATCTGCAAAAAAAGATATCCACCCGCAATAGACTGGCGAGGGAGTGACACAGGAGAATTTAGAGAAAGTGCACTGGTCAATCAGTCTTATTCCTTGCAGGAAATATGCTACATTCCACGTGGTTGGGGGATCATCTTTTCTGGGTTTTGATTTACCCCCACCTGACTTTCCTGGAGTGTAGACTCAGCTATGAGTCTATGTGTACTGGATTTATCAGATTATTGCTGCCAACGGAACACTCCAAGACTCCCCTGCATCCTCAACAATGATGTGTCCCTAAAATATAAATCATGGGGTTAGCAACACAGAAAATAGCATGTACACAATCAAATTATGTCTTGAAATGTCTTTTTTTTTCTTTTTAGACAGGGTTTCGCTACGGAGCACTTGATGTTCTGGAAGTCACAAATATCAACCTGAGTCAGTCTCCTGAGTGCAGGGATTAAATGTCTGTGCCACCTCTGCCTGGCTTGAAAATTCTTTAAACCCCTACCCAGATCTAGCCAATGGTCAGAACAGTCTCCACACTTGAGTGGAGAGTGGGATATGACTTTCTCATGTACTCTGGTGCCTCACATTTGACTATGTCCCCTGGAGGGGGAGACCTGGTGGCACTCAGAGGAAGGACAGCAGGTCACCAAGAAGAGACTTGATACCCTATGAGCATATACAGGGGGAGGTAATCCCTCTCAGGAACAGTCATAGGGGAGGGGAATAAGGGGAAAATGGGAGGGAGGGAAGAATGGGAGGATACAAGGGATGGGATAACCATTGAGATGTAACAAGAATAAATTAATAAAATTAAAAAAAAGAAAATTCTTACAACATAAAGGCACATAAAGATTTCAAGCAAAAAATTAGGCCTCTTACATGCTTTCTGAAAAAGAAAATTCTTCCATGAATGTTTATAAAATGCAGAAGTTAAAGTAAAAGAAATATCATGTTCTTTTCCTTTACATGTTGGAAAACATACAAAATACAATGCATAACACTTACTGTGTTTTGTAGATCAGCAGACTGTAAGCAATGAAACAAACATCTATGTAAGTCATGACACGTGTTCTATACATCTCAGCTTTCTTTATATATATATATAAAATGTAATAATACAATATAAATATTTTATAATATTCAGTATATTTTAAGTAATTGTGTACATATATACATATTAAAGCAAATTACATCATAGCAGACTTCTTTATAACATTTTCTTAAATGCTGTGTCTGACCCTCCCCCACCTCTTCCCATCTCCCTGCCCCTGCATTCCCCTTCTCCGTTTAACCACTTATGTCCCAGATCTTTTCTTTGACCTTTCCTATCCTGAATTCAATCACCCTGCTCCCAGTTTTTGTTTATAGTGCCCTTCGCTCACCTGACAATTTCTAGTTTTAATTATCTGAGATACACACACACTCCTACATAGAAAAATACAAATGCATTTATGTTAGAAATTAAGATTTGCTTTTAACAGATGTCCATTGTCACAACGTTGATTCTCTCAACCCATGTACACGAGATAGCTTTCCATTTTCTAGGTCTTATTAAGCTTTTCTTGTGAGTATTATATAATTCCTGTTATAGATATCATTTATTTCCTTTGTTACATTTATTGCAAAATATTTTTATTTTACTTGGAAATTTTGGGTGGGATTTCTTTTCATTTGATTTCCTCCTCAATATGTTTATTATTGTTGTATAGGCTAGGTACTGATTTTCACATGCTAGTTTTTATCCTGCTGCTCTTTTAAATACCCTGGATGATTTACAAGCCAATACTATGTGCAGTGCTTCTTAGGGTATACAGCCAGATAATATACTACAGACTTGTCATCATTATGTCTTTTCTTTTTTTTTCTACTTTAGAAAGGGTTTTTATTTATATACAAATAGGTAGCACTCTATCCATAAATGCTATTTTCCAAGAACATGAGTTTCTTTTGTTTGGTTGGATTTTTAAAGACAATACAAAATGCTGAGTGTAAAAAAAAAAAAAAAATGCTGAGTGTTATGATAACTCACTCCTTTAATCCCAGCACTCAGGAGGCAGAGGCAGCCAGATATCTGTGAGTTCAAGGCAGCCTGGTCTACATAGTGAGTTTCAGGACAGCCAAGGCTAAACAGAAAACCCAAAACAAAGCAGAAAACCGCACACTTGATTCTGAAAGGCACCAAGATTCTTTTGCTTCTAGACCATTGCTGGGCTGGGATCCCTGCTGGGACCAAAGTCAAAACTCATATTGCGCATTCTCCAAAGCAAGAATAAGGTGCCATTCAGGTAAAGTATACTCAACCTGCCTAGCCCACGTCACAGCTGCCTACTAGAACAGCTGAAGTGGGTCAGACAGCCCAGCATAGTGCAGCTGCATTATATAAGGCCATTGTGCAACTACAAGAAGCTACTAAACAGACTAGACCAAAACAAGAGATGGTTGTCAAGAGAAGGGTTAGGTCTTGCGTGATCTCTGCTCCCCTAATAAACAGACTATTCTAGTACAAAGACAATATTACATCATTATAGATTCCACACTAGCAAGACAGTCAGTACAGAAACGTTGCCTGGCGCGGTGGCTGAACCATGGCATAACCACAGTTCACAACCTCACCTACACACGAACTTTTGTGTTTGCATGAGCAGAAACTCAGCTGAGACCTAACGTGCACAATGGGATGCGCTTCCACGCTGCAACTCAGCAGGGAAGCAGGTGAGCAGCCTCTGTCTCAGGGACCTTATGTAACCAATCAATAACTTAGGGGCCGAAGGTCTCCACTCATTTCCAGTGTCCACGGGGCTGGTTGCAGGCAGCACCGTTAGGCAGCATCCTCCATGTCCACATCCTCCTGTAACTGCTGGACCATTTTTTCCTCCAGCTGCTTTCCTTTGCCTGCAAGAGGAGCCCGGATGAGATGGATGTTCTGCTTGACCTCTCTGACGTCTTGAACCTTCTGCAGCTCTTTGTTTTTCTTCAACCTGTTCATTATGAATTTAGCCTGGCGTTTCTGTTTGATCTCTTCAACTTTCTTCATTGCATCAATGGTTTTATTCCATAGCTCTCGCTGGTATTTCACAGGTTCATTTCTACGTTTTTCAAATTCAAATGAGTTGTCCACTGTGAGCTCTTTGCCAGCTGCTTTCTGGAAGGCCTTAGTCCACCTGACCTTGCGTGGGTTCCGCTTCTTCTTGAAGTTCTTATGACACTTGGACTTGCAGAATCGAAACACCTTGCAGTCGTTGCGGACGAACATCATGCCGTGGCCAGGGTAGATCGGCCCCGAACAGAAATAACACTTCTCGATCCTCATGTTGACCCCGCGTGGGAGCCACCTTACAGACGCCAAGCCTGAAAGGAAGTCAATCATTATGTCTTTAACTCCTAGATTTTACAATTAGGATACTGAACTCATTTTTACTAGGGTTTGTGCAAATGCTTTCATTTTAAAATATGAATAAACATCTATTTTCCTTTGTTCATAATTTTTTCTTCATTTTCTTAAAAAGGCTTCACAAAACTTGGATCTAACTTTGAACAAACTGAAGCTTTTTTTTCTGAATATACATTGTATGCAGTGAAAGATGCGATAAACATCCATGACATTTTCAGCTTCATGTGTCCTTAGCTCACCCTTATCACATAGTGGCATGGCTGGTTTCACTTCTGGAAAGATACAGCTTGCCTTATTATTACAAAACACCAACCATCCTCCATGATCAATCATGCACAGTAGGTTTCAGGAAGTGAGATGCCCATGTGTGAGAGAAAACTCATCTTTACAGGCAATGCTCAGTGATATCCTGCAATTAAATTAGATAACAGCTCATTCTGACATTTCCTGTGAACAAAAATACCACATAAAATGTACCACAAGGGGGATATGTGCAAAGATCATTTCCTTTCCTAAATCTTGTCTAATTTTTAAGTAAATTTGAGAAGCCATTTCCATTATTTATAATTGTGACATTACATTAATATCAGTACTTATTAACATAAACAAATTAATATATTTGAATGGAATATTTTGACTTAGTTTTGGTGTTAAATTCATATATATCATTTGTTTCTTAAGCTAAGATTTGAGATAATATATGTGAAAAATGTCAAAAGGAATTTCAGTCAGTCCTCCAGGCTCTAGACACATTGCAAATAACGTGTGTGTTCGAAGCTCAAACAAGAAGGCATTGTCATATATCGCCCAAACTTTTAGAGATTTTTCTATAAACAGAGGGATTTCCCCATAGGAGCCAGAGTAATAATTTTCTAGCTTGAAAAGTTATCTCTCATGCACATGATAGAATTATAAATTTCTTTGTCAGTAGTTCTAGGGCAAAATCCAAATCTGTCCTTAGGTCTGATCTGTTAATCTAGGACCCTGCCCACCTACCTTATCCAAGTTCTGTGAGTGTATCCCCCTTCTTCTCATCCAAAGATGCAAACTCTGACTCCACTTCAAATACCAAACTCACCATTTGGGTTTCAATGAAAATGTTATATGTTTTTTTTTAACAAAACATCATTTCTGAAAGCAAGGCCGAGACTGGTGAGTCATATCATATAATTTGTCAAATACAGACTGTAAACTCTACCCTCAGCCCTCTCTTGAAGCAGGATTTCTTTTACGTGAGGAACCATGCATTTATTTTCTCAGTGCGTAAAGATAAGCACAATGGACACACTTGATGGATTGATTTCAGCTCATTTTTTCTGGCACATGTAGTTTATTTCTCATTTTGACAGGTGTGCAAGAGAAGAAAGTGGATTTATCCGATGTCTTCTTCTTTCTGTACTTCTGCCCATGAGCAGTGGACATAGCTGCAATGTACGTCTTGGACGCTACTGGGTATTGCTTAGAGGCAGACCTCCATGAGCAAAGATGCAGCCTCAAGGGCCCAGGAGCCCATTCAGAAAACAAGTAGACGTTCCCTGATGGCTGCAGACTGGGGACAAGACAGTATGGGAGTCGAGCAAGCAGAGACAGGAACTTGCTGTCACCGAGGAGATGTGAAGCAAGAGTGACTCAGGTGGCTGCCTCTCATTTCTCTCTCGAATTCTATAAAGGACTTTAGTAACAGGAGTGTGTGTGACTGTTTGGCTTCCAACCATCCACACAATGACTCTTAGGCAACTTCATCTATGATTCTTTACCTGTGAGATATTATTCAAAATGTCCAATTAGCTTGATTGCTAAAAGGATTTCTGAATGAAAATGTCAATGTAGAGGGGAAAAAAACCACGTACACATTTGCATTTATGCTCTGCTTTTAGACATTTTTATGAAGAAAAATAGATATTATTTCTATTTGCTTAGAATTTTTTTTAATTTTTAGAAAATTTTTTATTTAGTTAATTCATTCAGATTACATCTCAATTGTTATCCCATCCCTTGTATCCTCTTGATCTTCCCTCCATCCTTCTTTCACCTATTCCCCTCCCCTAGGTCTGTGACGACAGGGGACTTCCTCCCTGACTCTATGATCATAGACTATCAAGTCTCATCTTGGTGTTCTGTTTATCCTTTCTCCAAGTGCCACCAGGCCTCCCCACCAAGGGGAAGTGGTCAATTATGTATGTAAAAAGTTATACATTTTTTAATCTCTAATGATAAACTGTTAAACCTGTAACTAACAGAATTAGAAAACTTACTTGTTAACTTTAACTTGATTTAAATGACTAGCCTTTCCTTTCTTCAGCAAACATTATGCTAGGTCAAACTGGCATGATATAATCACATCTCATTCCATTCTTTCACCCTGACTTGTCATCTGTAGAGAGATTGTGGTTGATCATGAAGGTCTGCAATTCTTTTTGCTCCAACAGTTTCTGGTCCACTGGTCAATAAACAGTTTGGCATTTTCCTGAAAGGCGTTTTGTTTCATTGTTCCCTGCGTTGAATGAAATCTGTATGGTACAATTGAATTCTCCCTCGACGTGCTGCCTATTGAGATTGAGGTCATGGACGCATAGCGTCAGCACGATTGGGATGATAAGACTCAGACACTTTTTGAATCAAAATGAAAAGTAATACTTCATTTCTTGTTCAGCTCTTTGTTCTCACTTCAGAGAAACTCTCACTACATAATAGAGTTTCATAAATTACAGTGATACTAATGCATTTTTACCATGTTTTCAAAACGTCTTCTCATCAGTGGCGAGTGGAAAATGCACTTACAAATTTGGTAACACTTTGCTGTGGTAATATAACAGTATTTCAGTCATTTTGAGAAAGAAGTACTCGAGGTTTGCACAGCAGTTAACTGGACGTCACCGCCTACAAAGCAGATTCTCAATGTGCTTGCCTTTCCCATGCACGTTGTTTTTGATGTGTGCTTTGTGTTGAGTTTAATGTTTGGTTAGTAGAAATATTTTTTCACTTATTGGGGGGATATGAGATGCTACAATAAAGTGCAAGAAGCAGATATTTAATGGTATGTTCTTATCTTCATACCAAATTCACTCTAACATACATGTGAATATTTTCAGAGTCTCGAGAAACATTCTTATGCACAAAAAACTACATCTACTGAGAGGTAAATGAAAATATGAGGAAAAACTTACAAATGCCAAAGATGTTTACATGTATGCTCTATATTGACTTAGGTTCAGGATTTTAGTCCCAAATTTAATCATAAATCATAGAAAAAATTAACAGCATCACAGTCCCTTTATTTTATTTTGAGTTGCAAAACAACCCCTCTTAGCTCTATTTTGTCTTTGGGTTCCAAAAGCCTTTGCAGCCTTCAGAGTCTTACGTTGGCATTCAGTGTGCCCATATGATAGATAGTTGGGCCTAATGATGCTATTGAGAAGTGAGAATGACATTTAAGAATGCAACTTGTGCTTGTAGATCCTTAGGTCACTGGGGATATTACCTCGAAAAGGTTGCATGGTGTGCTGCCTCAAAAAACCAGGCTATCTAACAATGGCTAAAACTTCAAAAACTATGAGAAAAAATTACTTGTTTTAAGACTGATGTATTTAGTTTTAGTGGTAATGAACTGACTAATGCAGACATGCCATCTTCTGTGCCAGTAGACAAGATGACCACTTAACTTACAGATTCTTGATGGAAGCCTAGGGGGACTGGCGGACGTGAGAGGAAAAACAAGCTTGATTATATCTCGCTGAACTCACTAGGCCTCTGAATCTGTCCTTTGTTAATCAGAGACCTGCTCACATGGGACTTTCCTTTTCCTGTGTGTTATGAAGTCTGGGTTTTCACAGAATTCTTAAAAACAAAATTAAGCATAGACTGCATAGACTGATTGCAGTGTCTCCTTGACATAGGCAGAGTTTCCTCTGGAGTTACTGCTCCTGAACTGCGACTCACAGCAGACTCATCATCACACTGTCACATTGCTTTTTTTTATGGTACTTAACCTTTAGTAAATAAAGATAGTTATCTTGCAGGAAGAGTCTTGTGATCATTGGAATAGCTTCCTCTAAGCGACTTCCCAAGACTCCTCTGCTAATCATGTGCTTTCATCTGTCCACAGATCTATGTGTTTACTGAGGTGACAAGGAAAGGAAGTGGTGCTTCAGGGCCAGTGTTTCACAGCAGAATGCCCTCCCCTCCAGCTCAGACAGGAAGGTGACTGGACTATCAAGAACAGAAGTTGTCATTACTGAGAGGAAATGTGTCAAAAACCTAACACCTAGGTACCTGGGACCTGTCGAAGCTCCTGATATGTAAACAACCAGTTATCTGAAGAGCCCAGATGGCTGTCTCCAGGCCTGCACATACCAGGATAGAATTAGGATGAAGTAAAGTGTTTGAGTTCTCTCTTCTTCAAGACCCAAAGGTCTTGAAGCCTCATAGCGCAAGGGATTACGGAAGCGCTTTGCTTAAGATTCAGTAATCTGTTCTAGTGACAGCCTGTAGGGTAATAATGGCTGACTGAGTTGAAATCCATCTAGATCAACGAGGGAGGAAAACAAACCACTCATAATAACCCACTCCTGCAGTGTAATACGATATTGGAAGGCAGAGAACATAATGCTTTTATGTGTACTTGGGGAAATAAGCAGGGCTTACACTAGAGTTGAGGGACATTGGCACAACAAGGAAATGAGTGCAGCTAGCTTCCATCAGTGGCAGCACATGGAAAATACCAAATCTCTGGTGTACCATCACTAAATAAGAGGTCTTTCAGCAAGGAAATACTGATAATGGGTCTGTGACAAGTGAATGACACCATTGGCCGCTGAGACATCTGACAGAAGTGTTTATCTGACACTGGAAGGGGCAATCTTGGAAAATACCACTTAAAACTGAAGTCAGAATAATTGCACTGATCGGCCTGTATTTCACATGGGTGGACATATAGAAAGAATTTAGTGGATATTAAGAGTCGTAGAAATACAAGAGGTATCATAGACTCAGAAGAAAACACATGTCTGCTAACATAGATTGGAGAGGTTGTTAATTATTTAAGCCAAATGATTTGTCATTATACTAACAGAAGGGGGCCCTTGATGAGCTTGAAATCATTTTTGCTCATAAAACTTACCATCCTTTTCAGAGAACCATTTGCTATTGCTGGATGAAAGAAATGTTGAAACATTAGGAAATGCTAAACAAACAAACAAACAAACAAACCATTAGGTAAGGGAGGGAATATCCACACAAAGATATCATAAGAAAAGACAAAAATTGATAATTAGAAGTTCAGCTGGTGAAACTGCACTAGCCTTTCACAAACTTTCAGGAGTAATAAAACACAAAAATTGTAATATAGATTAAAGATAATTAGAATATCACATAAAATATGAAAGTGTGACATCTACTTGATAACCAAAACCATAAAGTAAAGATAATAGTATGAAATGCGACCGAGGAGGTCCTGCACAAACTGTTGTGCCAACCAAGGACAATGCATGCTAAGAACATAGACCCCCTGTTCAGAATTAGCCAATGGTGCCCCTTGGTGGGGAGGCCTGGTGGCACACTGAGGAGAGGGAAGCAGGCTATCCAGATGAGATCTAGTAGGCTGTGATCATATGGTAGGGGAGGAGGTCCTCTTCTGTCACAGGCCTAGGGAAGGGGAGTAGGGCGAATGAGGATGAGAGGGAGGGGAAAGGGAAGATACAAGTGAGGGAATAACAATCAGGATGTAATCTGAATAAATTATAATTTGAAAAAAGAGAAAAAAAAGAATGTGAAAAAACGAGAGGTAACTAAATTTGAAAAGAATTAGGAAAGGGGGGAAAAAGTCACCTCAGAAGTGAAAATTAGTTTAGGTCTGGATAGATGCTTTAAGTTGATAGAGATGAGATGTGATATATATTGATTTACATTCAGAATTTCAGACTCATCAAGTTAGGAAAGATGTTTTCTGTAAAGTTACCAAATACAGTTAGCCAAACCACTATGAATGTAACATTTATATAATTCCTGATTGTTTCATGGTTCTTCTTGCTGTATGTAGTTTATTTTAGTTATGTGTAATAAAATAAATGTAAATGTCATATATGTAAATAAAAAGAAAATAATCAAGGATCTCTCCTGATAACCTGACAAGGCCAATTTTGATAAAACTATTTTTTTGTTTTATTTTCATGACATTTTTGATAATCTATAGTGTTATTTGTCTTTCCCCATTTGTTATCCCCTTGCTAGTACCTTCCCATCCCTCCCTAAAGCTATTAAGTTATATAATTCAAAAAAGCAATTATATAAGTCAAAAAGAAGAGGAAGAAGAAGAAGACGACGAAGAAGAAGAAGACGAAGAAGAAGAAGAAGGAGAAGAAGGAGAAGAAAGAGAAGAAGAAGAAAACTAGAGTGTTCAAATTTCAGTGTGAAATAGTATAACTGAAAGTATATGATAAAAGGACATTTTTAAGAAGGAAAGAAAAAGAAAGTAATGAAAAAGGAAAAGAGTTGTTTGTAAAATAACAATAAAAAAGACACAAGCCTTCAAGTTAAAACAAAACAAAACAAAACCACCATCTCATATATGTTGGAAGAGTTAAACCAAATGATCAATTGTAAAATGTAATGTGTAAGTTTTAGCACCATATTAACATGTATAGTGAATTTTCCACCATTAATTTCTTGTTTTCAGTCTATAATTTTTAAACAGCTATGTGATTATAGGAGATAGCTCATGTGGTCTGTCTCTTCACATGAAGTTTTAACACTTCCTTGTTACATTTTGAAATAGTCCATTTATTTCTCTATTTATAAGTTTCAAAACATATTTTAAGCTATTTGAGTATTTTAAACAGTGATATAGATGCACAGCTATTCCTATAAAAAAGTTATCAAAAGAAATATTTCAATAGTGTTTATTGTAAACTATTGCTAGACTGTCTCTACAAGCCAGCTCCCAATTATAACACGGAGACTATTGTTATTTATTGTAGGGTAGGCCTTAATTAGCAACCTCCCAACTAGCATGTATAACTTAATTTACCCCATTTTTTTCTAGTCACATTTGCCCCGTGGCCTCAATCCTTATACTTCAACTTCTTCCACTTCAAATCTCCATTCCTTGAATCCCTCCCCCCCCACCCCAGACCTTACTCCCCCCTGTGCCATATTCTTTCCCAGAATTCCTATTCACTATAGGCCATCATCTCTTCATTAAACAAATCAGAAGGTGATGGAGAAGAATGGTTACAAAATACTCAAGCAGGCGCTGACCTAATACAAATAATAATGCCAAATTCTGGCCTGTAGTCTACTCTCCACTAGTATGGAAATCAGCATTTGAATAACACAAAGACAACCTTTACACGGTACACAAGAAGATTTTCTCAACAGTAAACTTTTTATTTCACATGTTCCAATTATTCTACAATCACTTTTAAGCAAGTCCTGGTTTGTTGACTTAACACTTCATGCACTCCAACAGTTGCTCAGTGGGGCAGAGGTGTGGGGGTCAGATAATTCAAAACCCTGGGTCAGAGCCCAAGAGTTATCTGAGCCAGCCACCCACTAGCTCTCCAGTATTCACACCACAAGGGGATCAGGGCGAGCTCTCCTGCCCTGTCCCAGCTGGGCCATCCAATGAAGCTGCCAGTAAGGGGCAGAACTAGCTCTCTAGCTTGGGCCTGGCTCATCTTGACCAACACCATTAAAGCTACCTTTACTGTGCTGCCCAGGCAAGATGCAAGACCTAGTCTCCCTAGTGTTGGAGCAGGTTAAGGATAGGGTCAATTTTCCCACTCTTAAATCTCCAGGGCCAGGTTTCCGGCCTGCTGTAGGTAGCAATGGACAAGGGAAGGAAAGCATCTCTCCTGCATCCACGCCACTGTACAGGAGTCAAGTAGCAAGGCCAGTTCTCCTATTGTCATATGCTTGGGCCTACTCACCTGCAACTCGCATAACTAGTGCCTGCTGTACTGTGCTTCCTGCATACTGTGCAGGCCACTCTTCTGAATACTGCTGCTGGCTAGAGGCGGGGTTAGCTCTCCTGCTCTCAGGCACCCAGCAACAGCTCTACCAGCATGCTCAGGTGAGAAGCGGGACCAATTCTGCACAGCCCGCAGACATCAACATGTCCCCAGGCAGCAGCCCAGGCCGGATATATCCACCTGACTGTGATGGTAGAAGACCTCTGCTGCTTCAGTGCCACAGATGCTGGCACGGCCCCTGGTGGCACCACAGGCCCCTACCATCGTCCCAGGTGGCATCAGCAGCTGTTCCTCACTACTCTTGAGTCTCCAGTTTTTCGTTTCTTCATTGTGCCATTTCCTGTTTCTCTTTCTCTTCCATTTCTCCACCACTTGCTCCTTTTATCGGCACCTGGGTCTCTGAGTGTCTGGGGTTGTCTCAGGGGTGGTCTATGGAGTGCTATGCCCCGCCTGTGTTATCTTAGTCATGGTCTGCCTTCCCCTCCCCGAGACCTGTGTGCCACCAACTAGTGGTCATATCAGCCTAGCTCCCTGTTTGGGCCCCATGGCACCTACCTCCTTGGGGCGGTGATCTTCTGTGGCTCACTCCTTGCCCTGATTGGGGCTCACTCCAGGACGCCTGGAGGTCCCTGGAGGGGTTCTTCTAGTTTGGGGCTCACTCCATGCCCTGGGAGCCCTGGGAACCCTGGGAGCCCTGGGAGCCTGTCTGGGTCTGTGCCACACTAGACTGCTGGTCTTCTTAGGCTAGCTCCCTGTCTGGGCCCCCTGAAGTCACATAAATTGTCACCTTAGGCTACCAATCATTCAGATGTTCACTGGTCAGAACGCTGAGAATAGACATAGCCTCTCTGCCACCTACTGACACACATGTGCCACAGCAGCCACACCTGCAATACCTCTACAGACAGGCTTCTTACATTTTTTCATTGCCATTTATTTTTTCCTATTTTTTTTTAACCCTACAGGTACTTTGGTAATTTGCATATATTTTATTGCTTCAGGTTTTTCTTCCAGCTCCCAGTTTTAATACACGGGGGTTCCAGGACTACAAAAGCATCCTAACAGGGCCTCGCAGTAACCTTTGCCCCTTCATCGGTGCTTTCTAACAGTCTGGAATGCAGGACTCTGGAGTCTTGCCCGTTTATGAATTTCTTGTTTATGACTTTATAAATTATTCACGGTGGGGCTCTGCTCTGATGCCACGACTGGCCAGCTACTTTCACTATTCCCTGAGATCCAGTCATCTGCACTGCATTGCCAACTGTTTCTGTCTTCATGCACATGCAAAGAAGAATAGTTTGATTATCAGTAGCGAACTTGCATATTAGGAAAGGTCTCTTTTACACTAACTACAACTTTTAAATGGAAATGCAGATGTTACAAACAGTGATTTGTATATGATATAAATGTAATTCTGCAACTTCCTTTAAGGATGAGATATCATTTTCCATTTTAAAACATTTTTTACTGACTTAGAAATTGTTGAACTCATTTATGCAAATATCAAAGATATTTCTGCTAAGTAAAGGTAAAAATATTTTCAAGTTTTTGTATCATCCTATTAGAAGAAAAATACATAGCTTTGATAGGAATCACATTGTATTGGACTGGTGTGAGTAAAGATAGACAAATAACAAAAATACACAACAAAATGTTGTTTAACTTTATTTATATTTAAAAATCCTACTTATACAAAACTCTAGAGTAATGCCTTTAACTTTTAAGATAAATTTGTTCCTTGTTAAATATTTGTACAGCAAAAACTGAGTTTTTGAAATAATAAAAATATATTTCTCCACCTCATATTTATCTTAAGGTTTTGTTGTTGTTGTTGCTGTTGTTGTTGTTACAATTATTTATTGGAAAGGAGATTGTGTGTGGGTAGCCGTGTGCCACAGCATGTGTGTAGAAGTCAGAAGACAAATATGGAAGACAGTTTTCTCTTTCCTCCTCTCTTCCACAGCTTGGCTTCAGGTCATTAGACTTGTAGTCAAGCACCTTCACCCACGGAGCTATCTTGTGAGCCCTGATTCTTTTAGATCACAGAGAATTTACATTTTTATAAAGGAATATACAAATGGTTCAATTGCATTTTCAGGAGAGAATAGGTGCTATTATCAAAGACCAGAAAAAGCAATCTTTGTTACCAAAAACCTTTCTTATGAAATTAAATGCATATCTATGCTCATGGCTGTTAAATAAATGACAATATGTTTGCATATCATTAAAATTACAAAGTAAATAATGTGTGTTGCATTATGTAGTAAATACATTCGTAATTATCCAATGCTTTAAAGTTTTACAGAAGTTTCTTAAAATTACAAAAGTGATTATTTTATTTTTTATATAGTAGGTGGGTTTTCCTCTGTTTACTTAAAAAACAAATGCTATTTGGGAAAGTGATCTTGATGGTGAATAGAAGTGTCGTGCAAAAATCAAGGGAAATGTTCTCATTGTTTGTCATGTTAAAGAAAAAAGTAAATTTTGGCTTTCACTCAGCAGGTGAAGACACTGAGGACTTGAGTTCAATTAAAGACAGTTGTTACTATCTTCTTCATAGTGTCCTCTGAACACATGTGCAACATGTCACATTCAGTCACACACACACATACTCACACACAAGTGTACACACAAACACACACATATTGGATTACATGTACACAAAATAAATAATTGAAATGTAATATTTTAAATTTAAAACTTACAAATGTTGAGGTTATTCACAACTTTATAAAACATTTATAATTTGTAAACGTGTGAACATAATTTGGCTAGGTATATTTGTAAATAGATGTATATATTCTCTGGAAGCCACTAGAGATTTTAGCTAAATAATGAGTCTGAGTGAAAGGTTTGATTGTGACTGCCTGTGGATACAGCCCGTACATCTAACTGTCCAGAAGCTTGTAATTGAAAGCTATGCTTCAGATCAGAGGCAATTACAAGGGCTCAAAGACAGTCTATGGAGGTCACCATCTAAATTCATTAAAACTTAATAATAAAATGGAATATACGAAGCCTACCACAACATAGTAAATCTTCACTGAAATAAAAATATCTATCCTCAAACTATGTTTTTTAAAATGAGCCAAATGATTTACCCAGCATAAAATATTAAGTTAATGAGATACTTAACTCAAGAACTTGTTGATGAGTCAGATGTTGCGATAACTGGTATGGTAATTTTCTATATTAATGATGGTAAAGTATCAAAGTTCTAAAGCATCAGAGTAAACATTGCAAATAGTATAAAATATGTATCAATAGAAAGATAAGGTGAGAGGATATAAACATCGCTCCCTATAACCATTACAGGCTAGTACTTTGTTCTGAAAGTGGGTTGAAATATTGTAATTATTAATTTTTAAGTTAATATACAACTTAATAGGCTTCTTCATAGCATTTTCATACATATGTGTCAAAAGTTGAAACCCAAGCTGTCAGACAGAAATACATGCCATTCAGGAGAATTAGCTAAATGCCTCAAAGCAAGCGTACACCATGCAACTATGTGATGCTAGCAGAGGAAGCTAACACAGACAGCTGATCTTAAATTAAAATGGAATAAAATATATACCCGTTATTCTTTGTTATGTAAATATCATGTAAAAGACAACGATACACAGACATACTACAAAGTTGAAAGTAGTCTTCAGGTGACAGAATCATTAAACTGCAAACTTGACCAAATCCATAAGTTGACGATTAAGGTAACATGCTGATGAAAGCCATTTTTGTCCTATTAACTTTTTTCCCATGAAATTGCTAAGCCTCAGAGGGTGACTTAGCACCATTATCAAATGAAATAGAAATAGAATGCACATCATTGCTTCAGCCAACAAGACAGTGATTATCACAACTGAAACAAGGAAGTTTTAGTAGGAAACTGCTTTCTTTTCTGTTCATAAGCTATTGGAATCTGAAATGACACCCTTGAAAGCTACTTTCACAGAAAAAATATCTTAATTGTTTCAAAAATTATAAGGAATTTTAAAAGATATATTTATTTATTGTGCCTACATACATACCTGCCCACCAGAAGAGACTCCCAGACCTCATTATAGACGGTTGTGAGCCACCATATGATTGCTAGGAATTCAACTCAGGACATTTGGAAGAGCAGGCAGTGCTCTTAACCTCTGAACCACTTCCCCAGCACCTTTATTTTTGAATATTTTAAAATTTATTTATTTTTATTTCATGTGCATTGGTGTTTTGTCTGTATGTATGTCTGTGTGAGAGTGTTAGCTCTTGTAGTTACAAAAAGTTGTGAGCTGTCATGTGGGTGCTAGGAATCAAACTAGAGTCTTCTAGAAGAGCAGCCAGTTCTCTTAAGCACTGAGCATCTCTCAAGCCTGAATCATAAGGAATTTTAACTTATATTTCTCATAACCAAATGACAATATGAAATAAAGAAATGGGTTTTGTGGGTTAATGCTAGGATGGAAATTTGTGAATAATTGATTAAGCCTTGATGTATAACGGGAAAAAAGAACTAGCAATAATAATTTCAAGATAAATAATGGAAGAAAAACTAATATTTCCAGGTTTTGTCATGAGAACTTATTTATTATTCTTATCTATAATTTTTGGAAAAGACATTTAATTGGAAAAACTATTAAATTCTCAGTATTAAATTAGCATTTGTGTTAAATTAGTCTGAAAGGGTCCAGGGGAAGTATTCATGAGGCCAATGGGGTCATGAGGTCGGTACCAATCCTATGACCTGAGTTCTATCTCTGAGTCGCATATGGAAGGAGATAACCAGTTCCTGCAAGTTATCCTCTGACTCCTAGAAGTACACTGTGGCATAACAAGTAAGTCAGTAAGTAAACAAACAAACAAACAAACATATAACAGGGAAAGAACATAGTGGAATTTAAGATGTTCTGCAGGTGATTAGAATTTTGTATTTATTTTAATTTACTTTATTGTTTATGTACATGATTGTTTCTCTTGCATGCATGGAAGTGCACCTTATGCATGCTTGGTGGCCATGGAAGTCAGTAGAAGGCTTCAAATACCTCTGGAATTGGAATTATGGTCTGAAGCTCTATGTAGTTTCTGGGAATCTAACACAGGCCCTCAGCAAGAGCAGCAAATTTTCTTAGCACTGAGTCATCTCTTGAGATCCATTTTATAATTTTTATAAATCAAATATAAAACACTTAATGATATATCCAGGGTTAGAGAAAACTGAAAATGAACAGGGAAAACAGTTGTTAGTTTCTTTATATTTGTGTAGACCAAGGGCTGATACTTGACGTTGAAGCATGGCATGAATGTACACACTCAGGTCAAGGCCCAGGGAGCAGGGTTGTTATTTACAGTGAGGATCCTAGTACATAATTTATTTCCAGAAGTCTACATATGTAGTTAAATATTTATTTATTCATTTAATTTCCATATTCAATTTTAGCTATATCTGAAAAATTAACTTTTAGTTAGATTATAATAATACTGAAAAATCTGTTAGACAACAATATAAGCAGGCCAGAATTTAGAAATATTCTACCAACTGATTTTTTATTATTTCTTTAATTTTTGAAATTGCAAGATGTTTCACTTCCCTTTAGTCTCTGTAAACCCTCACAAATACCCCTTCTTTGTCCTGAAAATTCATGGTGTCCTTTCCATTACTAGTTGTTACATGTACCAACCTTAAATATAACCTGATAAATTTGTATAATGCCATTTGTGTGTATGTTATCAGGGCTGAAGATATGGCATTGGGTAACAAATTGGTGAGTCTTCCTCCTATTCTCCATGCTCCCTAGTTGCTTTCAGTTATTTGTGTAGACATGAGACATTGTGGTCTCCCTCTCCCATCCATTTTGGAATGTCTACTCTTGGCTTTGCTCAGGTTTAGGTAGTCATATTGCTGAGAATTAATGCTTGTAGCCTCTGACATTATAAGGAGACATAGGCTCACAGCAAACTCCCTGATCCTTTGGTTTTTACACTCATTTGCCCCTTTTCTGCAAGGTTCCGTGAGTGTTAGGTGCAACATATAGATGCATCAGTGGAGAAGGGGGATCTACAACTCTGCACTGTGATTGGTTGTGTTTTTCTGTAATGGTTTCCATCTGTGTCAAATAGAACTTTTCTTGATGAGGAATGAGAACTACAGTTATCTTTAATAAAGTTGTGGTCCTCCAAGATCCATGACTGTCCTAGCCCTTGGTACTTTCTGCAAGTTGAGTTAAAATATTTATTATGATATTTTCACATCTTCATTGTAAAGTAATTTGTAAATAAGTTAATAGTATATATACAATCCCATTAATTAAAAAGTAATATTGTGTTATTTTTTTAAAAATTGCTTCACTGAGGGCCAGAAAAAATGGTTCAGTAGTTAAGAGCACTAGCTGCTCTTTCAGAGGACGTGGGTTCAATTCTCAGCACTCACAATGCAACTCACAACTGTCTGTAACTCCTGTTCTGGTTAATATGTTATCCTCACACAGACATATATGCAGACAAAACAGCACCGCACATCAAATACAAATAAAGAACATATTTAAAAATTGCTCCACTAAATCAAAACACAATTAATTAGCTATCATCTATCTGTCTGTCTGCCTATGTGGTTTGTAAATAATGGGAGTTAACTTCTCACTATATTCACAGGAAGTCCAGGGTCAGGGCAACATAATATTTTATGTCTGGAGAGCTGGATCCCTCGTGGACTTCTGTTACAATGCAAGGCATACAAAGAATGGATGGTACCCATGTACTCTTCTGTAAGGGCACAGATCTCACTCATGGGGCTCAGGTTTTCTGGCTTAATGGTGTCTCAGTCTCCCCACTTCTTAATGCTATTGCATTCAGGATAAGTTTTCATGTACTCAGCCAACAGCTTATCGTCTTTATTTTTGTTCTCCTAAAGAAAGGCAGAATGAAGGTCCTCAGACCATCCATATTTTAACTCTCAATATGTAAATATTGCCTCATGTTGAAATAGGAAACTTGCATGTATGTTAAAAATCTGAAGCTGTCTGATGATCCTGGATTATCTATCAGTGTAGGCTCTGTAATCCAAGACTGCAAGGTAGGAGAAGGCCAAAAACCAGAGTGAAATTTTTTGAATATGGCCAAGGAAGTAAGAAGGTGGAACCAGAGGAACTGAATATTTCCTAAGCAAAATAAATCTCATTGTTGACCTTTGCAGCTCAGTAGTGTTTTGAAAACTATTTTCACTAAATATTTGCTGGCCATTTGTACATTTCCTTTTAAATGGCTTTCTAAATTATCCCAATTATTTTTTTCAGAACAGTAGAAAGATTTTTATATAATAGATAATTTTTACACAACAAAAATTTTAGTAACTTTTCCTTTCACCATTACCATGACTCTCTTCAAATTTAACATTTTTGCTATTTGAATAAAGAATATTTTAAATATTGCATAATCTATTTTTTGTATTTATCTTGAATTAATGTAGCCATTTATGGTTAGAATTTTTCCAGCACTTTATTATTTTGGAATATTTTTTTTTTGTTTTGGTTTAGTTTTTGTCTGAGCTAGGTTCTTTAATAATAATAGCAATGATAATATTGTTATAAATTGACATAATTAAATATAAGTGTTGAAAAGAATTTTTGGATGCTTAATATCTATTGAGAACTTGGATAGCTAGGCTTTAGCCTAAGCATGTAACTGCTTAGCTTGCTTTTTCAACTCTTACTCAACTCAAATCTACACCAGAGGATAGTGCCATCAAATAATGAACAGACCTTCCAACCAACAGTCTAATAAAGATAATCTCCTACAGATACTTTTACTGGGTGACCTAATCTAGACAAGCTACATTGAAACACTCTTCCCAGGTGATGAAGATAACGTCAAGTTGATGAGGAAAATTAACTGTCACCATCAGGTAAGGCAAAAATACTTTATTGAAACTCTAGCCATGTACTTCACTCCGATTTTTTGTTTTTTGTTTTTTTCTTTCCATTGCAGGAACAAGTTAAGAATTGGGTTGTTCCTTTCAATTTCAAGGTCTTTTCAGTTGGATCCAGTGCTGGCACAGTCCAAATGAACTGACTTTTCTTATCAATTTCAATGAAGCTCTTCTTGATTTGTCTCTCTGTTAGAGAAAATAGGCTTTTGTTTATCCACTTGCTGATATTAGGCAATTACTCCTGATATTTTAAAAATTGATCCGCTTCCCTCTTTGCTTCTATTTTATTAGTTTCAGCCCTCAGTTTGATTTTTTTCCTCCTGGCTATTCCTTTTGTGTGTGTTTATTTCTTGTTGTTCTATAGTTTTCAGGTATATTGTTAAGTTGCTACTATGAGATCTCTCAATTTTTTTGTTTATTAACTAATTTATTTATTTACTTTATATCCTGGTACGATTTTCCCCCAGTAGTCTCTCCCTCTCCAGTCCCTTTGCGTCTTCCCCTCTTCTCCCCCATGTGCTCCCTCCCTTCTCAGAGAAAGGGAGACATCCTATGGGTATCACCCTGCCTTGGCATATCAAGTAGGACTGGGCACATTTTCTTCCATAGAGGCTAGAAAAGGATGTCCAGTTACAGGAAAGGGATCCAAAGACAGGCAACAGAGACAGAGGCAGGCCCTGCTCCTGCCTTCAGAAGTCCCACATGATGTTATTTATTTAGGCACTTAGTTGTCATTCCTACTTTGCTCCCCCTCTCACGGGATATGTTTACCTGCAATCAGGACCTGGTGGCGTGAGTGGGAGAGCTAGGCAGGAACAGCAGAGGATGGAAGGAATGGGGGAGTGATGTGACCTTAGGTGGCTTTGAGTGCTAAGAGGAGGCAGGCTTCATTGAACAACTCATTGAATTGGGGGGTGGGGGGTGATGACAAAAGCAATTTAAATCTTTGGGGGTGGGTGAACAGAGGCTATTAGGATGAGTGTCCATATCATTGACCAGAACCAAGGTTCTGGGAACACCATTATTTGTATGAAGAAGAATTCCAGGTGCTTTCTGGACATGACCTTACAAGGACTCACCAGGCTATGTGATGACCTCAGGGTGACAGAGGTGGGGCTTGTAAGGCTACCTGTGATGGGAAATACAGGCCCAAGGCAGGGAGGGAGGAATCCTACTCCTGCTAGTCTCAAGACGGGAGTATGGACTCACCTTGACCTCACTCTTACTCTAGACCAGTCCCTCGCTGCACAACACCACAGCTCCACTTAGTGCTATGAGTTTTCCTATTAGCATCATTTTCATTGTGTCCCATAACTTTGGATATGTTGTGCCTTCATTTTCATTGAATTCCAGAAAATCTTCAATTTCTTCTTCTTCTCCTTCTTCTTCTCCTTCTTCTTCTTCTTATTATTATTATTATTATTATTATTATTATTATTATTATTATTATTATTTCTGCCTTATTTCAGTAGTCAGTTAAGTAGAGAGTTCTTCAGTTTCCATAAGTTTGTAGGCTTTCTGTTGTTTCTCTTGTTGAATTCTAGCTTTTATCCAAGGTCAACGGACAGGATGCATGATAGGGATCATTTCTATTTTCTTATATCTGTTGAGACTGGTTTTGTGTCTCAGCACAAAATTGTACATGGTCAATTTTAGGAAAAGTTCTGTGAGGTGCTAAGAAGATATATTCTTTTTCATTTGGGTGACTGTTTGCTGGAGTATTACTCAACTGTGAAAAAATATGACATCATGAGCTTTATAAGAAAACGGGTGGAATTAGAAAAAAAAATCATCCTGTCTGAGGTAAACCAGACCCAGAAAGACTAACACGGTATACACTCAGTTACAAGTGGATATTATCTGCTATGTAAAGGATATAATAGGATATAATCTACAGACCTAGAGAGGCAAACTAACAAGAATGGCTCAAGGGAGAACCCAAGGATCTCTGTGGAAGTGAGGAAAATAATATATATTTTCAAGTGGCTTGGATGCTGGGTGGGGATGTGAACAGGAGGGTTTAAATGGGTTGGTAGTTGGAAGGAGAGAAGACTGGGAGAGATGGCTGGAATAGGAAAAAATTTCAACTGCAGTGTGAAACCTGGTGCAATGAAAAATCCCTGGAATTTAGTAGGGTGACTCTAGCAAAATCTGTGGTGGTGATCCTAGAAAAGACTCCTAGTAATGAAAATAGGGAGCCTGACCTGGCCATCTTCTGTAAACAACAAGTCCAATTGTCCTCAGAGAGGATTCATCCAGCAACTAGGGGAGCAGATGCAGAGAGCCGTAGGCAATCATTAGGTGGAGCTTTTGGAAGGTGGGGGAGGAAGGATTGTAGGAGCCATACGGGTCATGGATACCACAAAAACACAGTCCATAGTATCAACTAAGAAGGGATCATAGAGGCTCAGAAAGACTGAATTGGCACTCAGGGAGCATGAATGACTTAGGTCCTCTAAATATATGTTATATAAGTGTGTGCGTGCGTGCGTGTGTGTGTGTGTGTGTGTGTGTGTGTGTGTGTATACGCACACACATATATATGTGTGTGTGTTTGTGTGTGTGTGTTTGTGTGTGTGTGTATACGCACACACATATATGTGTGTGTGTGTATACGCACACACATACATATGTGTGTGTGTTTGTGTGTGTGTGTTTGTGTGTGTATACGCACACACATATATGTGTGTGTATGTGTGTGTGTGTATACGCACACACATATATATGTGTGTGTGTGTGT
>OU015744.1:125247112-125305717 GCA_907169655.1 Acomys percivali | reverse complement strand
GTGTGTGTGTGTATACGCACACACATATATATGTGTGTGTGTGTGTGTGTGTGTGTGTAGCTCGGTGTTTTTGTAGGACTCCTAACAGTGGGGGGTGGGACTGTTTCTGACTCTTCTGCTTGCTCTTGGAAACCTTTCCTACTATTGGGTTACAGCATCCAGCCTTGATGTAATGCTATGTGCCTAGTTCTATTGTAACTTGTTATGTCATGTTTGGTGGCTATCCCTGGGAGGCCTGCTTTTTCTAAAGGGAAATGGAAGTGAAACGGATCTGGAGACTGGATGAAAGGAGAGGGGAAGGAGCTACGAGGAGAGGAGGAAATGGAAACTCTGGTTGGAATGTAATATATGAGAGAAGAAAAAATTGAACTGCTGTCAATGTTGCATTAGTAAAAATATCCCTTTGTATCTACCTCAGTGTGGTGGGGTTTTTCCTACAAGGATTCACGTGTTGGAAGTTTGTCTCCCATGGTGGTAGTGATGGTAAGCACTATATTTAAGAAGCAAGCCCTCTGTTGGTAAAAGTGATTTTCTCTGCAAGGTTGACAGAGTTTTCATAGAACTCCTGTTAGTTCTTAATAGAATGCACTGTTATAAAACATTTAAGAATGACTCCTGTCTCTTTGACATCTTAGTTGCTCATAAAATCTACTTCTTAAAAGTGTTCTCACTAGGATGTTATCTTGAGATTCTTGTCAGAGCTAAGGCAGTGCCACATACCTCAGTCTCCTTAACTGGAAGTTAGATTACTTTCTTTATACATTAACTTATTTTTCATATTTCACTAAAGTAATAGCAATGGGGTTAATATTATGTCTAACTATAGATTTTCTATGGAACCCAATGTTTCAGTATATTATTCTTTGTGTTTCAAATGTGGATGTGTGTGCATGTGTTTGTGTGTGTGTGTATGTGTACACATGCATGTGTGTTCATGATTATATGTGTCAATTTGGACAGAAGGCTAGGCTATCAACCTATACTTCAGTAGTCTGAGACTATACATTCTTACTTTGAATTAGGAATATGTTTCTTCTATTTTCTGCTCATATCCATTTTGAAAAGAAACTTGAATAGCTTGCTCTGCTTGGTGCCAGAATTGGCAGTCAAAATGGATTTATTTGTCCAATGGTCAAGTGATTCATCGTTAGTTACTCTATTTTCTGGCTAGCAATCAGATTCTCTTTTAAATTTTGACTTGAGAAATAGAAATTATAAAGGAGCAAATAGTGCTAGGACTGGAAGTACAGCTGCAATGCCCTGTAAGTTTTAAAACTGGAAATTCATTTCATGATTTTACACTATATAGATGCAAAATATTAGTAAGTGCGTATGCCATACTTCCAATAAGAGGCAAAACAGTAGAACAAAGAAATAGTTATTATCCTTTATTATACATATTAATGACATTATGACCTTGGTGGCTTCTAATTATTATTACTCCATTGCATGCATGCTTTTTGATGATCTGTGGTTTAGCTAATATATCCCAGAAAGGGCTAGGTTAAGTTGGTATTTTGGCTACTGATATGAATGGGTCAGTCTGTGTCCTGAATTGATGAGGTAGTGCCTAGTCATTTAAAAAATGGTGACTGAAGAAAAAGTCTCTGGGGCATCTTGTTTATGCAGAGCCATTGAAGAAGCATATTCTCAAGTTTGCCCTCTAAAGAACACAGGCTACTACAGCTGAGGCTCCTGGGAATCACGCTTTTTCTCCATTCACAGTAGAATTTGGCATTATTAATGTGATGCTGATGCAAGCAGCATATAAAATGAAGAAGTTGTAGGGTTATAAGCAATTGGAGCAAATGTCCAGAAGGTTTCTGAGGCTAGGCATCTTGTAGTAGGATCGAATTCCCTGCATGGAAATCCTGAATAGGCTATGAATGACATTATGACGGTGAAGCCTTCATAATGACTGTAAGATATCAGAGATTCCAGAACCATGGGATTTCTGCCAGTGAAACTAACTGAAGCCAAGACAAGAAATATGTCACCATTGCCACCGGCAACAGACCTGGACAGTCAGAGCTACCAGAGCCCATTGGACTATTGATTATGTCATCACAAGCACAGAATATTAGACCTGAATCTCCATGGTTTGGTGTAAGTTTTAATTTCATTGATCTTTCCTTTCCAGGTCTTCATTCCTCCCTTTGGAAGTTGATGTACTTACTCAGGGCATCAATAATTGAGAGAATGTGAGCTATTTGATTCGTGGTGTCTCTGAAGAGACTGTAGACTTTTGAATAATGTTGGAACATTTAATATTATGGAGGACTTTTGAAGTTGGAATGAATACATAGTAAAAATGGCCCCCTTACCAAAGTAATCTATAGACTCAACTCAATGCCCATCAAAATGCTAACACTGTTCTTTACAAACCATGAAAAACACAATACTCAACGCCATATGGAAAAAGGAAAAACCAAGAATAGCTAAAAACAATCCTGTATAGTAAAAGAACTTCTAGAGGTATCACCATCCCTGATATCAACCTGTACCACAGAGCTGTAGTAAGAAAAACCACATAATATTGGCATAAAAAGTGACTCGTTGATCAATGGAACTGAGTTGAAGAACCAAACATAAATCCACACACATATGTATGTGTGAATTTTGATAAAGAAGCCAGATATATTCAATGTACAAAGGAAATAATATGACAGAGGGCTAATATACAAAATAGAAAAAGAACTCCAGAAACTAGACATCAACAAACCAAATGATCCAGTTTTTAAAAATACTGAGTATGGATCTAAATGGAGAATTCGCAACAGAGGAATATCAAATGGCTGAGAAGCACTTGAATAAATGTTCAATATATTTAGCCATCAGGGAAATGTAAATCAAAATGACTCAGATTCCATTTTATACCTCTCGTAATGGCTAAGATTGAAATCACTAATTACGGCTCATGCTGGTGAGGATGTGGAACAAGAGGAACACTCCTCCAGAAGCTGGAAACAACCTAGATGTACCTCAGTGAAATAATGGATAAGGAAAATACAGTACATTTATAAAATGGAGTATTATTCAGTTGTGAAAAAATAACATTGCAGTCAGGCATGGTGATATATGCCCTTAATCCCAGCACTCAGGGAAGTAAAGGCAGGCAGATCACTGTGAATTTGAGGCCAGCCTGGTCTTACAAAATAAGTCCATGACAGTCAAGGCTACAAAGAAAAATACTGTCTCTAAACACCAAAACAACAACAACAACAACAACAAATAACAACAACAATAATAAACATTGTATAATTTACAGGCAAATGTATGGAGCTAGAAAAAAATCATTTTGAATAAAGTAACCCAGTCCCAGAAACATGAACATGGTATGTGTTCACTTATAAGTGGATATAAGCTGTAAAGCAAATGATAATTCTGCTACAACCCACCAACTCAGAAAGGCTAAGTAACAAGGAAGGCTAAGGGGAAGATGCGTGAGTCTCCCTGGGAAGGGGAAATACAATACATGTTGTGAGCGGATTAGGGGCAAACGGGAACAGGAACAGGAGAGCTTGGAAGCAAGTGGAGGTGGGAAGGATGGAGGGAGAGAAAATTGTAATTGGAGACATTTAAAAGGTGAAGCCTAACAATTGGAGGAGGGCTGTCTCTGATGCTTTTTCTTGCTTTGAGATACATTTTATCTTACTGAGTTGTCTCTTTCAGCCTTAATATGAGGTGAGGTGCCTAATCTTACTTCTCCTTGAAATGCCGTGTATAGTTGAGATGTCTGGGAGGCATGCACTTTTCTGAAATGGAGGAAGTGTGAATTTGGGTGGGGGTAGGGGAGAAGACAGTGACTGGCAAGAGAGGACAGATGCTACAATAAAATGTATCTGTTCGGCCTAGGAAGCCATTAACTGACACAAAGAGACTGAGATGTAATTGGAAGCTGCAAGCACTACACTGGCCAGAATCTAAACTGCTACTTTTTAAAAAATAAACTACTCTAATCATCATAACCTACATATATCTCAATATCTTGCCAGTCTGGTCCTTGGCAGCTTCTCTCCTCCAACTCTCCTTCAACTGTCAACCAGCAAATGTATGCCATCAACTGTCAACTCTCTGCTCCTCACCCTCTCCAGGAAGTCTCGCCTTCCACTTCCTGTCCTTCTGGCCAGGTGATTGGCTAAACAGCACTATATTGACAGTTGTTACATGCACTCAAGACATTCCTCCACAATTCCCCCTTTTAGTCTAATAATAATAATAAAAAAAATTTACCTATAGATTTGTATTATTACAACAATATACAATATACACACACAAAACCCACAAAAATCATTATATTCATGTTATACTCATAATGTTTTGTTGTCTTCAACCCCATCAGAGACTTGAAAAGGAATAAAATTAATTGCCTGAGTAAACAGGAAGTGCAGGTTAACAGCTTCCAAAATGAAAAAAATGACAGGGACACTTTGCTGCCTGAACAGTCACTCAAAACTCTATAACATGTTGGAGCATCATTTTCACCCTTCTGGTCCAGTATAACTGACAGACATGTTTGTGAAGCAGGGACTATTGAGGAGAGTTTGGCTGTCAACTCCACCTGTATCCAAGCTTTCCCATTTCAGGCAGAATTCTGTCTGTGGGAGAAAACAAGGATAATTTCTTCCCAGTGGCTTGTTTGTCACATTTGAAGCTGTTTCCATAAGAAGGTTCCTCGATGCTCATTACCTTCTTTGTGGCAGCCTGGGTGTTGCCCTGAGTCAACTTGTCTCATTTTCAAAGAATCCTCAAAACAAACCAACAAAAATTTAAATACCATATTCTGTAGGTCTTTGAGGTTTTTGAAGACCTTATCTAAATATTTTACCTTATCTATCTATTGAATGTAAGATGTATATTCTTGTGATAAAATTTAGTAGTAAAATGAGTTAAAATTAAACTTATTTTACATCAATATACAAATTCTATATCAATGAATTAAAAAAGCTTTGTTGAGTAACAAATAAGGCCTTAAGTTGAAGAGTAGATTCAATAATCTATCTTTTGTCCTATCATCCATATATATTTCTATATCCTCAGAGAAAATTCCCTGAGTCCAATCTTGTTCTTTCTCTGAATAAGACCAATAATAACATAACCAACTCCCAGTGAAAATAAACATCCATAGTCAAAATCTTACCCAACCCCCCTTAAGGGAAATGGAACATTGTTCTCTTAAGACTTCTGGCTGATTTGGGATAAATAATACCTATCTAGGGACCCAAATAAAAAAATGAAAAATGGTTAAACAAGCTAGATATAGCATTTATGGTCCATTCTCTAAATATTGAGAAATTCAGGTTTAATAAAAGTCTTGTGTGGGGCAGTCTGAAATGCTGGACCAATTGGAATGAGGAGCTTCCTTTGAAGCTGTCCTGGGAGATGTTCTGTTCTGATGATGAACAGCAACCGAAGGACTTGTGGCTGGAACATGAAGGATGCAGGATGTCAGCATATCAGCATGCTGGAGGATGAATCTTGTCAGGTCTGATCCAGCCTCAGTGTCTTGTATTTTTGTTCTGAAAATATATAATTTCTCACAAGCATTTTACAGTTCTAAAACTATAAATGCATGAGGTATGCAGGATGCACAGAACAATCGAGGCTGGTTCAGTAGTTTGACTTCATGTACATATAGACTGACTTAAGTTAGCAGTCTCCCTTTTATCCAAGTCTGTTTTATTTTTATCTCTTTGAAAGAGGAAGTATAATATTACCATTACCAAAGAACATGCAATCATTATTTAATTGAAATCAAAACAAGATTGTATAGTTCTAAATGTCTTTCTCTAAGCTCTATGGCGCCTGATGTATATAGGCCAGGCTCCAACTTTTCTCCTGAGAAAATATATCCCATTTTAGAGACAAGTTTTTGCTGTAAGCAAAAGAAGAGGTATTAAGCCTTAAATAAAATTATGCATACCCTAGGCATCTTGTACTTTGGTTTTTACATTTATTGAAGGTGTTTTTTGCTTCACCCCTTTTCTCTATATAAACTCCCATTTTAGAGTTTATGCATACCCTAGGCAACTTGTACCTGGGTTTTCACACTTACAGACAGAGATAAAACTGTGATCAGGATGCAACATATGAGAGAATAAATAAAAATTGTGAAAAAGGAAAAATTATAAAAAATTTTAACTAATTTACTTTACCTGCCTTAACAAACTGCCAAGTCTGGGCTTTTCACTGGGAGGTGAGACCAAAGGCACATGTAGGGGGCAAGCAATTTCCTTAGTAAACTTAGGCTGCTCTAACTTCTATTTTATTTCATAGTACTTTTGTAATTAAAAAAATGAATGAGGATTTCCTATAATCCTTATTATAAGTGCTGCTATTAGGTTTTAAAGATTTATAATTTCATTTTACTTTGTATGATACTGTATAGTGACAAAGTTGAGAAGATATGACCTCAAAGTACAATGACTCGTAACAGAAAAGGTAAAAATCAATTGGTTTGGAGAGATAAATTATCTGAATTGCAAAATGTGGCAATTTCTAAAATGAAAAACTTTAATTTTTCAGTGTTTAATTTTTACTATTTTCTCTAAAATCTCAAACAAAAAAGCTATTAAGGAGAACTTAAGGCACAGAAGGGTACAAAATACAAAATATTAATACCATAATTTCTTATATTTTTATTATTTCTCTAGTATTCTAAGCAATTTTAAGGCAACATTTAAGCCACATGCCACTCTGAAATGGACTACTTGGCTGGTTATTACAGTATAAGTTTTATTGGAAGGAATTTAAGACATCTTCTTTAAAATTAGTTGATAATTTTACATATTAATTCCTTTTGCATCATGCATTGCCTTAAACTATTTTGCTTGTACATTTTTTTGCAGAGAAATAAATAAAAACATATTAGTTATATTTCTGATGGTCACACCAAGATGGTGCATAAAGACTTGAGTCCAATAAACATTTTAAATGTCTGTCTTCCTGAAAGGACTTTCTTTTTCATGACTTCCTATCTGTAATGACTGCTTGGCCATCAGCAATAAAACCAGCCTCACTCTTTCAGAAGCCAGAATGCTCTTCTACCAGTTCATAAACTTTTAGGTATGCCAAGAAGCCAAACCTTTAGTACTTACATAACTGAGACTGTATCAAACTTAAGGGATGAAGTCGGAAACCTATTTCCCACAACTTGTAGGAGTCAGTTTTCTCCTTCTACAATGTGGATACTTGCCATAGAACTCAGAGAGAGAGAGAGAGAGAGAGAGAGAGAGAGAGTGTCAGCTTGGCAGCAAGTAATCTTGCCTGCTAAAATCTTCCGCCTCAAATTTAGACCTCTGTTCAATACCTCCATTGCTTTAAGTTATTCTAATTTATTTATCAACATCACACATATGGTTGTGGCTTAAAAAAAAACAATAAAAGAGTCTCCTCTGCTGACAGAAGTTGTATTTCTAGAGACTATGTGATATTTAGTACATAAAATACATTTATTTGTTTTATTGCACACCTTAATGAGTGATGTTAATCAGAAAATGTTAGCAGTTAGACAAGAAAATCCTTAGAATATATTGTCTATAAAGCCACAATTGTATTAAACTAAGAGACACACAGAACCATGAGAAGAGAACAGTGAAAAATAGTTACATGCTCTGATTTGTTACTCAAAATAAAGTTCATTATTTTTATGGGAGAAATTGCCTAACCCTAACCCTAACCCCGAGTTAGGTTTATAAAATATTTTGTAATTTTTAAGAGTCTTTCATGATGTTTTTAATGTTAAATTTTGGTTTTCATTCTACAGTGGTTCTTTAAATGAGCCATATACTCTATTATTTTTGCCTCCATTTTGAATACAAGAAAGGTACAAAGCAAGTAGTCAAGCAGCTTGTCAAAGATAACTACCATAAGCATCTGTAGAGCATAGCCTGGATTCTAATGAATAAATAAGAAATAAAAGGCAGAGGTTTGAATTTCCTGTGTGTTTTCCCATTTTTTTTTAATGTGTGTTGTAATATCATAAGTGAACTTGTCTATTTTGATAGGCTGTTAGTACAGCTTGATTTAGTTTCTTTGGGGCAAAAAGTATAGACTGTGTTTGAGTAGGGATTATGTTACCAATGGGTTCTAAAATCAAAAGTAACACCCGTAGTGGAAAAGATTCTAAAGTACTTTTTGCTGCATTGATGATTAAGTGTGCTGACCATTCAATGTTCTCTCACCATAGTTTATGAGAAGAGTCTCAGAAATGAACTTGTAACTGAGGGAAGCCAGTTGGCATAATTCAAGAGTATGCATTCATGCATGTGCGTGAGCATGTGCGTGTGCGTGTGCGTGTGTGCGTGTGTGCGTGTGCGTGTGTTCAATAGGAACACTTCCCTGGGAGTGATACAGTTTCTGAGACATACCATCAAGCCTGTCAACCTGAATTTTGTCTTCTAAACTCACACTGTAGAAAAAAGGAAGTCAAAAAGTGCAAGGCTAGTATTACAAGGCAAGTTGTGTTGTGATCACTACGCTTGAATCATCTGACACATACTTTCCACCACCCACAAACTCACACTAAATAAATGAGTGTAATTTTAAAACTGGAAACACCTTATGCTAAACTGGCTGGCATTCTATTAATAGCATAAGATCTCATAAGGACTAAGCATTTCGACAAAATGATTAATTAGGTGTTTTTCAAATATTACAAATTACTCCACTGAAAATTTGTAACTGTTCAGAAGCCTCAGTGTATTCAGAGATCAAACCGAATCTTTCCACCAAGATTGATGTAGTAGAGCTACACACTATCAACTCCACAACTCCAGAATAAACATGCCTATAAAGTTTATTGATAAAACCACAGAATTGTATACTATTGGAAGATTTGGTGTTCGTATCTACTCTACTAATAAATGGAAATTACTTAGATATTAAGTCTGAATTCACTGAGGAGCCTATCAAAATACTGCTTACTCTCAAATAAAACTTATTAGCACACCAAAGTCATCTACACAAAGCAAATTCAGGTCATCTCTCTTTTATGATATGTGTATATGTACAATCTGTATGTGAGTATATACATATATGTGCTTTGCTATGGTTGTGTAGGCCACAGATGGACATCAGGTATCTCCCCCTATTGCTTTTCACCATGTATTTTGACACAGAGATTCTCAGTAAATCTGATGGCCAGTCATTTGCTAGAATACCTGGCCAGCACTACAAGGCTCTATCTGTGATTGCCCAATATCTCTGTGATTACAGAAAAACATGACATGTCTGTCTTTTCTACATGTTCTGGAATCCCAATGCTGGTCATTATGCTTGCATGGCAGGAACCTCACCGAATGAGTATTTCCACAGTATCAGAGATGTTTTGTCTTAGTTATATTCTAAGGCACTATTATTAACCCTCTGCATATTGCTGAGCTTAAAACCTTAAGCAACAATTAATTAGTAAATTATCTGTTCTTTCCAATTAATTTAAAATTTTTAGCCCTAAAGCCAGCCATGAAATTTTCTTAGATTTATTTTAAGTGCTTTAATCACCTCAAATTCTTGTTAAAGTACTTTCCAATTCATCTTTTTAAAATGAGGGCTTTGCTGTTTGATGAGAAACCTACATTATTCTTGTATGTGGGAAACATGGCTTTATTCTCAAAGGGTAGCAGCATCTTCTATATGAAGAAGAAATAGTTTGAAGCAATTTATAACAGACATATGGGACACACATCTTTTTCTTTTTACAGAACAATGAGATTCCCTTGAGTTTATTAAACCAAGTTCTTCATGAAAATGTGATATTTTCTAGACATGGACCATGAATGATTTCACCATGTGATTATTCCTTCATTTATTCTTCTAAGAAATCCACTGTGTATCAATCTTCGACATTATGGATAATCAGCCATCTCTCCTCATTTTTCTGATACTGTATGGGCATGAAAGTTAATTTGGATTACTCTCTCTCTGCACTCCACTAGGCGTATCTGTCTTTGCCTTTCACCTACTTATTTTCATGCACTTTATTCCAAATGTTGAATATATTCACCATTGTTCTATTTTCTAAGGCATTTATAAAAGTACCAATTAACATCTAAGACAAATCTGCTGAAGTTTGCAGGTGAAATAATCACTTATAGAACAAAATACAGACCTATTTAAATTGCTGACTTAGACATCTATAATCATTCAATATGTTGCTCAAGTGGGAGACCATTGCAGGTCACCTATCCACAGACGAATCCTGAGGCCAGAATGCTGAAACAATCTTACTTCATCTCTTTTGTTTTTCATAGATCCAGTATATTAACAATAAGTCTCAATGGGTAAGCAAGTTATATTTTAATTAAAATATATGGCTCATATTAGACACTCTAATATATGTTATATATAATAGAATATCTAAAATTATATGTTATTACACTTAAATGGTTAATTCTACAGAGAAAAGGATGTATGCTTTGACAAAACATGTAGGCTTTTACTCAGTAATTTGTCTTCTGGTTCTTATTTGAATTTCAAGGGCTTTTCTAACCCATAATTTTCTATGATGGCTACAAGGAGGGGAGACTCTCCCAAGATGTAATTCTCTCCAGAGCTGAGAAGATGGCTCAGTCAGGAGAGTGCTTGCTGCCTAAGTATAAGAACCACAACTGGAGTACCCAAGAAAAAGCCAACCTAAGCAACATTCCCGTGTAATCACAGCATTGGGGAGGCAGAGTCAGGTGCATTCCTCAGGCTTTTTGCTCACCTAGGCCAGCTTACATGATGAGCTCCAATTTCAGTTATACATCTTGTCTCACAAAGTAATAAGGTTAGGAGCAGTAAGAGAAGACACTGACAGAGATCTCTGTGTGGTCTTTGCATGAACACACAGATAGAATTCTAAATGCACATGGGCACACATGAGTGAACTATCATTGGTTTTTCCTATTTTTGTCAGTTTGACCCTACTGAAAGGGTAGATGTCCATAGTATTGTTTAATAAATATAACAAACATGACTTCTAAATTTCTGATTATACACTATGCTTAAAAACAGCAGGAAAATGTTTGAAAACTGTAACTCTCAAATAATATGTAATCAAAAGTATCCCTCATGATATTTTCATCATAAAAATAGAATTTTAAATAAAGTACTAATGATAAGAAAGAGGAAATAGTGAGATACGGAAAAGGCTATTACAACCACAGGTATTAAGTTGGTAAAATTGTTTTGTATCGTGTAGCTATTTTGAAGTTCTTTTCTTGTGCTTTAGCTAGCTTGTATTTATCAGGGCCCACTATAGTTCAGCTCAAATGGAGACATATTGGCCTGGCTGTTATTGGTTGTGTTTTTATGCTAGCATCTAGGCATCTCTGTTTAGGACAGTTGTAATTCTAGATGCTGATTTCTGGTTTTGTGTTTGTTGGGTCACTTCCTTGGTTTCTGTTGCCCTCTGTGGTTTTAAGGAGAGTGTGTTGGCTGTGAGTTTCCCAGTATGCTTCTGAGATCCTTCCCAGTGTGTCCACTGGTGTCCCAGGTAGAGGTAGCTATTTATTGGGAGCTGACAGTAGGAGTGGAGATGGGCTAAAGAGGGGAGAATGAGATGGTCCACAGGGAGTTGGTAAACTGGATATGCCACCAGGAGTCACATATTCCCTGGAGATGTGTGCAGAGATGAAGGGGAGATCACAGCATGTAGTCTTCTATAAAGTCGGGTTAATACTGGGAAACTGCAATTGAAGGAGGGGAGGGAGAATAAGTACTGCCTATTTGACACCCTTGTCAGAGTCGGTTTCCAGGGACTTCTGTTAGAGTTGGTGGCTAAAAGAAAGGGATGAGGTGGTGGAGGAAGATGGTAGGAGAAGAGCTGCTCCATGTGCTGGAAACGGGCACAGAGAGGAAGAGAAGCCACAGCAACTGGTCTGCTAGAAAGCTGAGAATAAGACTGGGTCACTAGAATTATCATTTACCTCTTTTGAGAGCTAGAGAGTTCAATTTCAGTTCGCAGTGGTGTTAAAATTTTAGAGCCAAAATAAAATATAATACTTCTATAACAATGCTAAGTAGATTGGTAGCTATATAAATACACATGAAGGAAATAAGAATCTACATTTTTGTATAGCAACTGGGTAAGTGTGGCATAACCCGACTCAAGCAGCTGAGGCAAAATAATTGCTTAGAATTCAAAATCAGCCAGAGAGACACAGTAAAACCTAATATGTAAAAATACTTAAATAAAAATAAGACATCTATTGTGGTAGTCCACTAATCTTCAGAAAATTCTACACATTATCAAGCATAGACATCAACTATATTCATTATAGTTAATGATTCAAGTGAGTATGTTTATTTTTCTCTCTAATAGTTATGCTAAAGCCCTCAGAGTTAGGCTGCTGCATAGTATGACCAATTGGTGGTGAACACGAGACATAACACTCCTTCTGGAATTTCACATGTTCATGCTACTATCTCTCAGGGCCTCTGCTGATATTCTGACTCTACCATACATTCCTCATTGCTAGAAAGTGCTGAAGACTGCATGGCCCGTTTAATCCTATGTCCATGCCTATTAGGCCTATGAGACCAGTTCCACGTGGACAATGCTGCCAGCTTATTTGAAATCTGTCCCACCTTGGACCACAATTATGTTGCCCTTTATGTGCCAACCCTGCGGAACTCTTTCCTATAGAAAGAATGGTCTTTAAGTGTATATGAAGATAAGGGGGCCATTTGTGTAACATTGTCAGTTTAGGTTGCCTTCTTTCAAATGAATTTGCAATTTGATAATAGATAGGCCTTGGCCCAGAAGATCTTTCCCTTTGTTCCCACTCAAAGTCTAATTTAATGGCATTGATATCTCTAACAGTTTCAAATGTTTTGCTGTCGGTTTTCTTCTTGTGTAAAATTTAAAACTTGCTCACAAACCATTCCTTGCCATACTTTACTTTTTCAAAATATCTGTCTGCTCCATATTTTACTTGCTCAGCATAGATCTGGATGAAAGCTGAGAGACATAACAAAACACATGGCATGAAGATATCCTGTCTTGAAATGTCCTCATCCAACACAATTAATTCATTAGGTTTAAATTTAACCCCAGGTTAGAAAGATAACTCAGAGATTAAGTCCCTAGCTGCACAAGCCTCTGCTCAGACCCAGAAGCTACATTTAAATGTGGATGTGGTAGCTCACATATGCAATCCCAGCATGGCTCTGGCTAGATGACAAGTGAAAACAGAACTGCCAGGAAACTCATGGGCTACTTAGCCTTGAAAATATTATGAACTTGAAGAAAAATCTAGAGAAACCATGCTTCAGTGAAGTTAAAGTAGAACTGCTTATTGATAAGCTATCTTCTAACATCCATGTGCACACTGTTATATTTGAAATTAAGTATATACATGCACACACACACACACATACATAGAGACAATAGATTAGATAGGCAGATTGCTAGATGGATAGATAGATAGATAAATGATCAAAAGATAGATAGAATTTTTAAAAAGTGAATCCAAATTCATATAAGTAATCAGGACTTGAACCAAATGTAGTCAGATTCTCTTCCAGAGCATCATATGAAGAAGCCGTAACCCAAATACTGATAATCCCTGTTGTTCTTCGAAGTCTTAGACGCTGGGCATGCTCTTTCTGTTTTGGGGTTTTATTGTTGTTGTTTGTTTTTGTTGTTTGTCTGTTGTTCTTCCCCAATATTCTTGGTTTTTATACTCTAACCAGAGTGAGACATTAGGCTTTGTTTCTAACATCCAAAGGTTTTTGGGTAGCCTAAAGTTCCAAGCTCTCTATGTTCTTCCAGACAACATGTTCCAATGGCCTAAACATTAAATGGTCATGTTTATCACATAGAAACTCAATTCTTAGTACTAAGCTCCCATATTGGTTACACATATTCTTTTTCAACACCTGGCAAAAGCCCCTTCAGAAAAGAAAGGTTTATTTTGAGTCACAGTGTGACAGTCCATCCATAACTAAAGGGAATTTATGGTATCATAACTTTTATTCAGTTGTATTTACAATCAGGAAGGAGAGACTGGTGAGTGTTTGTGATATGCTCATTTTCTCCTTTTTAAGTCAGTTGTATATCCTAACCCATGGAATGAAATAACTCACACTTAGAGGGGTCTTCCCACTCAATTTTTCACTTATTTATTTATTAATTAATTTATCATTCATTCATTCATTTTATATCCTGGTCATAGCCCCATCTCTCCTCCCCTCCCAATGTACCCTCCCTCTCTTTCTCGATTCTCCCTCCCCTATTCCTCAGAAAAAGGAAGCTCCATTATCAAACCACCCTATCTGCTTAAGTTGTATTAGACTGAGCAAGTCCTCTTCCCTTGTGGTCTGGTAAGGCAGTCCTGCCAGGGGGAAGTAATCAAAAAGCAGGCAAGAGAGAGTCCATGTCAGAGAGAAACTCACTTCCCTAAATAGACATGATGAGATACCCATCAGCTACATCTTTGTAGGGGCCTATGTGTAGTCGATGCAAGATCCTTGGTTGGTGCTTCAGTCTCAGCAGGTCAGTCTGGGCCGTGATCAGTTGGCTCTGTTGGTCTTCTTGTAAAGCTCCTGTTACTGGTAGGTCCTTTTCTCCTTCCCCTGACTTTTCCATTATACTCTGTATGTTTCTCCTAATGTTTGGCTGTGAGTCTCAGCATCTGTTTCTAGGCACTGCTGGGTGGAGCATCTCAGAGGACAATTCAGCTAGGCACCTGTCTTCAAGAATAGCAGAGTATCCTTAATAGTGTCAGAGTTTGGTTCAGTACCATGGAGTGTGTCTTGGGTTGAGCCAGGCACTGATTGGACATTCCTTCAAGTCTGTGCTCTCTCTATCTTTATCTTTACACATCTTGTAATCATGTGACTTTTGGGTATACGTTTTTGTGGGTGGGTTGGTGTTCTCGTCCCTTTGCTAGGGTGGGATAGGAGGGTGCCCTCTTCAGCCTTGATACTTGGACTTTCTGCTACAATCCCTCTCATATCCCCCCTGAGAGTCTACCCTGACTTAGGTCTTCACCTTGTCACAGAGATGTCTCCACCTAAGTTTCTCTTTCCTCTACAGGCTTTTTGTCCTCCTACCCCAGCTCTCCCCAGGTCTGATCTCCACCCTCATATCTCTCTGTGTTTAACTATATAGTACAGAAAAAAACATACTATAATGCACAGAGACAAAGAAGATAAGTAACCAGGAGGATCCAAGGAAGGATGCTTAAATCTCACTCAGAAGGGGAAATGGAATAGGCAGGTGTAGTGTTTAAAGAGAAAGTACAAGGGAGAGATGAAACCCACTGAAATTTTCTAATCCAAACAATCCCTAACAGACATTCTCAGAGATTTCTTTCAATTGTAATTCTAAATCCCCCCACTCTAGTTGACATTCATAGGCAATCCTCAAAATGACAAAAGATACTTATTTTCAGAGCTAGAGCAAGATTGTGGGGTCAGTAAAATCCTCTACTTATCCCAACCAATACATCAGGTGAAATAAATATTCATATACCAAACTAAATACACAAAACCTAAGGAAATTATAGCACAACGCATACTGTCTATTTTAATATAACAAATTAAAAAGACAATGAAGAAGTTAGGAAAGAAAGAACTTCAAGTAGTATACACTTCTTAACCCAAAGTAGCTCAAAATGAATTGAAATATCTATTGTTTATTAAAAAGAAAGAGAGTTAAATAAGTAGCTGTGATACTTACTATTGCTGTAATCTTGACAATGTTTAGAACAAGCCTATGGGCATCCCTGTGAGGTATTACCTTGATTAGGTTAGTTGATTTAGAAAGGTCTATCTTAGTTATGTCTGGCACTATCTCACGTACTGGGACCCTTGACTGAATAGAAAGGAGAAGTGAGCTGAACACTAGCACTCAGCTCCCTTCACTTTCTGACTGCATGTGCGATGTGACTATTTCAAGCTGTTGCCACTGTAGTTTCCTTACTATGATGGCCCTTAAGCCATAATCAAAAGGAACTCAATTTCTTACATTGCTTTTTTTTCCAGGTTGTCTTATCACAGCAACAAGACAAGTAACTAACTAATATAAAGCCAAAAATTCTAAATAGCACCAACCTTGTCTTTATGAAAAGCACTGTTATGTAAAAACAACAGCTTCAACTGCCAGGCTTTGGCAGCTCTGCCTTAAGGCTGTATCATTGCAATACCATCATGTCAAGCTACTGACTTCTACTTCTGCTTTGCCAAACTTTGATGGCAGAATAGACAGCATCTATTGAGGATAAGGATATGAAGGCTAGCCCGGGGCTATGTCTTGAAGCTTAAGACCAGATACAGCTTATCTAGATATAGTACCTGGTACAAACCTAAGAACTCTAAAATCTGTCCCATTGTTTACAGATGGAGTCTATTAAAAATCTTTGATATTGTTCTGTGTGGCACTAAAAAGATTGAAGATTCCAGCACAGGATTTCTAGCCTCAGAGTTGAAATGGAGGGTATTTTTCCTCCTCTTAAGACTTTGTAAATCTTATAGCCTCAGAGACTATCTTCACACATCTATTTATAGCCTAGATTAGTCAATGGACTGTTTCCCCACTTGCACTTCTGCGTTAGTTATCAATGCCAAACCAAGTCATTGCTGACAAAGAAGGCTCTAGAACTGTACTGACATGAGACAAGCACTCCAGTGAGGCATAATTGGTGTTTAGCCTGTGCCAACACTTGCTTCAGTATAATCCATGGTGTACCTCCAAACCAACAATTAATTACATATATGAGTTTCAGACTTACCATAAGCCTAGTTATATAAAGGACTGCCTTCACAAGTACATGCCCAGCCTTCAGGAACACATGTGGCACAAATCCCAAACCTTTAGTAACTGAAAATAGTAGAGCAGAAGGCACAAGAATTTCTCCCGGGATTTAGTACTTGTTGGGCTGGTTTTTACAGGGTATGTGTAAGCTCAGTGTATCATGCAGTTTGTTGATATTGGTGGCCATCACCATGAAATACATTAGGCTCCTTCATCCATGTTTGTTCTGTTCAGAACTGGGCCCATACCTGTAATATTTATCCATAGACATTTGTAAATATGGATGAGGAATCTAAGCTAGAAGGTGTTCTCTTGTGCTTTCTAGTGACATTGTACATTGGGGAAGAAAGTTCAGATTGTCCTATAGTATTCAAATAGTGCCATGTCAAGAGTGAATTTCAGGAAATATGGACATCCAGTGTTATGACACAATCTCAGAGAAAAGGAGTGGCCTACTTAGTATTTTGGGGGGAAATAGGTCCAAATCAACCCACAAGTCTGACATAATGAATTAGCCCTTTGATGCACTTGATAAATGACATGAATTTCGTGAGCTATGAGAAAACTATGCATGTCCAGCCAAGTGTTGCATATCCATCAAAAATCAAGAAGGAAATATTAAAATATATGAAAATGCAAAAACTATTTACCAAAATGATGAAATATAGCAAAAATAGTAAGATATTTATGACAGTCTATACCTGTATTGGAAAAGTAGAAAGGTTCCAAATAAGTAGAATATTGCTTCATCTCAAAACTTAGAATACTAATCCAAGCCTTACTTCTGTGAGGGAAATGCATAATAAGATTGGAGCAGAAATGAATAAAATGAAAACTAAATATGTGATTTAAATAATCAATGAAACAGAAAGATGTTTCTTCAAAATAACTTTAAATAAGATAGCAGGTCCTTAGCTAGACTAAATGAGAAAAGTAAAAAGAAGTTCTAATCACAAAATCAGAAGTAAAAAGACATACAGTTGACACCTCAGAATTATGAGAGCACTAAACATCTGGCACATCTGATGAACTAAATGTACAACATCTTTTAGAAACATGCTTTAGCAGAGTGAATCAAAAACAAATAGAGAACTTGACCCATGAGAGAAATAGAGTTCTCGATCCAGTGGGTCCTAGAAATCTACAAGTAGAACATTATGATAGGCAGATTTGAGCCAAGGGGTCCCGCTCAAACTAAGGCACCAGCCAAGGACAATACAGGCGGTAAAATTTAAACCCCTACCCTGATCTAGCCCATGGACAGGACAGTCTCCACACTTGAGTGGAGAGTGGGATATGATTTTCTCATGTACTCTGGTGCCTCACATTTGACTATGTCCCCTGGCGGGGGAGACCTGGTGGCACTCAGAGGAAGGACAGCAGGTCACCGAGGGGAGACTTGATACCCTATGAGCATATACAGGGAGAGGTAATCCCTCTCAGGAACAGTGATAGGGGAGGGGAATAAGGGGAAAATGGGAGGGAGGGAAGAATGGGAGGATACAAGGGATGGGATAACCATTGAGATGTAACAAGAATAAATTAATAAAATTAAAAAAAAACTACCATTAAAAGCTACACAACTACCTAAGTAACTAGATGGAACGGCTAATCTTCTGGCTACCAGGAAAAGACAAAATTGAAAACATGAGAGGTTTATATTATAGGATTCCAGACTAAGATACCAAAAAGAAAAGGTCATTTCCCATTTCGGACTAACTGTTTGATAAGCTCACTCCTGAATAGGATGGAACCAATCAGGTAGTTGCAAGTGCTTTCCAGAATACAAGAGTAGTACAAAGGGTGCAAAGGATCTGCATCTGCCTCCACTTTGAAGACTATTGTTACAAGTCTACAGCTCTTCCACACTCTACATCCTTAGCAGACATTTAGAGGGCACCAGGCATATGGATGGGATGAAAGTGTTCAACAGATTCTCAGGTAAGGCTGGGATCTTCCCACACTATGGTGGAATTTTGCCCTGCTTGATATTGTGCTGGCCTTCTGTAGGTAATCACAGTTGCTGCTACACTCATATTATATCCAGAAGACACTATTTCATAATGTTGTGCCCCACCCTCTGGCACTTACATTGCCTATCCCTTCCATAATGTTCCCTGAGACTTGGTGAAAGGTTAAGTGTCTGATAGAAGTTGAGTAGTCATGGTTGCTTTTCTTCTTCTTCTTCTTCTTCTTCTTCTTCTTCTTCTTCTTCTTCTTCTTCTTCTTCTTCTTCTTCTTCTTCTTCTTCTTCTTCTTCTAATTTATTCACTTTACATGCCAATCGTTGCTCGCTCCCTCATCTCTCAGTCCTGTCCTCCCTCCCTCTTCCTCGCATGACTATCCCCTAGTCCTCAGAGAGGGGTGATCTTCTCCCCTAACACTAACTGCAGTCTACCAAGTCTCATCGGGATGACCTACATCCTCTTCCTCTGTGGCATGGTAAGGCACCCTACCAGAGGGAAGAGATCAAAGAGCAGGCAACTGACTCTAAGGCAGGCACAGCCTCTACTCTACTTATTAGGGGACCCCTATGGAGACTGAGCTGCTTAAGTTTGGCTGTGAAATTCACTTTCTGCTTTGATCCTGTGCTGGTGGAGTCTTTCAGAGGACCTCTGTGGTAGGCTCCCATCCTGTTCCCTCTCTTCAATGGCTTTCAGTGTCTATTCTTACACTGAATACACTGACTGCACAAATTGAAAAAATCCGCACCAATGCAATTGAACTTAACTACACTCAACTGAACTACATACAATTGAAGTCCCTCTCTCTCCTGGCACTGCTCTAGAGTAGCTTCTCTTTCTAGTTTGTTCTGTGAGAGTTGAGCATATCCTATCTCTGACTCATTCTGTCAAATCTTTCTGATTTGTCACTTTGTCTGCCCCTCACTTAGATGTCATTTTTTGGAATTAAAGGCGTGTCTATTTCAGCCAAATAATATTGTAATTCAGAATGTGTCTGCATTACATTAAGATCACATAGGCCTAAAAGGGTCTTTAGATGTGATATCTTGGCCACAGCATCCATGTGGCTGGATTAAAAGCACTCTAAAATTATCCAAAAATGGATTGTTTATCCTAGAAATCTAGAAAAAAATTTTGAAATTACACTGGAAAAAGTAGTAAGAAGTATATATCTATATAATTATATAATATCTAAGCATATACTTATACTTAACGTATATAAGTAAATATTATATATATATATATCTAATTAAAAAGTGGGCTACACAGCTCACTAAGTACACAAAGCACTTATTGTACAAGCATAAGGACATGAGTTTGAACCCCTAGAACCTATGTTAGACTGGGCACAGTGTCTGAAGTCACTGTACTCCTGTGGTGAGTTGGGAGGGAGAAATGGAAGGCACCCAGCTGCTTATGAATCAGCTAGCCTGGCACCTGCAGATACAAAAACAAAAAAGCACCCCTTCTCAGAAAAACTGCCTGGCAATGATTGCCTTCTGAAGCTGCACTTCTGAGTTTCACACATGCACTCTGACTTGAACATACACAGTTCACCTAATATGTAGAATTGTTCTGTTCATGTATAAAAGTGAACTTAAAACACTGATCTCAAAGCTATTATTCAAAGCTATAGTGTTCCCAGTGACACAAGCATGAATTTTGGTTCTTAATATTTTATTTTGTTTCAAGGACTTTGTAATATTCACGTTGCTGACCCAGTTTGAAGTATAATTTCAGTTTATTTGTTTTTCCATTTTTCTCTCTTTTGTCTCCCTGTGTTTTCTTGTCCAATGCCCAATACATTCAAGAATATATAAGATTTGTGGATCCTGCTGCATGTTACAATGGGGCTATCCTATGGACTCACAGAGCCAGCAATTTTGTTGTCAAACTTACAGACTGATTGTCTTCATCCCTCCTGCCAAACTAAGTTTATAGGTCTAAGCTACAAAACACAACTACATTTATGCTTAGAGCTTTTCCATGGATGGAGAAATTAAAATGACTTACCAATCTCATATTTTGAGCTTGGTGCTTTCCTTTTCTGCCCTCTGTGGGATTCTTCAGGGCCAAACACCCATGAGTTTAGTCCTTTTTCCAAATTTAATTCCCAAACAGGCTTAGGCATTAAGCTTTAAGTCTGCTTTAAAATTTCTAACCTAAATTAATTTGTTTTCTTTGGGGAGCATAGCTTTACTCTTTATATTTAAACATTCTAAAATGTATTAATAAGCACACCTCTGAGTTAATATGTGTATTTGAGGCTATGGATTTAGTATCATTATCTCTCCATTTTCAGAGATACATTTCTCTGAAATTCTCTAGTTTTCTATTTTTCTGTTATCACAATTTAAACACTAATTGAATATAGCCTCTGCTTTTGATCTTTTCACTATGCTTTCCTCTTTGTCTGATTATTGTATTATGTGGAAATTTTCAACTATTTTTGCTTTGTAAAATGTTATTGATGATATATAATTTTTATGGTATGTATTACATAAAGTTATAATATATTTCTAAAATTTCTAGCATTTTCTTATTTCTTTTTCTCCTTTTTTACATTTTAAAATTTTTATTTACTTAATATATTCAGATTACATCTCAATTGTTATCCCCTCACTTCTCTCCTCCTGTTCCTCAGTCCATCCCTCTTTTGCTCTAGTCTCCTCCTCTAGGTCTGTGACAAAAAGGGATGTCCTCTCCCATCACATGGTCATAGCCTATCAAGTCTCATCTTGGTAGCCTGCTTACTCTTCCTCTATGTATCACCAGGCCTCCTCATCAAGGGGAAGTGAATAAATATGGGGCAGCAGAGTTCATGTCAGAGTCAGTCTCCACTCTCCACACAACTGTGGAGAATGTCCTGTCCATTGGCTAGATCTGAATAGGAGTTCAATGTTTACTGCATATATTGTCCTTGGTTGGTACAGTAGTTTGAGCAGACCCCCCTGGGTCCAGATCTGCCCGTCATGATGTTCTTCTTGTAGGTTTCTAGGACCCGCTAGATGCTTCTATTTCCTCATTGTCCCACACTTCTCTCACCTAGAGTCCCAACAGGAAGTCTCCACATCTATCCCAATCTCCTGGTAAGTGAAGACTTTCATGGGAAATCCCTTTGGGGATAGTGTTCAATTTTATGTGAGTATATACCATGTGAGTCTTTCTGGGTCTGGATTAACTCACCCAGTATGATCATTTCTAGTTCCATCCATTTGCCTGCAAATTTCAGGATTTCCTTGTTTTTAATAGCTGAGTAGTAATCAATAGTGTAACTATACCACAGTTTCTTTATTTCTTCTTTGACTGAGGGGCATTAAGATTGTTTCCAGGTTCTAGCAATTATGAGTAAGGCTGCTATGAACATAGTTGAGCATATGTCCTTGTTGTGTGGTGGAGCATCTTTTGAGTATATTCCAAGGAGTGGAATAGATGGGTCTTGAAGTACACCTATTCCCAGTTTTCTGAGAAAGTGCCAGATTTATTTCCAAAGTGGTTGTACAAGTGTGCACTCCCACCAGCAATGAAGGAGTGTTCCCCTTTCTCTACACCCTCTCCAGCATGAGCTGTCACTTGAGGATTTGATCTTAGCCATTCTGATGGGTGTAAGATGGAATCTCAGAGTCATTTTGATTTGCATTTCTCTGATGACTAAAGAGGTTGAACATTTCTTTAAGTGTTTCTCAGCCATTTGATATTCCTCTGTTGAGAATTCTCTGTTTAGTTTTGAGACCCATTTCTTAATTGGGTTATTTGGTTAGGTGGTGTTTAATTTCTGAGCTCTTTATATATTTTGGATATTAGATCTTTGTCAGATGTAGGGTTGTGAAGATCTTTTCCCAGTCTGTAGGCTGTCTCTTTGTTCTATTGACAGTGTCTTCTGTCACTGTTACAGAAGTTTCTCAGCTTCATGAGGTCACATTTATTAGTTGTTGACCTTAAGGCCTGGGCTGTCGGAGTTCTGTTCAAGAAGTTGTCTCCTGTTCCAATGAGTTTCAGGCTCTTCCTCACCTTTGCTTCTAACTGATTTAGTGTCTCTGGTCTTATATTGAGGTCTTTAATCTACTCATTGGACTTGAGTTTTGTGCATGGTGATAAATATGGGTCTACTTGTGCTTTTTCATATGTAGACATCCACTTAGACCAACACCATTTGTTTAAGATACTATCATTTTCCCATTGAATAGATGTGGCTTCTTTGCCCAAAATCAAGTGTCCATATGTGTGTGGATTTATATCTGGATCTTCGATTTGATTCCATTGGTCAACCATCCTATTGCTATGCCAGTACCATTCTATTTTATTTATTGTTGCTCTATAGTACAGCTTCGGGTATGGAGATTCCTCTGGAGGGTGTTTTATTTATTATATAGGATTGTTTTAGCCATTCTGGGTTTTTCATTTTTTCATATGAAGTTGAGAATTGATCTTTCAGTGTCTTTAAAAGTGTGTAAGAATATTGATAGGGATTGCATTGAATCTGTAAATTACTTTTGGTAAGATGGCCATGTCTACTATGTTAATTCTCCTGATCCATGAACAAGGGAGATCTTTCCATCTTCTCATGTCATCTTCAATCTCCTTCTTCAGAGATTTAAAATTTTTTTCAAACAGGTCTTTCACTTGCTTGGTTAGAGTTACTCCTAGATATTTTATCTTGCTTGTGGCTTTTGTGAAGGGTGTATTTCTCCTAATTTCTTCCTCTGTGTTTGTCATTTTTTGAGTTAATTTTGGACCCAGCCATTTTGCTGAAGGTATTTATCAGCTGTAGGGGTTCTCTGGTAGAATTTTGGGGGGTCACTTATGTACACTATCATATCATCTGTGAATAGGGATAATTTGATTCTTATTTCTTTTTGTTTACCATTTAATTGTTCAGATCTTTATTTTTCCAAATTGTTTTATATACAATATATATACACACATATATGTGTATGTATGTAAATAAGAATGTAAATGTATGTGCAGACATTTATTCATATGTATATCTATTTGTGTATGTATATATATATATATATATATATATATGCTACTTTTTACTTTGGCTATATAAGATTATATTCTCCTGTTGTCATAGTCGATTGTCATTTACTCTTTTCTGCTAATTTTCCTTAGATATGTGGATGTCATTGACAGAATTTCCTTATTTTTGAATGAATAAATAGTATTTTTAAATACTGTCATGGGCTTCTTTGGCTATTACATATGCATCTTATAATCCCCTCACATGAGTAGGTAATGTCTTGTTGGATTTTACATGAAGAAGATATATGCCAGAAACACTGCCAAGCCTTAAAGCCCATTTACAGATATTGGATTTTACTCGGGCAACTTGCCTGATTTAGAGCTGAACTTGGAAATGATGCTACAAGTGAGTGTGTTTCAATCAATTGGATGACTTCAAAACCTGATTACAATCTTAAGACTTATTGACCATTCAAAAAAGTAACATTTGTTTAATTATAATATACATTAACAAGAAATACTTTATTAGTCTATTTTAAAACAAGAAGTCAATTATATCTTTATATAAAACATGTTTGCACCCTTGAGAATTGTTTGAAGATCTGTATAAAGTGCTAGGTTATTTTACTTACTAAAGCAGCTGGCCATTCCTATCTCCATATTGCTCTTTTTGTTCATATGTGTTATTTTAACTGATAATTTCAAGGAGACTCTCTGAGATACATAATTAGAAGAAGGAGAAGGAGGAGGGGGGAGGAAGAGGGTAGTAGAGGGAGGAGAAGACGATTTTATTAGTATTTTAATATAATTCTGGCACTGGTCTTTGACAGTTTCTTTACAAAAAACAATCTCAAACTGTAGTCGATTTGGTTGGATTATGCAGTGTCCTCTAGAAGCTTCTGACAGTAATTTGTGGGCTTCTTGAATCTGCAGAAGGTTCGTCTCAGTTAGAGGAATCAGAGGAATGGCTTATACCTTCAGAATCTCCTCTTGATTCCTTAATAATTCTTTTCTATGTGCCTGGAGCTAAACCATTTCCTCTTCACATACTCGTCTGTCACAGTGTGCTTCCAGGTCAAGGACTTGCAATCAGCAAAGCCAAAGATTGTGGATTGAAACATCTGGTTTCCTAAAAGTTATATAATTTTATAGAATGCCAGTGAAATATAATTTAAAATCCTGGGCCTCCTTAGTGGTTACAATGGATCTTTCTCTAACACACGATATTCATAACCTTTTGTGTCACTTCCTTGTCATTGTGGAGACTTCCACCTCAGCTCTGTTGATACTTTCCTGATATAGGGATCAGAACTGAACCAAGAACTGACTTTGCCCTGGGAGCTCTGAGGAAGTACAACTTTAGTGATTTGGTACTCTCTCTAAGTTTTATGTTTTACACTGTTTAAATTTTACACTTAAACTTAATATAGCTTAAGTGTACTAGGGAGTAACTGAGTGGAAATTTCAATTCAAAGCCTCCATTTAAGACTTATGTTTGGATGAAAATGTCTACTGCCTCTACCTCAGTACATGGGAAATCTGTGACTTTATAAGGTACAAGTTCAAAGGAGATGAGTACCCTTCAATGCAAGGTATGTTCCACATACAATTTAAACATATAAGCCAAAGTTGTGATATTTTAGGTTAAAAGAAACGGTTATTTTAGAAAAAGGAAGGAGAGGAGTCTCAGTTACCACCAATGAACAAAACTAATTTGGTGTTTTTCAGCATGCATTAATTCAGAAAGTCACCAATAAACCCAACAATGACAGGCACAGAGGAGGCCACATATACAACACACTGAAATAATGCCTACAGGTTAGAGAACACATGCAATGCTTGTCATCAGACTTTGGCTTATTCTATTTACTGTGATAATTTTTGACTCTTAGTTTCATTTATTTACATACAAAATGTCACAATTTCATTGTTCTTTATATGTGACTAATTTTATATATATATATATGAGAGAGAGAAACAGAGAGAGAGAGAGAGAGAGAGAGAACATAACCGCATATCACATATCTAGTTGGGATACACCCAGACTAATTCTGCAATTTAGCTACTACAATAGTATCACAGTAGACATAGGTGAGTATCTCTGTGGGATACTAAGTAGGATATCTTAGAGGTTTTCTATGAGTGGTACAACTAGATCACATTATAGCCATATTTTGAGTTTTTAAAGGCTTTCTACACTAATTTCCATAGTTGACTTTGAGTTTACAGGCCCACCAGCAGCATTTGTATTTTTTTATATATCCTCCCTAAGATTTGTTGTTGTTGCTTTAAAGGATGCTCATAGATAGGGCTTTGATCTGCTACAGAAACCAAAGGGAAAGTATTTGAAGATACAGTCTAGGAAAGGCTTCCTGAAATTGAGATCAATATCTTAAGGAATATATCAAGAATTGACAACAAGGGTTGTATGAAATTAACAAATTTTAGCCAAAACAATTGAGTGGGAAGACTTTTACTAGCTATCCATCTGACAGGAGATTAATATATAAGGTTTAAAAATTAAGCAACAACACTCCTATATAGTCCAATCAACAAATCTGTAAGTAAAATTAGCACATACTTAACAAAACACAAAGAATAGGCAGCCAAAAGATACATTTTAAAAGGCTCAGCATCCATAGTGATTGTGAAGATGAAAATCAAAACTATACTGAGATAGATTCTTTTTTAGTTATGTCAGCATGACTTTCTGTGGGCAGAATGAGAACTCAAATCTGACATCAGTCTTTCTGTGTGCTGATTCCTAGTTTTGAATTCCTATATGTTTAAGAAGCTTTCTTTTCTCCCAAGCTTTACTAATTTTGAAACCTTGTCAAATATTAGTGTGCATAACTGGATTAAGCTCTTTTTCAATCTTCTTTGGCCTATATGCCTGATTTGTGCAAGTACCATTCTGTTTGTGTTCCTAGGATTCTGCAGTGTACCTTGAAATGAGATATCATAATGCTTGCAGCAATATTATATTCTCTGGATTGCTTTGGTTATTTTAAGTCATATTTAGAGATTTGTTTGCTTTTTTTGCTTGATTGTTTGTTAGTTAGTTTGATTCTACATGAATTTTTGTGGGTTTTTCTTCTATTTGTGGAGAATATCCTTAGAATTTTGAAATTAATGGCATTTTTTCTGTAGAACATGTTCAGCAACATAGTCATTTTCATAGTATTCAATTTGCCCATTCATAATCATATAAGTATTATCATGTTTCAGTTTCTTCCATTTAATTAGTCAGTCTTAAGGTATTTCACCTCTTAATTAGGTTTGCTTCAATTTATTCTAATTAATTGTGTTTATTGAGCATATGGAACTATACTTGTGTAGAGCTGCACAATGATTTTGTAGTGTTGAAGTTTACAATTTTATAAGTGTAATGTAGTTTCAGAAATCTTCAACGTTTCCATTACATTATGGAAAACAAAGGAATTTTATAATGTTTTCTTACATTCAAACTTATCAAAATCTGAGGGTAATGGCTTACTGGAAAAAATCACATATGGCTCTTACTTAGGACCAGAGCTCAGTTGCTAAGCTTTCATCACCCATTTCAGGTGACTTCCAAATGTCTGTAACTGAAGTTCCAAGGGACATCATGCTTCTTTTGTCTACTTTTGACCTCTAGGGCTTCCTGTACTTAGGTGCCCATATATGGGTTCCTTTCTCTGGGAGGCTGGGCTGAGATTCTGGTCACAGTTTTCTTTAGCCTTCTGGAGGCTACCTGAAGAAGGCCCTGTCTTGAGAATGGTCACGAAGAAGGCCTTCTGGGCAGGAAGGGAGCTTTTTCACCAGATTCTCCAGCTTGAGGGAGCACAGGACAGCCATGCTCAGCCAGGGTTCAGACAATGGGAATCTGTGTCCCTTCTAGTGGGAGAAGGAAGCCTCTGACTTGTGAAAAGCCAGATAACATACTGTACTTGATTAATATAAAGACAGTCATGAGATAAAGAGCTAGATTGTAATTCCCTAAGCCTAAAGATAAAAAAAAAAAAAAAACAGACAACGACAGGGAACTACGGAGGGAGAAACAAAGAATGTGCTCGCCAACTCCGCAACCTCTGGGTTTTTTAACCAAGGGTACCTGAATAGCAGGAGACACTCCCAGGACACTTTCATATGTTTTTATTCAAAAAGCCAGCTTTTGACATCTTTTGGCTTAGAGTTTGCGTTTGAAATGTCCCTGCACAGAACTAGCCTTTTAACACTTTGGGTCCTGGTGGGTTGTTCTGCAAGCAGCGGGTACGCTTACCTATGTCCAAGCAGGAAGCTTACCCAGAGGGAGTTTCTCCTCTACCTGCAGACAAGGGCCCACACCCATACACTTCCAGATTCCCTCACATGCACATAATTAAACATATTTAACAAAAATCTATTTTAATAGCAACAAATTAGGTTGTAGATAAATACATTATGGGACAGCCTTCATGTAATTTGTAATAATACATCAGAAATACATATTATATTGCACATTAAAATGTTACATATAATTAAGACCTCAGAAGTGACAGAAAGAAATTAAATGACATAAATTAAGTTAGAGTAAAGAGAAGAGAAAGAAGACAAAGATTTATTTTAGTACTGTATTGAACTTAGTGATGACTGACTACAGCCAGGAGCCCAAGACTGAAAGAAATCTTTGGAGCTGCTTCCTGGAAAAGAGCTTTTATGAGAATTTATTCAGATTACATCATAGTTGTTATCCTCTCACTTGAACCTTTCTGTTATATCCCTACCCTCTTTCACTCTGTTCCCCTTCCCCTAGACCTGTGACAGAAGGGGATGTCCTTCCCCATCATATGGTCACAGCCTATCAGGTCTCATCTGTATAGCCTGCTTCCCCTTCCTCTTAGTGCCACTGGGTCTCCCCACCAAGAGGAAACGGTTCAAATAGGGGTACCAGAATTCATGTCAGAGGCAGTTCCTGCTCTCCCCACAACCATGGATAATGAGCTATCCATTACCTAGGTCTGAATAGGGAGTCTAGGTTTACTGCATGTATTGTCCTTGGTTGGTAGAGCAGTTGGTACAGGACCCCCTGGGTCCAGATCTACTAACTTAGATGGTCTTCTTGTGGGGTTCCTGGACCCTCTGGATCCTTCTATCTCCCCACTCTTCCATACCACTGTCACCTGGAGTCCGATAGTGAGTACTGGGATGTGTCCTGATCCGCAGCTGAGTGAAGACTCTCAGAGGACATCCATGTTGGACTAATATCCAATTATAAGTGAGTATATATCATGTGTGTCTTTTGGGGTCTTGGTTGACTTACTCAGGATGATCATTTCTAGTTCCATTCATTTGCCTGCAAATTTCAAGATTTCCTTGTTTTTAATAATTGAGTAGTATTCCATCATGTAAATATAGCACAGGTTTTTTATCCATTCTTTGACTGAGGGACATGTTGAGTAGATTACGGCTATTATGAATAAGGCTGCTATAAACATAGTTGAGCAAATGTCCTTTTTGTGTGGTGGAGCATCTCTTGGTCATATGCCCAAAAGTGAAATAGCTGTGTTTTGAGGTAGCCCTATTCCCAATTTTATGAGAAAGCACCAGATTGTTTTCCAAAATGGTTATACAAGTTTGCACTCCTGCTTGCAATGAAGGAATGTTCCCCTTTCTCCACATCCTCACCAGCATGTGCTATCACTTGAGTTTTTGATCTCAGCCATTCTGATGGCTGTAACATAGAATCTCAGAGTCGTTTTGATTTGCCTTTCTTTGATGACTAAGGGCGTTGAGGATTTCTTTAAGTGTTTCTCAGCCATTTGATATTCCTCTGTTGAGAATTATCTGTTTAGTTCTGAACCCCATTTCTTAATTGGGTTATTTGGTTTGGCAGTGTTTAATTTCTTGAGTTAATAATATATTTTGGATATTAGCTCTTTGTCAGATGTAGGGTTGGTGAAGATCTTTTCCCAGTCTGTAGGCTGTCACTTTGTTGTGTTGACTGTGTCCTTTGTCTTACAGAAGCTTTTTAGTTTCTTTAGGTCCTTTTTATTAAGGGCTTTAGAGCCTGGGTTGTTGGTGTTCTTTTCAGGAAGTTATCTCTTGTTCCAATGAGTCCAAGGCTCTTCTCCACTTTCTTTTCTAATAGATTTATTGTCTCTAGTTTTACGTTGGGGTCTTTAATCCACTTGGACTTGGGTTTTGTACGTGGTGATAAATATGGATCTACTTGCATTTTCTACATGTAGACATCCAGTTAGACCAGCACCATTTGTTGAAGATGCTATCTTTTTTTTCATTGAATAGATTTGGCTTCTTTGTCCAAAATCAAGTGTCCTTAGGTGTGTGAGTTTATATCTGGGTCTTTGATTCAATTCCATTGGTCAACCATCTTATTGCTATGCCAGTACCATGCTGTTTGACGTACTGTTGCTCTATAGTACAGCTTGAGATCAGGTATGGAGATTCCTCCAGAGGATATTTTATTGTACAGGATTATTTTAGCTATTCTGGGTTTTTATTTTTCCATATGAAGTTGAGAATTGATCTTTCAAGGCCTTTAAAAGACTGTGTATGTGTTTTTATAAGGATTGCATTGACGTTGTAAATTGCTTTTGATAAGATGGCCATTTTTACTATGTTAATTCTCCTGATCCATGAACAAGGGGGATCTTTCCGTCTTCTGATATCATCTTCAATTTCTTTCCTCAAAGACTTTAAGGTTTTTATCAAACAAATCTTTTACTTGCTTGGTTAGAGTTACTCCTAGATACTTTGTATTATTTGTGGGCATTGTGAAGGGTGTGGTTTTCTTAATTGTACCTTCAGCAAATGGCTGAATACAAAATCAATCCCAAAAAGTCAGTATCCCTCCTGTATACAAACTACCTAGTCTTTTAAAAAATTTTAGAATTGCTGAAATACTTAGCATAAGCTGGGATGTATTTGAGTTCATGGAACATTTGCCTAGAATGCTTGAACCCATGTGTTTGATACCCAGTACTGTGCAAAGTAGATGGCATACACCTGGGCCCAGCCCTTGGGAGTTTCATACTAGAATATAGGAAGCTCAAGGTCATCCTTAGCTTCATAAGGTGCTTAAGGGCTTCCTGGACTACTTGAGATCTTATCTTAAGGCAAGAAAGAAAGATTGAGCAGTGGAAAATGATGTTGCATTTCCCCTTACACAGCTGAACTTTCTGTGGTTCCTTTATACTATAATAAATAGATCAATATTCACATTACTAACTAAAGTTCACACTTTACAAGTAGAACACTATGTCTGTTTGTTATGCAGTTCTTTGATTCTAAAAACACATAATGTTAAGTGTCTACCTTGACATTGTCACATGGAATATCCATTTTGAATCCCAGATATTCATTTTTTCCTTCTCTATTATTTCTAAAATCTTGACAATTCCTAATTTTTGTAATAATGTCCCCTGGTGGGGGAGACCTAGTGGCACTCAGAGAAAGGACAGCAGGTCACCGAGAAGAGACTTGATACCCTATGAGCATATACAGAGGGAGGTAATCCCTCTGAGGAACAGTCATAGGGGAGGGGAATAAGGGGAAAATGGGAGGGAGGGGAGAATGGGAGGATACAAGGGATGGGATAACCATAGAGATGTAACAAGAATAAATTTAAAAAAAAGAATTAGAGATAGTTAATGCTTGAAAAAAATTATTCTTTCAGTTTTTTGTGACTGAATACCTCTTTTATAGACAAATAATTCTCACTGCTGCCCCAGTTGTGTGTGTGTGTGTGTGTGTGTATATATATGTGTGTGTATGTGTATGTGTGTGTTTATTACTAATTTTTCCTTCACCTGAAAGAGTTTTAGGTACTTCTATGTTTCGGTATATATGACAAGCATTCTCAAATCCCAAGCCCCTTCAGACTTCAGCTTTGATAGTTCTATGAAAAAATTTTATTCTTTATTGGCTGGCCAGTAGATGACCTTCATTAGAGTAATAATAGTAATATTCTTTCCATAATCCTTTGTTTTTCCATTTGTCCCTTTGTGCTATTTATTTTTTATTTTTTATTTTTATTAATTTATTCTTGTTACATCTCTATGGTTATCCCATCCCTTTTATCCTCCCATTCTCCCCTCCCTCCCATTTTCCCCTTATTCCCCTCCCCTATGACTGTTCCTCAGAGGGATTACCTCCCTCTGTATATGCTCATAGGGTATCAAGTCTCTTCTCAGTGACCTGCTGTCCTTCCTCTGAGTGCCACTAGGTCTCCCCCGCCAGGGGACATAGTCAAATGTGAGGCACCAGAGTACATGAGAAAGTCAAATCCCTCTCTCCACTCAAGTGTGGAGACTGTCCTGTCTGAAATTTGTCGACAAATGGATTGAGCTAGAGATGATCATAATGAGTGAGTTAACCCAGAAGCAGAAAGACTCAAATGGTATATACTCACTTATATCTGCATACTAGCCCAATGGGCATGTCCCATGAAAGCCTTCCCTTACCAGGAAACTGGGACAGAGGGGAGGACATCCTATTGGGACTCTAGATGAGAGAACAATGGGAGAATAGCAATGTAGAAGGATCCAGTGGGTCCTAGAAACCTACAAGTAGAACATTATGATAGGCAGATTTGGGTCAAGGGGTGCCGCTCAAACTAAGGCACTAGCCAAGGACAATACAGGCGGTAAAATTTAAACCCCTACCCTGATCTAGCCCATGGACAGGACAGTCTTTGTGCTATTGTCACATCATTTTCAATCCTTAGAATTATACCATTGACAGAACCATTTCAATAGCTTTGTTTTATTATTAGAGGATATAATTTTGTAAGTCAAATATCAAAGAGTTTTAAAATTTTATTAATATATTCAAATTACAACTCAATTGTTATCCCATTACTTGTATATTGCCATTCTTACCTCCCTCCCACTTTCTTTTTTTAAATTTTATTTTATTAATTTATTCATATTACATCTCAGTAGTTATCCCCTCCCTTGTATCCTCCGATTCCTCCCTCCCTCCCATTTTCCCTTACTCCTCTCCCCTATGACTGTGACTGAGGGGGACTTCCTCCCCCTGTGTATGCTCATAGGGTATCAAGTCTCTTCTTGGTAGCCTGCTATCCTTCCTCTGAGTGCCACCGGGTCTCCCCATTCCATGAAAGTCTTCACTAACCAGGAAACTGGGACAGAGGGGAGGACATCCTATTGGGACTCTAGATGAGAGAAGCATGGGAGAATGGCAAAGTTGAAGGATCCAGAGGATACTAGAAACTTACAAGAAGAAAATTATGAATGGCAGATTTGTGCCCAGGGGTCCCACTCAAACTATGACACCAGCTGAGGACAATACAGGCCGTAAACTTCAAAACCCTACCCAGATCTAGCCAATAGACAGGACATTCTCCACAGTTGAGTGGAGAGTGGAGTCTGACTTTCACACGTACTCTGATGCCTCCCTCCCACTTTCATCTTATTCCCCTCTCCTAGGTCTATGACCAAAGGGGACCTCCTTCCCCACTATGTGCTCATAGACTATCAAGTCTCATCTTGGTAGCCTGATTATTCTTTCTTTGAGTGCCATCAGGCCTCCCCACCAAGGGGAGGTGGTCAAATATGGAGCACCAGAGTTCATGTGAAAGTCAGTAGCCACTCTCCACATAACTGTGGAGAATGCCCTTTTCATTGAGTAGATCAGAGTAGGGGTTCGATGTTTACTATTGTATTGTCTTTGGTTAATGCAATAGTTTGAGCAGACACCGCTGGGCCTCGATCCACTCATCATGATGTTCTTCCTGTAGGTTTCTAGGACACCCTGGGTCCTTCTATTTCCCCATCTCCTATATTTCTCTTATCTAGAGTCTCAGTAGGATGTCCTCACATCTATCCCAATCTCCTGGTAAGTGAAGACTTTCATGGGACATGCCTTTTGAGCTAGTGCCCAATTAAAGGTGAGTATATACCATGTGAGTCTTTCTGCTTCTGTGTTAACTCACTCATTATGATCATCTCTAGTCCCAGCCATTTGTCCACAAATTTCAAGATTTCCTTGTTTTTAATAGCTGGGTAGTATTCCATAGTGTAAATGTACCACAGTTTCTTTATACATTCTTCAACAAAGTGGCATTTAGGCTATTTCCAGGTTCTGGTTATTATGTATAAGGCTGATATGAAAGTGGTTGAGCATATGTCCTTGTTGTGTGCTGGAGCATTTTCTAGGTATATTCCAAGGAGTGGAATAGCTGGGTCTTGAAGTTCTAGCCAGAGCAATGAGACATCAAAAGGATCTAAATGGGAAAGGAGGAAGTAAAATTATCCCTATTTGCAGATGATATAATAGTGTACATAAGTGACCCCCAAAATTGTACCAGATAACTCCTACAGCTGATAAACACCTTCAGCAAATTGTCTGGATATAAAATTAACTCTAAAAAGTCAGTAGCCTTCCTATACACAATGACAAACATGCAGAGGAAGAAATTAGGAAAACTACACCCTTCACAATAGCTACGAGCAATATAAAATATCTAGGAGTAACTCTAACCAAGGAAGCAAAGGACTTGTTTGAAAAACACTTTAAATCTCTAAAGAAAGAGATTGAACATGACATCGAAAGATAGAGGGATCTCCCTTGTTCATGGATCAGGAGAATTAACATAGTAAAACTGGCCATCTTACCAAAAGTACTTTACAGATTCAATGCAATCCCTATCAAACTACCTACACAATATTTTAAAAACATTGAAAGCTCAATTCTCAACTTATTTGGGAAAAAAAACCCAGAATAGCAAAAACAATCCTATACAATAAAAGATCCTCCAGAGGAATTTCCATACCCGATCTCAAGCTGTACTATAGAGCAACAGTAATTAAAGCAGGATGGTACTGGCACAGCAATAGGCTGGTTGATCAATGGAACCGAATTGAAGACCCAGAAATGAATTCACACACATATGGTCACTTGATTTTTGACAAAGAAGCCAAATCTATTCAATGGAAAAATGATAACATCTTCAACAAATGGTGCTGATCTAACTGAATGTCTACATTTAGAAAAATGCAATTAGACCCATATTTGTCACCACGCACAAAACTCAAGTCAATGGTTAAAGACCTTAACATAAAATCAGAGATATTAAATCGGTTAGAAGAAAAAGTGGGGAAGAGCCTGGAACACATTGGCACAGTAGACAACTTCCTGAACAGAACACCAACAGCCCAGGCCTGAAGGTCAACAATTAATAAATGGGACCTCATGAGGCTGAGAAGCTTCTGTAAGGCAGGAGACACTGTCAACAGAACAAAGCAACAGCCTACAGACTGGGAAAAGATCTTCACCAACCCTACATCTGACAAAGGTATAATATCCAAAATATATAAAGGACTCTGGAAATTAAGCACCACCAAAACAAATAACCCAATTGAGTAATGAGGCTCAGAACTAAACAGAAAATTCTCAACAGAAGAATATCAAATGGCTGAGACACACATAAAGAAATGCTCAACATCGTTAGTCATCAGAGAAATGCAAATCAAAACAACTCTGAGGTTCCATCTTACACCCATCAGAACGGCTAAGATCAAAAATTCAAGCGACACCACATGCTAGAGAGGATATGGGGAGAGAGGAACACTCCTTCATTGCTGGTGGGAATGCAAACTAGTACAGCCACTTTGGAAATCTATCTGGTGCTATCTCAGAAAACTGGGAATAGGGCTTCCTAAAAATACCAAAAGTTTTGAGCAAAGAATTTCACCTCTACTTTATTCACCATCTCCCCAGTTGCCATCTCTCGTGACAGAAAACAATAACCATTCAAGCTTTTAGGTGTTTGTTTCCCTGTGTGTGTGTGTGTGTGTGTGTGTGTGTGTGTGTGTGTTTGTGTGTGTGTATTTGTGTTGTAATGATGCTGTTTAAACTCAGGGGCATCTCATCTGCCATTGGGGCACTCCCACAGGTCTTCTTTGCACGGATTTTATTCTTTATGCTCTTATTGAAGTACTTTTTGAGCAAACATTCTTTAGTGTAAAAAGAAAGATTCTCTTTTTGTCTTTACAGATGCACAGCATTCTAAAATATGGATTTTCTGTAATTTATCTAGTTATTCCTACAATGATGAAGTTTTAAAGGTTTTATGTAATTTTATACAAACTTGGACTTGTAAAATTGTGGTACATTTACACTATGGAATACTACTTAGCTATCAAAAACAAGGAATTCCTAAAATTTTTGTGGACAAATGTATTGAACTAGAAAGGATCATAATGAGTGAGTTAACCCAGAAACGGAAAGAGTCAAATGGTATATACTCATTTATATCTGCATACTAGCCCAAGGGGCATGTCCCATGAAAGCCTTCACTTACCAGGAAACTGGGACAGAGGGGAGGACATCCTATTTGGACTCTAGGTGAGAGAAGCAAGAGAGAACAGGGAAATAGAAGGATCCAGAGGGTCCTAGAAACCTACAAGGAGAACAATAAGATGGGCGGATCTGGGCCCAGGGGTCCTGCTCAAACTATGGCACCAGCCAAGGAAAATACATGCAGTAAACTTCAAACACCTACACAGATCTAGCCATTGGGAAGGACATTCTCCACAGTTGCGTGAAGAATGGGAACTGATTTTCACATGAACTCTGGTGCCCCATACTTGACAGTGTCCCCTGGATGGGGAGGCCTGGCGACACTCAGAGAAAGGATAGCAGGCTACCGAGAAGAGACTTGATACCCTATGAGCATATACAGGGTAAGGAGATCCCCTTCAGTCACAGTCATAGAGGAAGGAAATAATGGGAGTGAGGGAGGAATGGGAGGATCCAAGGGATGGGACAACAATTGAAATGTAATATGAATAAATTAATAAAATATATTTAAAAATTTTAATATAATTTTGTACACACTAACTCAGCAATACGGGAATATATACTAATTTCAAAATAACTCCAAGAACGTAATTTTTATCTAAAATGTCTCTTGTTATAGATAATTATAAATATTATATAGAGTCCATGTTATTTACCTGGCTCTTCAGAAGTAACTTTGCAAAACTCTTGCCCAATATTATACTGAGGATTTTAGCTTTGTTAGTCAAGACAGTGGCAAAATACACAAACAATTATTTCATTTGAAAATAGAGATGATTTTAGTCTTTCCATTCAAATGTTTGTGTCCTTCCTCACTGATCAGCTTTTAGATTTATGGTGAGTAAGACTGATCTAAGCAGAAATCATTGCAGCAAATCAGACTCAGAGAAAAAGTGCTGAGCTTTTTACGGAACATATCTTTATCTGCAGCACGCATGCTGATGAGCATTTCCTCTTGAGTGCCAGGGTAGCTTTGAATTCTGAGCATGTGTATTAGGATTCCATGTGGGTTTGGTCAAATACCATATTTGCCTCAGTAAGGTTTAATCAATTTTCTTCTTGAACTCGTTAATATAATGATATATTCTGAATGGTTTTTAAATACTGTGGTAAAACTTATCACATAAACCTGATCTATACTTTATTCTAAATTCATTGCCACATTTTCCTTAATAATTGTGTTAGTTTTGTTTTGTGTATCCTTGATGAGTACCATATTTTTTTTCTGAAATTTCTTTGTTTATGTTTATGAAGTGCAGAAAATTCCTCAGAGAAAACCTTCCATCTTGGAGGGAACTTAGTTAAGTCACAGGATGTTATCACAGGATAAAACATCCATCTTGCAGAGGAATTCATTGAGCTCAGGAAGTTCTTAAAACTGACTAGATATATTAGCTTTCTTCCTCCCTCACATATATAAGGAATGAGGACTGTTGAGTGACACTTTCAGAAAAACATGTTTCCGAGAGTCTAAGTTGCTTGGTATAGGGATAGATTACCAAGAGAGCTACTCGCAAAATCCCAATCTTTAACCCCTTGAGCTGTCTACAGGTTGTGCATTGAGGTTTAGGTGCCCAGGTTTTATGAAATGTCATGTAGCCTTTTTGGTGATCCAACTTTTTGAGTTATTTGGCTTCTGTAATTAACCCCTCACTTATACCCCTGTAAGTAATAGTTAATGTGTTTGCCCGGTTGGACTTTGGTGGTAACCTTACTTACCTCTTTTCTATTTCATTCTTTAACTAGTAGTTGCTAATAGTATTTCACAGGGCTTAAAGATTAAGGACTTGTAGTTTTCTCTCCTGGCAGCTACATCCAGTTCCTTGCTGACTAGGTCTACATTATTATTATTATTATTATTATTATTATTATTATTATTATTATTATTAACTTATTCTTGTTACATCTCAATGGTTATCCCATCCCTTGTATCCTCCCATTCTTCCCTCCCTCCCATTTTCCCCTTATTCTCCTCCCCTATGACTGTTCCTGAGGGGGATTACCTCCCCCTGTATATGCTCATAGGGTATCAAGTCTCTTCTTGGTGACCTGCTGTCCTTCCTCTGAGTGCCACCAGGCCTCCCCCTCCAGGGGACATGGTCAAATGTGAGGCACCAGAGTAAGTGAGAAAGTCATATCCCACTCTCCACTCTACTTTACATAGTAGCTTCCTTTGTCAAGCCAAGAAGACAGTAAAGGCCATTAACAAAATAAATGGCAAACAAAACAAAACAAAACAGTCTGGCCAGAGAAACAGGAAAGGTAACTGCACTTCTCCTTTAGCTCCATGAAAACCAATCCCAAGGAAATCACACCCGACCTTTCCCCCACTCTGTAATATACCACCACCAGCAGCCTCCCTTCCTCCATCTACAGTGGATCAAATAGTCCTTTCCCCCAAACTTTCCTACCCAACTCTTTTCTTTACTCCAGTCTGAAAACCCAGCAGGCACTCCATGAAAGCCCACAGGGAATTATAGCAAGGAAAGCAAGTGGGCTATCTGCTTCTCTCTCTCTCTCTCTCTCTCTCTCTCTCTCTCTCTCTCTCTCTCTCTCTCTCTCTCTCTTTCTCGATTCCTCCAAGAATTAAAATTGCAGTATCATGTCCAGCTTTGGATGAGACCAGCTGCTGTGACCTCTCCACATTCTCTAGCACCATTTCCAGGAAATTAAACTCATATTGGTGTAATAGCCTGCTTTTCTTTTTCTTGTGGACTCACTCAGCTCTTCCACCCCTAGCCCATCCCCATTCCTCAGTGTCAGCTTCCAATAGCTAGAAACACATTTTTCCTGGAACCATCAGTGACCAGACCTATCAGGGTCCCTGAGGAGTTTCCTACCAGGCAATATACAACCACTGAACTCTCAGAACCAGAGAGGACAACAGAAACTAAGACATAGCCAACAAAGAAAAGACCAGACATCAGCATCAAGAGTTACAAATTTTCCAAGCACAGCATTAAAAAAAAAAAAAAAAAGCAAAGACAATGTGTCTCCATTAGAGCCCAGCATTGTTACCACAGCAGGTCTCGAGTATAGCAACACAGTTGAAACACAAGAAAAAAAGTCCTTCAACTAGCCTTTATGATTATGAAACTAATGCTTAAAGAAGAAAATAATAAATCCCTTAAAGAAAATCTATCAAAACACAAGCAGAAAGTAAAAAGAAATGAATAAAAGTATTCAAGACCACAGAATGAAAATATAATCAATAAATAAAACCAAAACTGAAAAAAAATCTGAAAATAGAAAATTTAGGCACTCAAACAGGAACATCAGAGAGAAGCTTGGCCTACATAGTACAAGAAGTAGAAGAAAGAATCTCAAGTACTGAAGATGCCATATAAGAAATGGATACTTGAGTCAAAGAAAATATTAAGCCTAAAAAAAAACCCATTGTGCCAAACATCAAGGAAATTTGGGATGCTACATAAAGGCCAAATCTGAGAATAATAGGAATATAGAAAAGAGAAAAAAATTGAGGTCAAAGTCACAAAAAGTATTTTTTTAAAAATCAAAGAAATAATTGCCCTAATCTAAAGAAAAACATAACTATAAAAATACAGAAAATATACGGAACACAGATATGCTGAACCAGAAAAGAAAGTTTCCTTGATACATAATAATCAAAACACTAAACATGTGGAACAAACAAAGAATATTAAAACAACAAGGGAAAATGACCAAGTAACATAAAGAGAGATCTATTGGTCATTGCTATCTCTCAGCATCTCAATTACCTACTAAAAACACTCAGGCTACCAGAATAAGTGTGAATCCATCCATCTTCTGTATCCAAGACACACTCTTTAACATCAAGGATAGACATCACCTCAAAATCAAATTACTGAAATTATATTCCAAGCAAATGGATTTAAGCTGGTGTGGACGTTTTATCTGACAAAAATATACTCCAAATAACAACTAATCAGAAGATATATGGAAAGACATATTCATCGAGGAAAAAACCATGCCTCACCAGTAGTTTCTTAACACCTATCCACCCAACAAAAGGATATCTATGTTCATAAAAGAAACACTACTATAGCTTAAATCACATAGTGAACCTCACACACTGATAGTGAGAGATGTCAGTATTCCACTCTCACAATTAATTGGGTCACCTAGGCACAGAATAATAAAAAAAAATTAGAGCTATCTGATATTATACACAAAATAGACAAAAAAAGATATTTACCCAAACATAAAACATTTCCCCTAAACCCAAAACAAAAGAATAAACCTTCTTCTCAGCATCTTTTGAAACTTTCTTCCAAGTTGATAATACACAAAGCAAGTTTCAACACATAAAAGAAAATTGAAATAACATCTTGCATCCCATCAGACCATCGTGGATTAAAGCTGGATTTCAATATTAATGTAAATAACAAAATCCTACAAACTCATGGAAACTGAACAACTAACCACTGAGTGACAGATGGGTCAAGAAAAAAATTTAAAAAGGATTAAAAACTTCCCAGAATTGAAGGAAAATGAATAAACCATATACCCAGACTTATGGGGCAAAATAAAGTTAGTTTGAAGAGGCAAACACATAGTACCTGCCTACATTAAAAGAAAGGAGGGTTCTCATACTAAAATCTTAACAGCACCCATGAACACTCTAGACAAATAGAAAAAATGCTGTCTCGAAAAATAAAAAAAAAAAATCACACCAAAAAGGAGTAGTAATCAAGCTCAAGGCTAAAATCAGTAAAATAGAAAAGAACAAACAATAAACAATAAAGAGAATGAATAAACAAGAAGTTTGTTCTCTGAAAAAAATAAGATTGACAAATCTTTATCAAAATTAACTATAAAGTATAAAGAAAATACTCAAATTAACAGTTATGCATAACAACAGACATCAAGGATATTCAAAGATCATAAGGACATATTTTTAAAAAATGTATTCCACTAGATTGGAAAATCTAAAAGAATTTGATGTTTTTTCTTACATACTACTTACCAAAGTTAAATAAATATCATATAAAACATTAATTAAACAGACCTATAGCCGCTAGTAAAATTAATCAGTAATGAAAAATCTCCCAACTAAAAGAAGGCCATGCCCAGATTTTTTAGCACAGAATTCTCAAAGATTTTCAAAGAAAAGTTAATGCCAATATATCTCAAATTATCACAAATTAGACACAGAAGGAACACTGGCCAATTTATTTCATGAGGCCACAGGTATCATGATATATAAATCACATAAAACCCCAACAAAACCAAAGAGAGTTACAGACTATTTTCTCTTATGAAGGTAGATACAAAGTATTATCAAAAAATACAAGAACACATCAAATCGACTATCTATCATGATCAAGTAGGCTTCATTACAGAAATACCAGGATGTTTCAACATATTATAAATCAATAAAGCAATCTACTACATTAAATCATCTTATTAGAGGCAAAAGAGTCTTTTGAAAAAATTCAATACCCCTTCATGATAAAAGTCCCATAGGGACTAGGGACAGGGGACATACATCAACATAATAAAAGAGACTTGTAGCAATCCCATAACCAACTTAAATGGAGAGAAACTCAAAGCAATTCCACTAAAACCAGGAACAAGACAAGGTTGTCCACTATCTCCATACCTTTTCAATGTAATACTTGAGGTCTTAGCTAGAGCAATAAGACAAAGGTGAACAAATTAGAAAGGAAAAAGTTAAGGTATCTTTATTGGTAGATGATATGATTGTATGCATAAGTGACTATATAAACTAAAATTCCACCAGGGAACTTCTAAAACTGATTAAGCTTTCAAAACAGCAGCTGGATACAACATTAAATCATACACACACAAAAAATTCAGTAGTCCTCCTATATACAAATGACAGGTGGTCTGGGAAAGAAATCAAGGAAACTATACCTTTCACAATAGTCTCAAATGATATTAAATATCTTGGGGGTAACTCTAACAAAGCAAGTGAAAAACTTGTGTGATAAAAATTTAAGACTTTGAAGAAAGAAATTAAAGAAGGTATGAGAAAATGGAAAGATCTTACATACTCATGGATGGTAGGCTTGACACAGCAAATATGGCGTTCTTACCAAAAGCAAGCTGCAGATTCACTGTAACCCTCATCAAAATTCCAACATAAATTTTCACATATCATTAAGGAACAAGTGTTACTTCATATAGGAACATACATAACAACACCATCAGCAAAAACAAGGAACAAACAAGAAACAAGATAGCTAAAACAATATAGAATAACAAAAGAACTTCAGAAGGTAGCACCATCCCAGATTTCAAGTTTACTACACAACATATTTAATAAAAACAGCATATTGTTCGCAGAAAAATCAGAAACATTAATCAATGGAATCTAATTCGAGGTACAGACATAAATCCACACATGAACTGACATCTGATTATTGATGGGGGGAGGGGGAAAGCCAGAAATACACACAAGAAAAAAGACAGCATCTTCAAAAAGTTTTGTTGGTAAAACTCGAGAGCTGCATCTAGGAGAATTTAATAGATCATATTTATCACCCTACACAAACTCAACTCCAAATGAATAAAATACATCATTATAAAACTATTTACACTGAATCTAATAGAAGGGAAAGCGGGGAATAACATTGGACTCACTGGCACAGGAAAAAGTATTTCTTAAAAGAATACTGATAGTGCAGTTACTAAGATTAACAATTAATAAATGGGACCTCATGAAAATGAAAAGCTTCTGAAAGGCAAAGGATGCTGTTAATAGGTCAAAGCAGAAGCTTACAGAATGGGAAAATATGTTTTACTAACTCCACATCTGCTAGAGGGCTAATATCCAAAATGTATTATGAACTCACAAAATTAGGTATCAAAACACAAATAATTCAATTTAAAAAGGGGGCATAGATCTAAACAGAGAATTCTCAATGGAAGAAACTCAAATGCCTGAGAAATACTTAAAGGAATGTACACTATCCTTAGTAATTAGAGATATGCAAATCAAAGCTTTGTTGATATTCCATCATATTCCTATCATAATAATTAAGATCAACAAAACAAGGAGTAAACTATACCGGCAAGGTGTGGAGTAAGGTGAACAATCATCCATTCCTTTCAGGAGTGAAAACTTGTACAACCACTATGTAAATTAGTGTGATGTTTCCTTTGGAAGCTGCAAAGCAATCTCAAGATCCAGTTATACCACCTTTGGGCATATACCCAAAGAAAAGTTCATCTGACCACAAAGACAATTGCTCAACCACGTTCACTGCTCCTCTATTCAGAATAGCCAGAAATTAGAAACAACCTAGATGTCACAAAGCAGAAGAATGACTTTTCAAATGTGGTATATCTATATAATGCAATCATTAAAAAAATGAAATCATAAAATTTGCTGACAAGTAACTGGAACTAGAAAAAGAAAATCCAACCCAATTGAGGTACCCCAGAACCAGAAAGAAAAATATGAAATAGAGTCACTTGTATGTGGATATTAGCTATTAATTCAATGAAAAGCAAGCTATAATCTATAGAACCATAGAAGTTAGGTGTGCTGTAAGGCACTAGAGGCAACAGAGAGATAATGTTTAGAAAAGGGAAACTGGACATTATAGATAGTTATGGATGATTGGGTGCTTTGAATGCAATGACCAAATGGATATGGGGAGGGGAGAGTGATGAGTGAGGTAACATGAGGCAAGTTAGCTAAAACTCAGGCTCATTTGATGGGTAATATGGAAGCCTGATACAGGAGAATATATATATATATATATATATATATATATATATATATGCATGCATATGTGGTCTAACAGAAATTTCCAAATAATGTGGGAGAGTAAGCACCAACTAGCCATCTTTTGTCACCAAAAGTAATTTCTAGTATTAGGATTAAGTTGCTTATCATTGAGCTATTGACCAAACATATAACATGTAATCCCCAAACAACCCAAGCCTATAGGTTGCTCTCCACAAACTGACTGAAGGCAAGTCTCCATTGCTGAAGAAAATACCCACATAACTCCTTGGATATAGAGAAGTTGAGATTGCACATACATAGAGCCTTTACCCCTGTGTTTTAGCATTCTTGGTATAGGAAAATTATCTGAACACTACCAAAAATGAAGTGTTAATACCAACACAGCCAGTAACGCTTGATGTTCTGCCTGCAAGATATGCTAGGACAACATTAGTACAAAGCTTGTAGGAGCTACTAGCCAATATCTGATTTGACTTAAGGCCTAGTCCATGAAATGGAATCCATCTTTTACACTGCTGGAGCGACAAAGAATCTGAGACTCTAATAGCCCAAGGATGTAGGAGAAAACCAAATATTGCTATTCTATTAAAAGGACATAGTAATAAAATGCCTGCTATACTCATGGCTCAGTGTCTTCACCAGCTATAAATGGATATCTCCATCAAATCTCTCCCATCAGGGATCAAGGGACTCTGGAAAAGTAGGTGGGAAGAGTATATGAGTTAGAGGAAATGGAGGACACCAAGAAAACAAGGCCCTCTAAATCAACATGGTAAAAGCTCGTATGAACTCATAGAGATGGGGCAGCACGCTAAGGCTTTCAGGGATCTGCAGCATAAAAACACGAAACTAGAAGTCAAAATATATGTACAAATGATCTGTCTTCTCCTGGTCTTTCTTGTTTTCTTTTTCTCTAATTTTAATGGGTTATCTTTTTATTTCCCCTTACTTTATTATTTCATTCTGTTTTATTATTATCCCTTAGGGCCTGTTTGTTTTCTAATGAAAGACATAAAGGGAATACATATAAAATGGAGGTGATGCTGAAAGGACCTGGGAAGAGTAGTCAGGGAAAGACAATCAGGGGACAAAATTTATTTTCAATTAAGAGTAAAAAATGAAGCAAAAGATTTTATATAGCCATTATTTATTATTTAAATACCACATTTTAGTTTAGAAAGCAAATCCATGTGCATGACTCCATGTGTTCTCATTTAATAGATGGATATATTCCACCTGAATATGTCCTTTTACTTAAGTGGAATCTTTCCTAAGAGTTAAAATCTCAAGTCAATCCAGGTATTATAAGTTTCCCCCCCTCATATTTTATTGTGAGGAAATGTCAAATGTTTACAGATTTGCTGAGATATATAACAACATAAGAGAAATGAAAAAGAGAGAGGAAAGCTAAAAGCATTGAGATGGCTGGGTATCAAGCACTTAAGAAAATTGTCTTTGTGAGACAATCAAGAGAAAACTGTCTCTGCTATGACACAATCAAGAGATAGAAACTTTTATGTTAATTTTATAGATCTAAAACTTGAAGATTAATGTGATACCTTATACTTTCCATGTATAGTAAGTTATCTCTTTTATGGCCCTTAATAACCTGTGATTAATTTACCTGTAGACTCTTGTTTTTCCTTGTCATACTGCGTCAGGCATGTCTTGTGAGAATAACGGAAATGGTGGAAGTTGTGAGGCTAAGACATGAGGTACAGCACCACAATCCTTGAACACTCAGTTTGTCTAAAGAATTCTGTTATCCTTGTCATGTGCATAATCAAACAGTCTCAAAGAGTGCAAAGTACAGAGTAAAGAGTCTGGCCAACAGCATAATTTCAGACTTGAATATGTTTCTTTTCAAATGTCAACTCCAGTATAGCCTTCCAATAACTGCAGCTCTAGATGTCTGATGATAATCATAGACATAGTGTACCAGATGAGTCCTTCCAAAATACTTGGCCTACAGACTACCACAGTTTCACAAGGCTTTTATTTAATTGTTCTTTATATATGGTAGGCAGGTATTCTAGCACTGAGTTGAATACCCAACCCTATTATAACTTAAAGCCACTGCATTTTGGACCTATTTGTTCTACATTAACAGGCAAATAATAGACCAAGAAATTGTAGTAAACACTGAAGCCTATATTGAAAACACTTTTGAGTTTGTGTACTACACTGCTTTGAATATTTATTTGTCTGAGTAAATAATGTAAAATCCAGATTTAATACTTATCAGTATTTGTAAAAGTAAGCAGAGTTACTTAAAGCTTCTATTTTCATTAATGTCTCAGATTTATCATAGGTAAAAAACTTAAGAGATAGGAATATGATCTTCATGGCTTCTACTGTCTCCTATCTAATATGTTCCTAATCTTTGTTCACAACCTTATTTATTTTATAGAACTATGCTCTGAGTATTGGATCTATGCTATCTTCACATGAATGTGACTTCATGAGTCAAGTATCTGTCTACCTGTTTCTGTATGCCTCTATCTTATTTCTGTCTCTGGCCCTCCCTTCACTCTGTCTCTCTTTTCCCCTGCACTCCATCCCTCTTTCTCTGTGGTTTCTGATGTTCCATTATTGGTTAACTCTTTGTCTATTGTTACTTTCAATCTCTAGGCAAAACACTTTGTTGTCTTTTCATTTCAAATTCAAAATAAATATTTCTAATTATTTTTTAGCCAAGTAATCATTGTCTCTTACCATGGAAAAATATATTTTTGTTATAGTTTAATTGTTTCCCAGAGAATTTAAATCTTAAAGGCTTGTTACCAGGTTATAATATTAGAAACTGGTATGGGGCTTTAAGAGATAGGTCTTTTATGGGAGATCCATGGATAATTAGGGTCATGGACTTAAATGTAAATGTTGTTTTTATTTCCACAGATGAGGGGATAAGATTAGAACCATGCCTATGCTTTGTGGATACATGGCTCGGGCTGAGGCCAAAGCATTTCTGTCTCTGTTCTATTTATCCCTTGGCCTAGGCCTGAAAGCTTCTAGCCTCCCTCCAATCTAATCTTCTATAACCCTTAACTTTGAAGACCTCAACTTCTAACCACCTTTGTCTGATAACCTAGGCCTAAAATGTTTTTAGCATCTGAGACTTACTACTGAATAAACTCACCCTTTCTAGATCTTTCTAAACTCTTGCTGGCATGTTCAACACAGCTGTTCTGGCTCAAAATTCCTCTCTAAGCTGACTGATTCAACCTGACTTTTCTAGGCATCTCACTGAATTGCTCCACTTGGAAACTATCTTTGAACTCCACAAACCAAACTGAAGGACTAAACTGCTTTCAACTGAACTACACCAAACTTCATTGAACTGTACTCTTCTCCAGAACTCAACTGTTTTGTCACCATGAACTCTCCTGTTCTTCTGTGCTGCTCTTAAGTAGCCACTCTTTTCTGTCCATTCTCTTGTGCGAATTGGGTATATCCTTTCTCTGACTCATACTGTTGAATCTTTCTCTGATTCAGCACTTTGTCTTCATCTCAATTAGGTGTCATTTTTAGAGATAAAAGGTGAGCACTAATTTCCAGCTAGAGGGATTAAAGATATGGGCTAAGTGCCTGTCAGTACTTCAGTCAGATCACACAGACCTGGGTCTTCGGTTGTGATCCCTTGCAAGAGCACCCATGTTGCTGGATTAAAATTCCTCTACACTTAGTTTGGTTATGCTAGCCCAGTCTCTGTTCTGGCTTGGGATATGAACACTTGCACCTGTACATGCTTTGGCATGATGCACTTTTATATGCAGTCCTCATCAGAAATCTAGCCAAAAAGAAGTACAATCCTAATAGTCTTTGGAGTTTTTAACTTATAAGATGAATAAATTTTTTTTCTCTGTGAAGTAATGCAAAATTGACCAACAGAATTTTTGTATAATACAGAGATGATTGGGACATAATGGAAGTACTGGAACTATAGTTCAAGCAATCAGTTAATAATTTTTTTGTCTAATAGACATGTCTAAGTAACAAATCTAGTACTTATTTAGTAATATTATTTTATTTCAAGCAAACTACAAGCTTTTGTTTTGCTAGCAATACCTATTTAACTTTTTTGAAAATCAATATCTTCATGAGTGCTTTATATGTATTAATTTAGAGGTCAATTGCTCTGTAAAAATAATTGAAAACCTGGAGCTGGCTTTAAATACATTAACAAAATACTTAGACATGAAGTTTAAATGCTACTGTGTAAATTATCACATTAGCATGGGAAGGCTAACGTTTATAAATCTATCCCTACTCACTAATGGTTTTGTTATTTCCTAAATTATGTCTAGAAAACAATATAAAGGATTGTTACATGCTTAACCTAGTTTTATAATATATAAATATAAAGCAATCCAAACTAATTTTATGAGATATTTTACCACTAGTCATTATAATCTTACAAGTATGATAACACCTGAGTATTCCACAGCTCAGTTTTGGAAACAGAGAGAACAAGAAAAGAAGTGTTCAGTACCACTGTGCAATACATTTCTTATGCCTACCATTGCACTAGTACTGTTTAAAAGTAAGGATTGATTATCTTCTACTCCTTTTGTGTTTTCTCCTACCTAACATTGCATCAATGAAATTCTTTTGAGACTCCTGAACATTGTTACCTTTGTGCCAACAAAAGCCTCAATCAGAAACGTACTAGATTTTCGGTTCTGTAGTGCAGATGTGAAGAAGTATTTCTTCTTTTTAGTTGCTGGAATTAATCACAAAATCAGAATTAGGATGACCAATAATGCCTTGCCATTGTGTACCACGCATATGCCAAACATTAGGTTCTGAGTGACAGGCTAGTCATCTGTATTTCTAAAAATTAAACTAGAATGGTGTGTGTGTGTGTGTGTGTGTGTGTGTGTGTGTGTGTGTGTGTGTGCACATCTGTAAATATATGTTATAAAGTAACTGATATAAATGATACTGTTGTAAAGAGAGACGGCTGAAGATACAAAGAGATAGAGAATGAGTGAGTGAGAGAGGGAGAGAGAGAGAGAGGTCAAAGAAAGATAATGAAATACTTTAAATATTTTTATCTAGGTTTAAAGTTATTAAGCCACCTTGATCAGATCCACTAGATATATTCTTTTAGAGTTTTGATAATGTGGGACAATAATTGTGTGGTATTTAGTACAAGTGACTTGGGCTTATCCATGGCCCCTGTCATAGAGTGATCCACATGGATCACTGAGCTTTAGCTCAGTAGTCATTTGCATGCCTTTTACTTATAAACAAGAGTGCAAACAAAAAAAATCATGGGTTACTGGACAGCTAAGAATTTACCAGATGGGGTTTGCTTTAATGATACAGGACCTGGATGAAGCTCTGCTCTATAAACTGTACTTATCATCTTTTCACAAAGTCTGAATTGAATAAATAGGGTGATGACTTTCTGAGAGCCAAACAGTTCATATGAAGCTATTTTCTTGATGGCTATAATTCTTTTTAAAAAATATATTCTATTAATTTATTCATATTTCATCTCAATTGTTAGGCCATCCCTTGTATCCTCCCATTCCTCCCTCCATCTCATTTTCCCCTTACTCCCCTTCCCTATGACTGTGACTGAGGGGGGACGTCTTCCCCCTAACCCTGTATATGCTCATAGGGTATCAAGTCTCTTCTTGGTAGCCTGCTAGCCTTCCTCTGAGTGCCACCAGGCCTCCCTATCCAGGGGACACAGTCAAATATGGGGCACCAGAGTTCATGTGAAAGTCAGACCCTACTCTCCACTCAACTGTGAAGAAAGAACATCCAGTCCACTGGGTAGATCTGGGTAGGAGATTCGAAGTTTACTGCACGTATTGTCCTTGGCTGGTGCGTTAACCCAGAAGCAGAAAGAGTCAAATGGTATATACTCACTTATATCTGGACACTAGCCCAAGGGGCATGTCCCATGAAAGTCTTCACTCACCAGAAAAGTGGGTCAGAGGAGAGGATGTCCTATTTGGACTCTAGGTGAGAGAAGCATGGGAGAATGGGGAAATAGAAGGATCCAGAGGGTCCTAGAAACCTATAAGAAGAACATTATGATGGGTGAATCTTGGCCCAGGGGTCCTGCGCAAATGATGGCTATAATTCTTGTCTTATGTTCCCCTATTATAGTGAGCATGTGCTTATTATTATACCTGTGAGATCTTGGAATCTTTTTTCAATTTTTGGTATATCACAGAATGCTTTTTTGTATTAAAATTACATGCCAGATATTTGACCAATTTTTATTTTAAAGTTTCTAAATGTGTGTGTGTGGGTACATGCATGTGCACACACATACATGTGTATTGTGTACCTGCAGGTTCCTAGGAAGGTCCTGGGTATAGAATCCAAAATAGCTAGAGTTACTGGTGGCTATGAGTCCCTGTATTATGTGCTGGACTAATTTCCTCTGCAAAATAGGTCAATGCTCTTAATTAGTGAACCACTCCTCTACTCACATTAAAGTTTTTAAGTAATTTCCAGAGTTTTAAAGAAAGTACTTAAATTCTAATAATACAATACATTATTTTAATATTAGTCAGATCACCCATACACTATTTTATGTGAATAGAGAGAAACATATATTATTGTTTATTATAAATCTAGTCTAAACAGACAGATTAACAAAAGAAACAAAAAACATCAAGAACATATTTTCCATGTCTTAGTGCAGCTTTGTATCAATTTCATTGCTAAAATTAGAATATATTAAATGATGTTATCATAAAATAAAAATTTTCTAAATAGAAAATTCTTATGTATGTTGTTGAACTTTAAGACTGTTAGTACTTTTTGTAAATTTGGCTTCGCTCACTTCGGACGTACAATTACATAACAATATTTATAAATACTTGTGGTATATGTTGTTTCCTAATATTATATCGAGTGCTTTACTTTGCTAATTTATCCTTCAAAATATATAGATTATTTAGATTGTAGACATAAATTATTGTGTTTATATGATTAAGGGAAACCTTAAATATTATGAGCTTTAGTATGATGTATCTTCTCTCCTAATCACTCTACACTGCCTGGAGTTATTTGCTGTTTTCTCTACTAGCTGCGGCAGGGTCAGTTGCCCACATTGGCAATACTTTCTGTTCACCATCACATAGAAAGTAAAACAAGCATGGGGCATGTGACCCTTTTGGCACGTGCACTACATTTCTCACTTCATAGAATCACTCGCACTTTCTCCTGTCATTCTCTAAAAGATGCTACATAAAAGTACCACTGAGTGAGTCTTCCAGTGTGGGAAGATGTATGCTGGGAAGACTTTCCACAAGGTGTGGCTATGGCTTGTTGTTATGTGCAGGAAATCATTCATTGCTTTGTTGTGTAGCTTCACTAAACTACAGTTCGTCATAGGTAAACAACATGTCTGTGTCACTTACCTAACTTTAGGTCACCACATAGGCATTGCATTGTGGCTACATCATCAGGAGATGTAGAGTCAATAATGCCATTTCAACTAAAGACAGATAAGACATTCATAAAACTTCTACCACATATTTCATTGCCATTTTATTTTCAGTTATTACTGGTAATATATTACAGCATGTATCTTATAAATCATTTCAAATTGTGCATTGGAAACACTCAGGCTGTGTGAGCTTCTCAGCCATCTGTAGTTTCAGGCACCTGCCATAGGTCTAGGAGTACAGGTGTAACTGTAACCTTAAAAGGTAGCTACTTGTATCCATGTGTCATATACAATAGCAAAACAAACAAAGTATGAAGAATGTGAAATGAAAAAAACCCCAGTTGAACAGGAGAGAAAAACAGAACAAACATTTTAGCTAAGATTAAGACACTATCCTGATGTTTATACATAAGAAAACAGCAGTTATATAGTAGATTTTAGTGTTTCATTGGTTAGGTGATTGAAAATGTATCCTTTTTCTGGGACTTCCTTGCTAGTGTCTACCATGGGCATTGGGGCAATACTCTGTAAGGGACGCAAGAGCTGCCATACTGTTCTATGGAAGTGCAGTTCTGTCTAAAGCTAATAGACTACTACTTATACCACTGAGAACATATCCTCAGATTTTACCTATACACTTTTAGTCTTTTCCTGTCAGAGTGGTGGGCTCTTCATTGTTCACCTTTCTGCTTTATCCATGCCCCTATCCCTTAGATAAAAGCAACCACTTGATATAATTTTAAAATGGAATACTCTATGACATAAAATGTGCTATACATTTTAAACCAATCTTTTCAAAATATCTTAATGCAAAAGCATTATGACAAGCTAAGACAATGACAGAGATTCAACTTTCTTTTCCTCTTAGGTTTATTTTAATTTCAAATGTTCATTTATCAAATATATAGGCCCCTGTTTTCCAATTGCTCATTCTAAGTATATGTTTTCCTTTCATAAACCTTACAAGTGTCATAGTATAAGAATTATTCAACATATAGTTAAATACTATAATGTATAAGATTTTTATACTTTTACAAATTTAATAAACCAAATATAGAAGATTCATATTTCCTTGAAGATATTTGCTGAATTTGGCTACATTGTGAATCTTTCCTATTATTTTCATAACTGTTTCTTTTGAGCCCACATGGATTTAGTGGGACCAGCTGTTTTGTCTTCATATAACAAGGATCAATACCCTCCTGCCTGGCAACTGATAGGAATTGGCCTCAAGTTCATACCTACTTCATATTGGGAAAAATCAATATTTATCTTTTTGTTTTCTGAAACTCCTAATTTCAAGCAGCAATCTTGTATGTTCTTAAAATATTGTTTGGATACAATGACAGTTAAATGGTAATGGTCCTATAAATGCAAACCTCAGGGTTTGTTTTTGTTTTGTTTTTCATATTGTACTTAATTGCCATCCTATAATGCTTATTTAAAGACAGATTTTCCATTTGCCTGAGTGCTTATCCTTTAACCAAGCATCTTGTAATCTCACATTCTTACTTTGACATCCATGTGAAAGATGCAAGAATGATGACAAAGAGGCTCTTTGTTGAGTACTTTTAAAATACTTTCCCATCCAATGGCTTACCAGCCTGATGAAATGTATCATGCCTACTGAGTAGATGATCTTATGCTTCTTCTACTTATTTTTGTTTTTCTTTTTTTATTAATTTATTCATATTACATCTCAATTGTTAGCCCATCCCTTGTATCCACCCATTCCTCCCTCCCTCCTGATTCCCCCCTACTCCCCTCCCCTATGTCTGTGACTGAGGGGAGACCTCCTCCCCCTGTATATGCTCATAGGGTATCGAGTCTCTTCTTGGTGATCTGTTATCCTTCCTCTGAGTGCTACCAGGCCTCCCCATCCAGGGGACATGGTCAAATATGAGGCACCAGAGTTTGTGTGAAAGTCAGATCTCCTTCTCTACTTAACGTTGGAGAATGTCCACAGGAGACAACTTCCTGGACAGAACACCAACAGCCCATGTCTTAACGTCAACAATTAATAAATGGGACCTCATGAGGCTGAGAAGCTTCTGTAAGGCAGGTGACACTGTCAAGAGAACAAAGTGACAACCTACAGATTGGGAAAAGATCTTCACCAACCCTTCATCTGACAAAGGGCTTCTTCTACTTTTAAAGTAACAAAAGAAAGCAGATAAGCTACACTGTTCGAAAGTGTATTGGGAACTAGTGTGCCAACTCAGTTGTGGATTTCACAAAGTTTTGCTTTTGTGTAAAATCTCATCATATCTACCTCAATGGTTAAGTCTCTGCTTGATAAAATTAGGAATTAACTCTCTTGTTACTCATATTATAGCAAGTTGTTTCCATTGGCAGTTGTAAGCATGTGTGTTTCTAGCAAAAGCTTTCTGGGTTTGTTGCTCATTGAGCAACAAAAATCTCTGCCTTTTCAATCTTCTTAACCCAAGAGCTGAGTAATTGTTTCAAAATTTAAATATCATTGTGTTAAATACAAAACGTATTAGTACAAATTGATAGGAATTTAATAGAAAGTCCGATTTTTTTTCTGTTTTCCCCTCTTAGAGCAACATATTATCATATTACAACACTCTATAGATATTAGACTACTATGCTTTAATAGAAAACAAAACAAACAAAACAAAACAAAAACAACCAATTAGAGAGTTGTATATTTGCTAAAGAAGTGTGATGGCTTGTTTTAAATGTCAATTTCCACAATTCCAAATTTCTTGGTAAAGGAGCATCAAGTCACAAACTGTCTAAACCAGGTTGATCTGTGGGCATGACGGTAATGAATTGCTCTCATCGTTAATTAAGGTAGACTCAGACCATTGTGGGAAGCTGCATTTCCTTGTCAGAGTATATGAGCTTCACATGATAGCAGAAAGCAGGCAACATGGGAGTATCAACTTCTCTGGAGTCTTCACCATCTGGAATTCTTTCCTTTACCTTTCTTCAAAGATGGGCTAGAATGGTAAGCCAAATAAACTTTCTCTTGCTATGGGGTTTATATGCAGGCTGTTTTATCACAGCAACAGAATTAAATCTATATTGACAACCCAAAAGGAAATTATAATATCCTTGCTACAAAAAAGTATATAACTTAATTAAAATAATTTCTATGATTTGTGAAGTTTATAGTCACGCATAAACAAATCTAAGTTCCACATTCTCCTCAAACTAAAAATAAATCAGCTTTTGTAAAAGACTTGTGTACAAAGTGGTCTTGAGCTTTTATATGTGATCCTTAGAGGCTCATGGTTATGTAAAACTGTTCTCACCTTACTGTAAGGTTAAGAAAAACCACTTAAATAGGCTTCTCAGCAATGATGATTTTCTGTTTTCTTAGAACCATAGCTAAGGAAAAAAAATTTTTTGAGAAAGTTTGACCCTTGTCCGGTTAAATGACTGAATGCAAGGTGTGCTCTTATGGGAGCCTTGTAATTTATAAAATCCAGCATTAAGAGAGAAAAGAGGAAAGCCAGAAGTAAGCTTAGATGAGTCGTAGTGCTGACAAAGCTCAGCTGGGAACGCAACAGCTATGTTTGTGTTGACTCCTGCCCGTCTAAAGCGGCCTGTGTCGTTGGATCTCTAAGTCTCCATTTCTTGTCTTTGGTTTTTCTCCTCTGAGAACAGATGAACCCTTTCTCAAGGGCACTGGACTTTAAGAGCTTACACACTTGCGCAACATGGAGGGGGATAAAAGAAAGTAAAGGCAGCTTGCGTTTCTTTAACAAATAAGGGTAGAAAAAACAGTCTCCCAGGTAATAATAGAATTCTGGAAGAATTCAATTTTCTAACTTAGGACCCTTGAAAATATTTTCTACACATGGAATGAGCATATTTCTAATGGTAACAGACTAAGTTTCTTCTTAACTTAGTAGCATGGTAAATTTGGAGCTCACATTATTGAGTTATAAGTATAATCAAATGATTTCTTTGAAGGCTACTTTTTTCATAAATAAATGGCTACTGATTTCTAGATGTTTTCTAAGGCCAGTCTAGGACATCTTAAATCTGGGTGGCCATTTGAATAAAAATGGCCCCTGTTCCCCCACCTTACTTCCCCACATGGGGATTGAGCCGTCCACCAGCTACATCTGAACAAGGGGTCTAATTCTCTGCTTGTAATGTCCTTGGTTGGTGCATCAGTTTGTGTAGCCCACCCCCCCAGGGCCCATTTCTGCCAGCCTTAATAACGTCACTGTGGAGCTCCTGAAAACCCACCGCCCCCAACTCATCCGTACCACTAGCTGTCCTTCTCACAGAGTCTGGCTGCAATACTCAGAATCTGTCTTGATCCCATGAACTCTTGTGCCTGGAATTTGATTACTGCTCCTTGGCAGAGAGGCCCTGTGGAAACACAGAGGAAGAGGATGTAGGTCATCCATATAAGACCTGATAGGATGTGGTTGGATGATGGGGAGGAAGGCCTCACCTGTCAGAAGTCTAGGGGAGGGGTATAGGGTGGAAGAAGGAGGGTGAGTGAAGCAGGAAGGTAAGTGTGATGAGATTACAACTGGAAAATAATGTGAATAAATTATAATAAATTCAGCTATTTGAATGCTTGGTCATTAGGAACTTTCACTACTTGTGAAAAATTAGGTGGTGTGGCCTTGTTGGAGGAAGTGTATCACTGTAGGTGGGCTTCGGGGTTTGAAATCCTCAATCCAGTCCTCGTGTCTCTCTGTCTTCTTGCTGTCTTCTGATCCAGATGTAGAACCCTCAGCTTTTCTCCAGCACCATGTCTGCCTATGTGCTACCATGCTTCCCACCATGACAATACTGGACTAAACCTCTAAAATTGTAAGCCAACCCCAACTAACTAATTTCCTTCATAAGGGTTGCCATGGTCATGGTGTCTTTTCGCAGCAATAGAGCACTGACTGAGAAATGGAGCTTATTTTATTTATGCACACCTTACTCTTTGTATGTTGAATGATTCCTGTTAGGTTCGTGTTTGCTGTGTCTATATTCTTCTGATCTTACATTTTATGTCAAAAATGTGTTTTGTGTTACAAAGTTTATACATAAGAAACTTGATTAAAGTCGATTTGAACTGGTAACATTCCTTGTAAATTATTCTGTTTATTTTCCATTTATGCCCAGTCTCTTAATGGTTCATAATCCCTTATCCCCGTATCCAGCTCAGTAAACATTCCCACACTTTTTTTTCCCTAAAGCCTATTTGCATGAAAGAAGCATGAGTTCTATTTGCTTTTACTGTGGCCATTAATCCAGTTTCAGACTGTCTGAATTTTCTGTCGTTACTTTTCTAATTTTGTTACTGTTCTAAGTAAGTGTTAAAATTATGCTTTTTATAACCTACTTCCAAAATATTCTCCTGTTTTATAAGCAAACAGAAGAAAAACCAAAACAACCAGTAAAACAAACAAACAAACCTAAGAACTATTCAGTGTAATCGACTATCATTGAAATACTGATATGAGCATTCTCTTTGGTTGCTGCCATTGATGCTTATGAGTTTTGTTGAGAATTGCTAAGTGTGGATGTACAAGGCTTCTTTGCTGACCTTCAAGGGTGTTGTAATAAATGGACTTTTATGCCAAGAGACATAAGAAACTGCATTGTGATGAGATTCTCTGTGTCTCACACTGTGGACAGTCACTACAGACTCACTCTGTGGTGTCACGTGAGAAACATCTGATGAGGTTGGTGTGCTTCCACTTTATATCTGGCAAAGGACAGAAACAGTGAGTCAAGTTCAGCCATAAAATCTACTCCCATCACTGAAATACGACTGAGGGCGCCAAGCTCTGTGGCTCTTGATGCCTGTTATTTCCCACTGATGCCACTGATGAATGACATCACAGAAAATACTGCCACTTAGCAGTAAATAATACAAACTCCTGCTTTTCATAGCATTGATTGAGTGTGTCACAAACCCAGTAATACTGTAATTTGTGAAACATGTTACAATTCTATAAAGAACTTATTGAAAAACTGTCATTTATGTCATAACCAACTATAGGTTTGTTATTTTGATACTCACTAACAAGCACCAAGTCATTATAATATCATTATTGTTAAACTACTTGCACAAAATCAACCATCTGACAAAATATATTTATTTTTTTCCATTTTTATTAATATACAAAATGAGAAAATTTCCTGGAGTTGAAAGAAAATCCCTAAAAGAATATTGTGAAATTATATTGTAACTTAATGTCATGATCAAGCTTTAAGTGCAGTCTTTATAAATAAATGTAGCTATTAGAAACTCATCTTCTTTCTAAAGGGGGCAGAATTCAGGTTTCTTAGCAAACAATCTTCAGGCTTTTCTGATTTGCAGAGATGAAAGAAGACTATTCCATACTGTGTTTTACTGTGATACATACAATAACAGACTTGATGACTGAAGGGGAAAGTATATGGGTCTCATCAGATAATATGCATGAAGGGATAATGGCAGATTTAATGTCAACATTGCCCAGTCTTGAAACTGGCTAGTTTGGAAGCAGATTAATTACCCCATTATCTATGATTTCAGAATCTCTAAAAACCAAATAGAGAGCAACCCAGTCAGGAAACAGTGGTGATGTCGCAAGTGTATGAATGTAATAGTTTTAGTTTCAGTTGTGTTGATACTTTGTCAATCATACCATTTTGTGTACTAAGCATCAGGTTCTGTGGCCATCATTAGGGATGCAGAGGTAACGATGATTTTATTCTTGCTTTCCTGGACCTCTGGTTGGTAGCCCATACTGGTCCATCAGTAAAATCACCTACACTAGATAGAACGCATGGACTAGTAGACCTTTTAGATCCCTTAGTAGTATAAAGAACTCGAAGAAAAAAAACTACTTAAAGTGTGACACATATTTCTTTTAGTTTTTGTTTATCTTTCCATATCTGAATCCCTTATGCCTGTTGAGGTAGTACCCTATAGAGAAAGAAGGGCTTTGAAAGAGTGGGCACTTGTGTTGGTAAGATCAGTGTGGTTATCCCATCCTGATAGGCAGATGTCTGAGTTAGAGGAACTGAATCCTATCTGTAGAATGCATAGTCTTTCTCTTCTTTCAATGGATAATGTGGGCTGATAAAGAAAACACAGAAGCAACAACCCAAGGCATAGAGGCTCCTGACTTCAACTGTGTTAACACTGTAGGAGTATGGAATATGAGGAGCTGGGCAGATGATGGTTCTGCTCCAACAGCAAGTATGAAAAATAGCTCATAGGCCAACACCAAGTTGAAGTGTTTATATGATTAATTTTGACCTTTAACATTGACAAAATATCAATGTAAGAGAGTGGCCTAATGTTATCTGGGAGTTAGCAAAAAATAAATGAGACAAACAAGAAAGAGAGTATTTCACTTAGTAAAACGTTACTTTGTATTCGGACTCAAAAATTAATGTTTCTACTTCTGTTGTTTGGTTTTTACCTTAGGCAACAATAAATACTTTCTGACTGAATGAAAATGGGAGGAAAGGTTGCAAGAACACTCTGGAATGACTTCTTAAC
>OU015744.1:125213023-125247102 GCA_907169655.1 Acomys percivali | reverse complement strand
TGAACACCTCACAGAACTTTCAATTACGTGTAGGTGGATATGAGATTTATTTGGCTCCCCCCACCCTTTTCAATAGTGCTTAGTAAATGAAGTCAGCTGGCATAACTATGTTTGACATCAGTTACAGAGCATAGCAGATTGCTGAAACATTTTGAGAGATTAGAAGAAATAGGGAGCTACTATAAAAACACATCAGCATTCGTGTGAATTATGGCACTACTGGGGAAGGAAGGACACTTTACGAGAAGTAAAGAAGTGAAATACAGTACTGAGCGGAATTTTAAACACTCTGTTTCTACTCAATTGAATTTTGGGTTTTCAAGGCCTATAGAAGAGCAATGGTTTAGAAAATAGAACAAGTTCAGTGAGAGTTTTTTTTTTTTTTTTTTAATAAAGTTACTCCAGAGATAACTGTATTCTTACCTTGTCTCCAGATACTGAAAGATCAGACATCAGAAAATGAGCCAAAACCATGATAAGGTAATTTCAAGAGATGTTAACAAAACCAGAACAACCTCTCAGGCATGTGGTTGTTTATTTAGTTTTGCTCAGAACCTCCTGGCTTGGAAATACGCAAAACAGAGCCCCTTCTTACCTTGTTTTCACTTGTGTTCTTGGTTCTGTCAGAATATTGTTCTTATCCTGAAGTGCTCTAACCCTTGTCAGATTTTCAACTGTCCTTTTTACTTAAAGTAGTGTTTCACAACTTTATCAGAGCAAGTATTATTCTTAAAGACTGACCTTCAGCTTGACGACTTCAGAGCTGAAGAAGAGAACTTCAATTTTTTTCTGAAGGCTTGAGACCAGAACCACTTGTGAGTGATGGTGAAGGCCAATTGATTCTTTCCACTTCTGCCTACTTTCCTTTCCTTTTCTTTTCTTTCCTTTTCTTTCCTTTCCTCTCTCCTCCTCCTCCTCTTCTTCTTCTTCTCTGTCTGTCTGTCTGTCTGTCTGTCTGTCTCTCTCTCTCTCTCTCACACACACACACACATACACACACACACACACACACACACACACACACACACACTCATTCTTTCTTTTAAGGAGTTCAGGCAAAGTTTTACTAAAGGAAAATGTTCCTGGTTTACTTTTCACCAGTCTGTTCTGACATCTTCTAATGATATCAGAATCTTCTGGTTAACTGATAGCCAGTATGCACAATCTGTAGTATTTTTCATACACTGGGCCCAAATCAATATTACTGCCATTTTATTGGTGATACCAGTTTTAGCCAACATGGCATAGTATTCTGTTTCAAATTTCCTCAAAGCTAGGCAGTTGTTGGTGAGCATTATCAATTTGGCTCTGTCTTGTCTGATCATCTTCAGAGTGCTGCATACAAACAAACAAACTAACCAACAAACAAAATAACAGAGTGCTACATCCCAGTACATACTTTCCACTTTTCATAACCATCTGGATCCCTGAGTTGATCTACTCCAGATACATTTTATCTTCTTTGCAGCCATCATCTTCCTGCCTTAGGTGTGGGATAATCCCCAACCTAGCATACACAGAGGACAGAAGAGAGGATTATGATCCTGAGCATCAAACACCAACTTGTGCAGCTCTCCAAGGTGCCCAATGCTCCTTCTTTTGTCTTCTAAAGAGCAAAGCTCGCAATGCTTATATGAGGATAGAGGCTGCTGCTGAGAACAGAAGATGGCATCGTGGGTGTATACCCCAAATCATCTACCAAAAATCCTAAATAATCCAAGGCCTCCAGGGTAAATTGAGACAAGACAGGGGAAACTTTTGGAAATTAGGAGAATTATAAGCAAAGAATGGCCTCTGCTGACCGTTAAGTCATAAGAGTCCCCAAAGCGTCCCGTTCAAACTAAGGCCCTAGCCAAGGACAATACAGGCCGAATAATTTAAACCCCTACCCTGATCTAGCCCATGGACAAGACAGTCTCCACACTTGAGTGGAGAGAGGGATTTGACTTTCTCAAGTACTATGGTGCCTCACATCTGACTATGTCCCCTGGCGGGGGAGACCTAGTGGCACTCAGAGGAAGGACAGCAGGTCACTGAGAAGAGACTTGATACCCTATGAGCATATACAGAGGGAGGTAATCCCTCTGAGGAACAGTCATAGGGGAGGGGAATAAGGGGAAAATGGGAGGGAGGGGAGAATGGGAGGATACAAGGGATGGGATAACCATAGAAATGTAACAAGAATAAATTAATTAAAAAAAAAAAAAGAAAAGAAAAACAAAAAAAAACAAAAAAAACAAAAAAAAAAAAGAGTCCCCAAAGCACAGCCTAAGCAATCCCATATTTGGATAGGACACATGCTTTGGATGATATGATTGAAAAATATTTTAACTAGTCTATAGTATTCCTTATAATAAAACCAAGGTTGCAAAATCTCAGAAATCTGTCTAAAGCAATTTGATGAGTTAGGCTCAGTTCATTCAGATGATATTCCCCATCTCTGAGACATGTTCCCCTTCTTTCCAACCATCACAATACTTTTCAAGTCTTAAGAAGTATAGACTGATAAGTAGTAAACATAATTTATATTGAAAACGATGACTGAGACTTGAGGTAACCTGAGTAATGGTCACTTTATCGATCACAGCAGCAATAGAATTTGATATTTTGACAAGGTAGAAAGTCAATAAAGCCTTAACGAGGAAATATTTATTTCTCTGCCTTCTAAATAATATTCCTTCTCTTTACCTACCTGTAACTTACACCCACTGGTATGTGTGGTGATCTGGGAAAGCTCATTAGGGGATAGAAAGAAATAAAGGAGAAAGAAAATTGCCTACATACAGCTTCAGCTATGAGTAGCAGAACTTGGAAAGGCTGTGTCAAGTGCATTTATGAAACTTGGACATAATCTTTGCTTGAACTTTGTTATTGACCAAATCCCTGGAAAAGATCCTTCTATTTACCAGTTAATTTCACTCCTGGGAGTAGTGTCAGAGTTGAAGTTTGTTATTCTTTTTATAGATGTCTATCTTTTTATGTTCTTTTTAAATTTATTAGAATTTATTCATATTATACCCCAATTGTTTTCCCTTCACTTGTATCTTCCCGTTCCTACCCTCTTTCCCTCTTCCACCCTATTCCCACCACTTAGATCTCTGACAGGAGGGGACTTCATACCTCATCGTATAACCACAGCCTTTCAGGTTTCATGTGTTTAGCCTGCTTCCCCTTCCTCTCTGTGCCTGCCAGTGTCTCCGCACCAAGGGGAAATGACCAAATTGAGGGCACCGGAGTTCATGGTAAACAACAATCTTTTGACAATGGCTTCAAGTTGAAAGTATTGATTTCATGTTGTAGGTCACGAAGAAAGAAATTCTTAAAGGTTCACAAGCATTATAAACACCAGTTATTTAGACACATATATTATCAATAATCGTACTTTCATTTTACTATTGAACATATCAAACTCACAGGTTAGGTGGCTTGTTTGACTTGTGACAAAAAAAGAGTAGAAATGATCCCAACAATACTGAAATGTATACCGAATTGAATATATTTATTGTGGTTTCATCTAGCAAAACCAAACATTAGCAACTATTTCTTTCTGTGCCTCATCAAAGCTCTCTCTCTCTCTCTCTCTCTCTCTCTCTCTCTCTCTCTCTCTCTCTCTCATTAATTTATGTCTGAGGAACTTAAGAGTTAATGATCAACAAACAACTGAAAAGAAATGCCATGTACAAGTGGATTCAAAGAAAGATTATAAGAATTGCACTGGGCAAGTGGAATTTACTTTTAGACAATTGTTTCCCAGTCATAAAAGAAAATGAAAATACTTAGTAAAATCAGCAGTTACTTAAGGGTGCTATTCACCCTTAAGAGAATCAGAAATTGGAGCATGGTAAAGAAAACAAAGCAAACCAACTAAGGCAAGAAATGGTAACTAATTTTTGAACTAACTCAAGCAGTAATCTGGGTTGATATGAGTGTGAAAGGCTTCAGTTTCACAGTAGAATGTCACTTTTAAACAGTCAAGGTTTTATTTGCTCTCTATCTCTGTATGAAATAATAGATCAATAAAATATTGATTAATTAATTAATGAACTATTTAAATCACAATAGCACATCTAAACAAATTTAACAATCAAACGCTGATGTTAACATTTTAAAGGATCAATCTGTGGTCATGAAAACACAATCTACCACATTTGAATCTCATCATGATACTTATCAACAGAACACTGGATTGCTTTAGGTTGTTAAAGCACCAGAACACTCCCCACCAAAAATGGAATTGATTTTATATAGTCTTGAAATTTTTCTGTATGTTTTCATAGACAATTGTAGCACTAAATTGGGGACAAGTTGTATATTAAAATGTTTTAAAACTTTTTTTTTAAAGAGCACTGAACACACCTTTATTCAAATAGAAATACAAAAGCACATTCCTAACCCAAATGCATACATATGATTTTTACTTAGGAATGAATCAATCCTTTGCCTCAAGCTATCTAGTGGAATCCAATACATAACTTTGTCTATTAAGTAGAAACAAGGTAGCAATCCCTTTTAATATCTTATATTGCAAAATGTCCTAAGTTTAATTCTCTGGGTTGTGGGGTATCTAGAAAAGATGATAAATCATGAGTACACGCAGGAGACAAGAATACTGTGTAGGTTTTTACCCATTTCCAAGGTGTGAAGGTAATCACAGCACGCTTCAAGGGCATTTTTTTCTTTCCTTTATTTATTTATTTTTATTCAGCTGGACCAGGGATACCTATGGGTTCAGTTAATCACCAATTTTAAGAATGCATTTGTGGATCTTCTCTAATATATAAGTATCAGATGACAGGGTTAAATATTTCTATATTAATTTGCTTGCTTACTGATAGACATTAAATATTAAGTTACCTGGATAATTTGTTTCATGTGAATATAATATTAATCTGTAATCAGACATTTCATGTTTCAAATCCTGATAACAGATCTCACCTTACTAGGCCACCGATCTTGCCTTAACTTAAAATTTTAAGAAGTAAAATAGGACATTTAAATGAAATAGAATAATATAATATATAGTAGAATTATAGGCAGAAAGTATAACCAAAAAAATCTGATTATTATTTTAAAAATGTTTACGTACTATTAAAGGACATTTCTGAATAGTTCATCCCTCATTCAAACTATTGGCTTCTTTTTGTGAATTCTAATTTAAATTTACCTGGAGCAATTGTTTCAATTTTTATGATAGTGTAGCATAGTTTTAATGAATTTATATGATACTAAAACATGGTTTCCGGGCTGTGGTAGCCCATGCCTTTAATCCCAGCACTCAGGAGGCAGAGGCAGCTGGATCTCTGTAAGTTTGAGGCCAGTCTGGTCTACAAAGTGAGTCTACGACAGCCAAGGCTACACAGAGAAACCCTGTCTCAAGAAAAAAAAAATATATATATATATCTCACATGGTTAAGTATGTATTCATTTGTTTACTTTGGGCTTTACTATTATGCAGTTATATTTGTGTTGTTGTTGTTATTCTTCAGTTTACTTGTTTATATTTTCTCAGATTCTCTCCCTCTTTCTGTGTGTGTGTGTGTGTGTGTGTGTGTGTGTGTGCGTGTACGTGTGTGTGTGCGTGCATGCGTGCACGCGTGCACATGCATGCGTGCGTGCATATGCTTTTTCCAGTAACATTTCAGTTACTTTGTACTCACCAAAAGCTTTGACAGAAAATATGTAGGCAATTCTTAATATTGGCCTTTACATTATGTAAGATTTTAAAAAAATCTTTTCTTGCGATTTTCAATTATATATTTTTTTCTTCTTTTTTAAAAATTTTTTATTATTAATTTATTCTTGTTACGTCTCTATGGTTATCGCATCCATTGTATCCTCCCATTCTCCCCTCCCTCCCATTTTCCCCTTATTCCCCTTCCCTATGACTGTTCCTCAGAGGGATTATCTCCCTCTGTATATGCTCATAGGGTATCAAGTCTCTTCTTGGTGACCTGCTGTCCTTCCTCTGAGTGCCACTAGGTCTCCCCCGCCAGGGGACATAGTCAAATATGAGGCACCAGAGTACATGAGAAAGTCAAATCCCTCTCTCCACTCAAGTGTGGAGACTGTCCTGTCCATGGGCTAGATCAGGGTAGGGGTTTAAATTTTACCGCCTGTATTGTCCTTGGCTAGTGCCTTAGTTTGAGCGGGACCCCTTGACCCAAATCTGCCTATCATAATGTTCTACTTGTAGGTTGCGATTTGCAATTATATTAACTTTACAACTGAACTTACTTTCTCAGAATTGATTTGAAGATGATATTATTTTTCATGAAACTTGGCTTGTGCAAAAGCACTCTAAACTAGATGCCTTTTACGGATCACAATTTATTATTTCACACAGTTTTTGTGTCTTAAGTACAGTCCTGCTTTGTTCTGATCATGAATGCTGTGATGTATCCAATACTCTCCTTTGAAAAATGTGACTGAAGCTATTTTCTTATATGGAGCATTTCAGGCACAAGTTATTATATTTGAGAAATGGCTTTCACTACTCATTGGCTCACTTCCCTGTTACATTTTTTCTGAAATACTTTTGATCAGTTTTATAAATAGTGCCCTTTCATTTTCAAAGTCTTTAGCATGCTAGTAAACATTCTCCTTAAAAACATTATAATAATGGCTCGTCAGAAAGGTTTTGTTGGAGAATACAGTGATGAATCCTGCTCTCTGGTCTTGGACAAACATTCAAGAATAAGTCATAGAGTGGCTAAGAATATTGCTAAAGTGGTTAAGACATCCAAAAATATGTATAGTAAAGAGAATGAATTGCGACAAAAATGAAGAGGAAAAGTAAGACTGTCATGAATCTGAAATTTAGCCTTTGCTTGAGCAGTTCAGTAAGGTTGTCCAGTGAAGACTGATAGCTCTATCTATCATCTATCATATATTATGTATGTGTATACACACATATATTCATACATGTTAATTGTATTCTAGTTCAAAATGTTCAATAAAATTTTAACGTATGGAAACTCCTTTTATAAATTAAAATATAATTACTCACTTCCCCCTTCTCTTTCCTTCTTTCATCCATTCCTAGTCACCTTACCCCTCAAATTCATGGCCTTTATTTCTTTTGACACATTTACAATAAATCCTTGTACCTCAGGCTTATGGACCATAGCAGAAGGCAGGCCAGGAAGACTCCAACAGACAAAGGACCAGGAAGTTTACCATAAGATTTTGACTGTTAGTCTCTGATTTCTTTTTTTTTTTTTCAGCATCTGTGAGGATTTATTGCACCATGGTCAGAACGCATACACTATTTGTTAGCAACACCATTTAGTATTCACCCCCAGCATATACCTCATAGAGACATGTACATGATTAAAGATTATTTTAAGCTAGTTCCAGGAGCTGGAGTCAACAAGAAATGGTCATTAATGGGGTCAATTTTTCTCCTGTCCACCAGAGCCAGGAATAAAGCTAATAGGGTTACAGTCAGGTGGCCTCTGTAGCTCTTCTCTGTCACAGACTTGAAGACAAGTCATAGAGGCTTCCCTTGACAAAGTTCTACAGACTGCTGACTGCTCAGCATGATCTCAGGCATCTCGAACAGCTGTTGAGGTTTTGCTTGACAAAGTCCAAAGATCTCTGGCTGATCACCACTGCCCTTAAATATTATGTATGGTCCAGGTATAATTTTGTCCAAAATAACCTACTTTGAAACCTACCTTTTCTCTTAAAACTGTCTTTCTCTTTATTTTTTACTTTGACTATGAGCCCTAATGAAATTTATACAGTGAAAAATTTTCCCCCCACAGAGAATATTGAAAGAATGCATCTGGCCAAAGGCTTAAGACAATGAGAGAGTTTTTGGCTCTGATTGTGAGCAGTCAGGCAGAAACTGCTTAGAAGACATTAGGACCCTGACATAACAGTTCCTGGTAGATACTGTTAGCTGTAGGAAAGGTTCTTTAGAATTTTCTTTGAGAGAAATAGTAGAGGGCTTGGAATGCCATACTTTACAGATATGTTACAATAGGGGACCCCTTGGCAGTTAGCCTAGGCTTGAATAGAACACCTGTTGGTTTGGGACTAGGAGTAAGTTAAGTTCTTTTTTAAATTTTTTATTTTTTTCTCTTTTTTTAAATTAATTTATTCATATTACATCTCAATTGTTAGCCCTTCCCTTGTACCCTCCCTTTCTTTCCACCCTCCCGCTTCCCTCCTACTCCCTTCCCCTATGTCTGTGACTGACAGGGACCTCCTCCCCCTGTATATGCTCTTAGGGTATCGAGTCTCTTCTTGGTGACCTATTATCTTTCCTCTGAGTGCCACCAGGCCTCCCCATCCAAGGGACATGGTCCAATATGGGGTACCAGAGTTTGTGTGAAAGTCAGATCTCCTTCTCCACTTAACGGTGGAGAATGTCCTGTCCATCGGCTAGACTGGGTAGGGGTTCGAAGTTTACTGCCTATATTTTCCTTGGCTGGTGCCATAGTTTGAGGAGGACCCCAGGGCCCAGACCTGCCGGTAGTTTCCAGGACCCTCTGGATCCTTCTATTTCCTCATTCTCCCAGGCTTCTCACCCCTAAAGTCTCAATAGGATGTCCTCCCCTCTGACCCAAAATAAATTCTTAATTTCTTGTGCTACTCATGGCTTACTTACTGACAAGAAAATTCACAGAAAAATACTTAATGAGTATTAGCTCATCAGTCACCTATTGAAAGTTAGCCTCTTAGACTTCCAAGGTCACACAGAAGTCTTAAAACTTCCAGCAACGACCTTCAGCTCTTACCCAGTCATGAAGCCCAGAAAAATGATTGAAGAAGGTGGTGATTTTATACTTCCTGTTAATTCAGGTAATTAATTTTATTTCTTCTAAAGCCTCTGCTGGAGTTGAGAACCAGATAGTTTAGTTTTACAATTAAGCTTAGTTATGTAGGGGTTAAGATGTTTTTAGGTCTAGATAGAAAATTTAAGTTGATAGAGATGAGATATGATCGATATTTATTTACATTAAGAATTTTTGACTAACCGAAATAGAAAGATGTTTTCTTAAAGGTTGTCAAATACAAATAGCCAAATCACTATCAAAGTAATATTTTTATAATTCCTGATTGCTTTGTTGTGCTTCTTGCTCCATGTAGTGTATTGTATATATGTGTAATAATATAAATTCATATGCAAAGATAAATAAAATTTAAAAGTAGTCTAAGTTAGTTGATCCATCCATTCCATTTATTAAGCAACACTTTCCCTATTTCATTTAAATGTCTTTTTGTTTGAGTCAGATTCCCTGACTCTCTTTGTAAAGTAGCCATGACAACTGCATATTTTTATATAATTTTCTTTATTTATCTGGGCTAAAGGTTGTCTAAAATTGTCTATTTATTTGTTGGCTTTCATAATTTCTTTTTACCTGAGTAGAATGCAAGGTTAACATTGTATTAAGGTACAGCAGTGACTACTTTCAATTTTGGTTTAATGTATGCCTGGTTTAAAATATGTAATGACCCAAGAGACAGCAAAAAGGAGGTTAAGACATGGCTCCAGGGAAGGCATTCATTGCTATTACATTTTCCCAGATAATTTGTAAAGTTCCTAGCCTGTAATGATTTAAAGGGAATAGCATTTAGACTTTGTGGATATATATGTCCTGTTTGTAGGTATACATGTGCTTTTAACACCTGAAAAGTTTCTCCAGCCCCTCTTGTTACTACTTTGAATGCATACATTCCTCGGTGATTTTTAAGAAGCATTCAGGAGATTTGCATCATTACTAAAGGATATTAAATAGTGGACTTAAATTAAATGATCGTTGCATTAAATAAGCAACTGTTCAATATGTTATCTTTCTAATACAAAATGCGATTATAGAAGACACTTATTAGAAGGTGATTACTGGTACTGAAAAAAATCACTAAAATTATATGTTAATAATAAACTTTTATTTCATGCTCATATGGCACATGAGATGCATTTCCAAAATTGGTTTTGGATTGATGTGGATATGAGCGAGATTACTATGTTTTTAAGATGACAAGTCATAGAAATTCTATTGCTCTGTAACAAAGAGATTTTTTTCATTTCAATAAATATGTGTAGTTGTATTTAAAAGGTTAATGGGATAATAGTCTTATTCATGAAGAAGAGTGTTAAGTTCCTGGTATCTTTTACTCAGGGTGACAGTAAGTGACCTTTCACCAAAAGCTATGCTAAAATCATTAGGCCAAATTGTAGAGAGTGATTATCTGCTGAATTAACTACTGTTAATAAGCTTTTTTTTTTTTTTTGTTAAATGTCAGCTTTAGAGAAATACATAACTAAGGTGGCAGTATGTCTCAGTATCCCCTGCACAGCTGCACATGGGCTGCTTATCCTTGAGCGTTAAACATCCTGCAGAATGCTAATTTCTCAAGACACTCAGCTCAGTTTGGAAATGAAATCACGTTGGACCTGTCCTCCCTGAGCATGTAGCTTATGGTAAATACTTACAGCTTTGATCACTGCACATTTGCTATGTCAGTTTCATGAGAGGAAAGACAGATGAAACAGTGCAAAATAAGAGTATCTCTAATGCTAGAAATGGGGGCAGCTGTGAAGTAGTGGGAAATCAATTCTGTGCCAGTATTGGGAAGAAGTAAAAAGCATCTTCTTCCGAAAGCTCAGAACCTTGTACCAGCTAACTTCCTTCCTACAACAGCTCTTTACAATACTGCAGGGAAAGTAAGGTCATCCCAATTATCAGACTAGGCATCAGGGATAGATATCATAGCTTTTCTCCTAAAATTTAATGTGTAGCATTAATAGATCTTTGACCCAAACTCTTTTTTTCTGATGTTTATGCTCACAAAGCTGAAAATATATTGAGTAGCTGTGAACCTTTGATTCTTCTTTTGCAAAATATTTGATAATAAGAACTACTTTCTAGGATATTTATTCTAATTGAACAGGAAGCAGGTTATATTTAGAAATATACATATATATAGTATGTACATATTCTTATATAAAAACAATTAATGAAAAATAAGCCATGCAACTGAAAGAGAGCAGGAAGAGATATATGGGGAGATTTGGAAGAGAGACAGGAAAGGGAGAGATGATATAAGTATATTATAATATCAAATAAAGGGAAATAATTTTTTAAAAAAGACAAAACCATCCGGGTGTGGTGGCACATACCTTTAATTCCAGGACTCAGGAGGCAGAGGCAGGCAGAGTTCAAGGCCAGTCTGATCTACAAAGTGAGTCCAGGACAGCCAAGGCTATACAGAGAAACCCTGTCTGGAAAAAAAACAAAAAACAATAACAATAACAACAAAAAAAGACAAAGGCACGTAAAGTCCTTAACACAGTGTCTTCCTGCATTTTCTGAACGCAGTATAGACGGCTGATTATTAAGTACGGTATGATTAAAGATTGTTACAGTCCCAGTGTCTGCCACAATAATACAATATATTTACTAAAAAGATGTAATAAACAGATATGGTAGCAAAGAAAAAGAAAGAGATGACAACTATCATTTTAGGATGTTTATCCCTTGCAGCAGGTTTTGTCTGTTGCTGATAGTACTTGTCCTGCATGACTTTTCAATTTCCCTTCATTTTCTCACAATTTCTCCCATACTCATTTTGTTTGACTCAACAGGTAAATATGTAAGTGTACACATTTTGGCCTTGTACATATTTGGATAATGTATAATATACATTAGCATTGTAAAATAGTAATAAGGATGGGATGGTTTTTAAATAGTGTGTAAGAATCTCTGTATAACAGATTTATTTAAGATATTTTGGGAGCTATGTTTATTTAAATAATTTAGTTTGTAATATTTCATCACTTAACCAGCAAAAGTAAAATAAAATATTTGTGAAAGGAAGACAGAAAAATAAAAGTAAACATACCGTGTTTTTTAGAAAAACACAATATCATCCACTGTTATACCCGTGGATATGTCTTCCCGCATTCCTCATTATTTCACGTCACAGGGTTAATATTTGCTTAAGACTCTTGACTAATTTTTTTAAATGGCAGCCTTCCAGAAAACTGGAGAGAAAAACCTTCTGGTCAGTACTAATTTGATTTCTCCATTTCCCATGATCAGAGCATATGCTGTTTTCAGTAATGGGGTCTTATCACCAAGTTCTGCTGGGCAAACAAGAGCATCGGCAATAGTCTAGATTGCTTTGAGGATGTCTGGGACACTTCTCATCAACAGTCTAAGAGCAGTATCTTATAACTGGTTCTGGTCTTTTTGTTTGGCAATCTATGGCTTCTGCAATGATCACAATCCCCTATAAAGGCTAACTCTAAATTATTTTACATAAGTACGTATGTGTGTGTTTGTGTGTGTGTATGTATGTATGTATGTGCATGTATATATGTATGTGTGTCTATGTGTATGTATGTATGTGTGTGTATGAAGTTTATGAATCAATAGACATCCACATGGCCTTTCAAAGGTCTTCTGTTATCCCATTCTCTCCTCCTTTCTCAAGCCAACCATCCACTGCTCTCCCCACTTAACCTTCCTTCCCTTTCTCCTTCATGTCACCTGTGCTCCACTATCATCCCTCAAAACAGGTCATAACGAAAAAAAGGTTGGTCATGTAAATTATAGAATTTGAAACAAAAAATTCAAAAGATCATATCAAATTTGAAAGTAAAAGGAATCAATATATAGAGAGAATTTTACATACCGTGTCACTTTTTTTCAGATAACAGAAGCAATTTGTGGCACAAATGTATGAGTGACCAACAATTTTTCATTTGGACTTAAGCCCTACTCCATGAAATGAAACCTATACCTGTCACGGAGGAAGTGCTCAAAACTTGAGACTACCTAAATCAGGATCATAGACAAAAAATTACTGTTATAATTTTGTTAAATGAACATAGATATATAATGACTTCTGATAACACTTCCTATTCCACAGATGAGTGCATCTCTCCTCTCTCATCTGAAAAGCTTCCTTTTGCACTTTATGGTAATTAACACAGAGACTCACAACTAGATGCTTTTTCAGATCTAAATGGGATTTGTTCACCAAACCTCTCTTCTCAAAGTTCAGAGATCTATGAAGAAGAGGAAACAGAAAAATATTTAAGAGCCAGAGGTCATTGATGATTCCAAAGAAACAGCATCTTACAGCCACAACAGACCTGTTGCACCTAGGAACTCAAAGAAACTATAGTATCATGCACAACACCTGCACAGACTCAAGCCAGAGAGAATCCCAGTAGTGAGAAGGGAGAGTGGACACACAGTCCCAACCCTAGCTAAGGAGCTATTTGCAATTGACACCTGGTCCAAATTGTAAAATTGGTTTTCTCTAATGAAATGACACTGAGTATATCAGTCTTACTTCAGGGCATGCCCCATGCTTAAGAGGCCTGGTGGCACTCAGAGGAAGGATAGCAGGCTACCAAGAAGAGACTTGATACCCTATGAAAATATACAGGGAGAGGAGGTCCCCCTCAGTCACAGTCATAGAGGAGGGGAGTAAGGGGAAAATGGGAGGGAGGGAGAAATGGGAGGATACAAGGGATGGGATAACAATTGAGATGTATTATGAATAAATTAATAAATTATTTTTTTTAAAAAAAGAGTAACTGGCCAACACAAAGCAAGTTTTGTTTTTTTTGTGTATTTTTTGTTTTCTTTTGATACTTTTGTCTTGCTGGTTTTGATTGTTTCGATATACTTTTTTTTTTTTTTTGGCTTTTTGAGACAGGGTTTCTCTGTGTAGCCTTGGCTGTCCTGGACTCCCTTTGTAGACCAGGTTGGCTTCAAACTCACAGCGATCCGCCTACCTCTGCCTCCCAAGTGCTGGGATTAAACGCATGCGCCACCACCGCCCAGCTGGATATACTTTTTTTTTTTTTTTTTTTTTTTATTTTTTTTTTTTAGTTTAGTTTCACTTGAGAGAGAAAATGAAAGAAAGAACACAAAATTGGGTTGCTAAGGAGGTGGGGAGGGTCTTGAAGGAGTTTGGAATAGATAAATAATATGATGAAAATGTATTTTATAAATATTATTTTAGAGCTGGGCGTGGTGGCGCACGCCTTTAATCCCAGCACTCGGGAGGCAGAGGCAGGCGGATCGCTGTGAGTTCGAGGCCAGCCTGGTCTACAAATCGAGTCCAGGACAGCCAAGGCTAACACAGAGAAACTCTGTCTCAAAAAAAAAAAATTATTTTAAATAAGAATAAAAATTAAGTTTTAGAAATAGTAGAAAGAATGAAACATTAAGAATAATATTGAAGATACTATTAATATTTTGTTTTATAATATTGCATAATTATGTTGTTCTATTATGTGTTATGTTATCATTATATACAGATCAGAAGGTTAAGAAAGTCAATTTTAGGTACTAATGACACATAAAATGTTTGGAACCTAGAGAAAGAGAAATACAGATATAAGAACAATAAAGTACTCTGAATTTTGAATTAGAAGTACAGTTAGGAACTTTTCAGGTATTTTATAAAAATAACAGATATTTCTTCATATGAAGCCAGAAACTAATGATGAATCTCATAGGAAGGAACATAACTTTTTCTATATGTGTTCTTTAAATACAAATACACAGCACACACACACACACACACACACACACACACACAGAAGAGTGGAAGGAATATGCCTGGTACTTAGGTTGATTCAAGTTTGAAAAGAAAGTGTTCCAAATGAGTCTTCACCAAACACCACATATATTGAAGACTGTTACACCGAAGAACATAGATTGGGATGTGAATAGATATCAACTGATTAAAGGCATGGTCACTTGTCTATATAAAGAATATTATACCGAACATAGTGAAATGTGTTTGTAATCACTGTAGTCCAGAGCCAGAGGTAAGAGGATTTTTAATTCACTGTCATTGTGGTTATAGAATCAGATCCCATTACAGAAAAGAAGTTTGGTTGTTGGCTCATGATTGTAATACAGACATACATATATACACATACACACACACATACATGCATGCACACATGCATATATTTTTTATGAAAAATTCTAAGAATTTTCCTCCGACCTCTTCAGCAATTTTATATCATATAAATATACATAATCTTCCATGTGTATATACATATATATATATATATAGTCTTCACAGATATTAGTTATAAAATATATACATAACTCTTCCTAGGAATTTGAGAGGCATCAACTTACTGTGATTAGAAAATCTTATTTGATTCTAACTTATTAACTAAAAATGTAGATCGGTCAAGAAGCTCAAATCCTAGATATTTGATAAAATTTTTCATTAATTATTAATATTAAAATAAATTAATGGAGTTTGCTTAGAAAAAATAAGAACCCATATATCTAAGAGTCTTATATTAAAATAGTTACCTGTGGCCATGTTTACTTGCCATTTGTTTCAGCATGATTAAAGTCATGGAAATGTAAGTTGACTATAGATAAAATAAGATGCCTTAAAGTTGAACACTGCTGACTGTAAATAGGACAAAATTCTCCAATTACTAGATTTGTGTATGCTGTATGTTTCATGGAAAATGTTACTATCTTACTTTAAAATGTGATAACAACTTTGTTCTATAGGCCTGGGTAATTGATGATGCTTTCTTGGAAAGTCCTGGGAAGTAAGGTCTTATTATAACTCAGATGACTTTTTTTAATCAGCCAGGTTACATATTGGCTTTTTTCTTTCCTTATTAATGCACAAATATGCATATAAAATGAATTCAGCTTAATATCGTTAAACTCTCTTTTGCTTTCAGTTCTGCCCATCCTCCCAAGACATTAGTTTGTCAATTTAGTTATGTCATGTCCACGCATTTAAAAACAACAGTTTTAATAGTGTAAAAAGACTTATGTTAAAATGCTAGGCTGCCCTCTATTATTTTCAGGTTCTCAGAATTACTGTGCAGTATATTTTCCACTCCTGCCACTGAAACAGAGATCTGAGGTTTCCTTGGACTCTGGTCTAAAAATGTTGCTTCTCATGCATAGCCACTATCTTGTCTCTGACAATGCAGAGATCTTGTGAAATTGAAACCATTTTTGCCTTTCCTCTTCATCACTGCTTCGTTTCGTTTCCATTTGAACTGCTCTATTATGTGGCAGAGCCTAATAGATGGCCAGGTAGTACTATTTGAAAGCTTCAATTTGTCTTGAAATCAAATTTCAGTGAAAATAACTCCAGGAAAATGTATACTCTTGAAAGTTATGTTATAAAAACTTACTGGTGCAATCTTCATTTTTCAGCTTTTTGTGAGTGATCACTATTTGAATGGAATTAACAACCTCTCACACTGAATGCATTTATCCTGTGATTGAAGCTAATTCGTGATAAGACATCTTTATTTATTCATTGAGTATGATGTTTTTAAGTCTTAAATTATAAATTATCTTCAGATACTTATCCTATGTAATTTGTTTATTGAAATATTTATTAGTATGGGATTTAGATTTCTTTTTCCATATGGAGAAGTGAAAACAAGACAAATGTAGCATTAGGTAAGGTAGAAGGGGAAAGTTCTGGAGTGCGCCCCCTGGTGGTGTGGATGAGGGAGAGCTGGCTGGCCGGCTGACCAACTCAGCTACTACCCAGGCCCAGATGCAGGGCTTTGAGTTGGTCCACCCCAACATCTATCCCATCGATTGACCTGCTGGAGCTTGTAAAAACGCTGTTCCTGCAGATTCAAAGCTGAAGAATCTCCATGGTGCAGCGCAACAACAGCATGTCTGAGAGGAGTCTCGGGGAGGATCCATAATAGTGTAGCAGAAGACAGAGGCTGTGAACCAGACCAACGACTCATTGAAATGAACATTTGCAAGTAACCTTGTGGGACACACTGTGACTCACTACAGCTTCCATGACAAGATACTTTTTTTATTCTTCCTTATTTGATTATATTTTGGGGAGGAAGTTGTAAAGGTAGGATATGAAGGAATGGGAAATTAGTAGGATTGAAGTGCACGATGTAAAACTCACAAAAATAAATGAAATGTTTAAACCTTTTTTATGTAATGTTTTGAAAATCATTTAAAAATGTTGGGGGTTGGTCTGGTTCAGGAATTCTAATGCTGCTTACTGGCCCCAAAGATGATTGCCACCCTGATGAATGCATTCTCCTGTACACCATGTGATGTGACTTTGTGTAACTTTTCTTACCAATATTCTCTGATCGGTTAATGAAGTTGCTGAAGCCTGTAACTGAGCAGAAGAGAAGTTGGTGGAACCTAAGTTCCCAGGCTTGGAATGGCAGATGGATCAGCAGGCCTGGAGGAGGGGACAGAGAAAACAGAAGATGGAGGAGGAGGAGGAGGAGGAGGAGGAGGAGGAGGAGGAAGAGAAGCCAGAGAGAAAGTAGTTGCCATGGAGCATTAAAGACAATGACGTGGCCATGAGGGCTGGCCTGATGGAATAGAACCAGCCTAGGCAGGAATAATTATGGCAAGTAACATGGGGTGTGTAGCTGGAAAATAGCAAACGGGTTCAGAGGGTGGATATCTGCCAGTTAGCACGCCTTAAAGCTTTTTATAAATCCAAGAGACCTCTGTATCAATTATTTGGGAACTAGCAAGGGTAGAGATGCCCTCCAGTGTCAATATACAATTCTACAACAACAACAACAACAACAACAACAACAAATGGGGTACACAACTAAACACAGATTTCTCAATAATCTTGGATGGCCAAGAAGCCTTTTAAGGAGTGTTCCGTAGCCTGGAGATGCACCTGCCTGCTGATTTTTGTGCTCTCTCCCAATTCTTCTAACCCCTCCCCAGTTCTCCCTCCACTCACCTGATCCCCACTCCTGCTTTCCTCCTCACCCCAACTCCCAACTTTGGATATCTATTATATTTCCTGTTCTGAGTGAGACTCAAGCATCTTCCCTTGAGCGCTCCTTAGATCTGTGGGTTGTTTTATTGTATCCTGTACTATATGGCTAATATGTGCTTATAAGTGAGTACATGCCATATGCGTCTTTCCAGGTCTGAGTCGTCTCACTCCAGATGATCTTTTCTGCTTCCATGCATTTGCCTGCACATTTCAGGATTTCTTTGTTTTTAATAGCTGGGTAGTAGACCATTGTGTAAATGTACCAGTTTCTTTATCCATTCTTTAGTTGAGGGGAATTGTTGGAGGTCGGTTTGATGTATTCTGATGTTAATTACTGGCTCACAAGGTCTAGTTAGTAGTTAGTGCCCTGAATCTCACCTGCCTGATTAGCTCATGCACCTGGGCAAGGCATAAGAAAGAGGCAGAGTGAAGATTCTTTTGGTAGAGAGTATCTTGAGAGAGAGAGAGAGAGAGAGAGAGAGAGAGAGAGAGAGAGAGAGAGAAAGCACGCAGACAGGGCAGAGGAAGAAGGGGGAGAATCAGCATGGGATAGGAAAAAAGCCACATGGGCTCAGAGGAGGAACTCTGAAGTTCCTCACGGAAACAGATAGAGAACATTAACAAGTGTTTTGAGATTGTGGATGAGAGGTAGCATGAGATGGAGCTGGTAGGTAAAGTTAGTTTAAAAGGTTAATATCTGCCTTGCCCCAGGTAAAGGCTTATTCTAAAATACATCAGCTGTCTGTGTTTTTATTGATTGATAGCAGGTTAGAAAATACTGCTCTAATAATAATTAGCTGAACAAGAAACATTTATTATGCCATACTTTTAAATTAAGCATAACAGGGAATCTACGTTCTAGTTTTTAGCTATTATGAATAAAGCTGCAATGAACATAGTTGAGCAAGTGTCCTTGTGGTAAGGTGAAGCATCTTTTGGGCATATGCCCAGAAGTGGTAGAGCTGGGTTTTCAGGTAGCTCTCCTTCCAGTTTTCTAAGAAACTTCCAGATTGATTTCCACAGTGGTTGTACAATTGTGCACCACCACCAGGAATGGAGGAATCTTCCCCTTGCTCAGCATCTTCACTGGCATGTGTTGTCACTTGAGTTTTTGATTTTGGCCATTCTGACAGGTATAATGGGTATAAGGTGGAATGTTAGAGTCATTTTGATTTGCATTTCTGTGATGAGTAAGGACATTGAGCTTTTCTTTAATTGCTTCTCAGCCATTCATGATTCCTCTGTTAAGAATTCTCTATTTAGCTCTTTACTCCATTGTTTAATTGGGTTATTCGGTTTGTTGGTGTTCAATTTCTTGAGTTCTTTATATATTTTGGATAGTAGCCCTCTATCAGATGTAGAGTTGGAGAAGATCTTTTCCCAATCTGTAGGCTGTCATTTTGGTCTGTAATGTTTCTGGGAATCTATGGGGGTAATCTTTGCTGAGACTCTGAGCAACGGGTATTAAGAAGTGTAATATTCTGTCCATTGGGTAGATCAAAGTAGGGGTTTGATGTTCATAGTTATGCGGGGAGCAGGGACTGACTGACTTTGACCTGAGCTCTGGTGCTCCATATTTGATCACCTTCCCTTGGTGGGGAGGCCTGGTGGCACTCAAAGAAAGAATAAGCAGGCTACCAAGATGAGACTTGATAGCCTATGACCATATAGTGGGAGAGGAGGTCCCCCTCAGTCATAGACCTAGGGGAGGGGAATAGGGAAAAAGCAGGAGGGAGGGAGGAATGGGAGGATATAAGTGATGGGATAACAATTGAGTTGTAATCTGAATAAATTAAGTTAAAAAAAAACAACAACAAAAAAACCGAAGTGTAATGTTGGCACCTCATGTAGCCAGGTGGAACTTCCAGCAGAGGGAGAGGACCTTAACCCACACATAAACCTTCGATTCAAATGTGTATTGTCTCCAAGAAGTGTAGGAGCAAAGATGGAACAGAGTATGAGGGAATGGGAAAACAGTGACTGGCCCAGCTTGAGACCCATCCCATGGGAAAGAACTAACACTGGCACTATTGATGATACTCTGATATGCCTCCAGAGAGGAGTCTAGCATAACTGCCTTCTGAGAGACTTCATCCAGTAACTAATGGAGACAGATGCAAAGACTCAAGGCCTAACAACGGGCTGAGGTCAGACAGTGCTGTGGAAAAGTGGGAGGAAGGATAGAGGGACTGTGAGGGGTCAAAGACACCACAAGCAGACCTACAGAGTAATCTAACCTGGTCCCACCGGAGTTCAGAGATTGAACAACCAACCGAAGAACTTATATAGATTGAACCTAGACCCCCTTTACATATGTAGCAAATGTGCAGCTCAGTCAACATGTAGGTCCTCTAACAATATGAGTAGGTGCTAACTCTGAATCAGCTACCTACCATTGGGTCACCTTCCCTACCTGGGCTGCCTTGTCACTCCATGGGGAGAGAGGATGTGCTTAGTCCTTCAGTGACTTGAGATACCAGAGTGGATTAGAACCAATCTGGGGCCTCTCCTTCTCTGGGAGTCAGTAGAGGGAGGAATGTGGGGAATGGGATGTGTGGGTGGGACTGGGAGAAAAGAAGCAAAACATGAATGTGTCTAATTTGGGTTAATAATAATCTTCTCTTCACACTGTTACCTGGATGTTCCATGGCTTTGATGATCTGTTCTATACCTCACAAAGGAATACTTTTCAGAACAGACATAGGTCTTGAACAGGTTGATTAATTCATCTTTGGAAGTTTTTCTGCAGAAATTAAGAGAACTGAGAGAAAATAATTTTTCAAATTTTAAATTATTTAATATTAAATTATTGCTCAACAGTTAAAAATAGCTAATTAGAATAATGGCTTTCAACTTTCCTAATGATGTGACTGTTTAATACAGTCCATCGTGCTGTGGTGACCACCAACCATAAAATTGTTTTCTTTGCTATTTCATATCCATAATTTTGCTATTGTTATGAATCCTAATATAAATATCTGTGTTACGGAATGATCTTAGGCAACCCCAGTGAGAGAGTCACTCACTCCAAAAGGGTTACTGTTCACAGGATGAGAACCACTGAGTTAGAAAATACAGTGAAATTGGAAAAAACAAAACAAAGATGTAGTGCCACCAGCATAAGATTCCAAAAACCACAACACATGCAAATTAATTTTACAAACTATTTAATACATCTTCAAATTTCTATTGCAGAATTGAAAAGGATAGAGTAAATGAAATAAAATAGTGGCTTTTATATAATATTAATGAAAGTGATAGTTATCCTGATTAAGTTATGAAATTATCACTCAGAGATCTGTAGTGATTAATAGTTCATATAGAAGAATGTGTTCAGAATGTAATAGCTTCTAGAAAAATCTAATTTTACTCTATATTAAAAGTGCATTAAATTGTGTGTTAAAGCTACTGGCAATATATAGCATACTAATGGAAGGACAGGAATGCAGGTTCTAGAAAATAGTATAATATATTGGAAAATGTATTCCAACAATAGTAAGCAAATAGAAAAAAAACACATTCAAATTACTGTGAAAAATAGACTCTTTGATAAATGGTATACAGTTAACTAGCTCACATTTATGAGGAAAGCCGAGGAAATATATAATATAACCTAAATTATTTCATTTAAAAATGAAAATGTATATGATATAGAAACAACAACATAACCACACAGATTAGTAGGAAAAAAGAAGATGAAATGTTTGCAAATATGTGTGGTGGTCAAAAAGTTAATTTCCATTTCATACAAGTAAAGAAATATATCTCAGGATAATAGATAAAGAGTACAAGCAAGTAAAATATAGAAAACATAATAGTATGGCTAACAAACAAATGAAATATGTTACTGTAAATAAAAGCCTAGTGGAAAGCAAAAACTAAATGCTGGATTTCCTTTAATGGACAAAGTAGCTGGTCTGGAAATTACTTTTATAGGCCAGGCTGTCCTTGAACTCAGGGATCTGGCCACCTCTGCTTCCCAAGTGCTGGGGTTAAAGGTGTGAAACAAAACATTTTGCTCTCACTCTTATCAGCATTTTCAGGAAGGTCTACTTCAGTGACTTGCATACACACTGGAACCTAGATCATAGACCTGGTGGGTGGGATACAATGAAGAGGCAGGCAAAAACAAACAAACAAAAAAAAAAACAAAACAAAACAGAAAAAAAAAAAAACAGTATAGAAGGCATACATATGTGAGGGGCAGAGAAACATGTGCATTTGAATAGGATTGCTCGTTCCTGAAAATGGAATAGCAATCTACAAATGCTGACCCAACTTACCTTTTTAAATTGTTGTAATACATAATTTATAAACATGGTATATTGAGAAATTGAAACTGTGCATAGAGTTGCATATACACCAATCTTACTTCTAGGTATATGTGTGAAGGATTGGAAATCTACATATCAGAGACATCTGCACCACCATGTTTATTTTAGCATGATTCACAATAACCAAGACAATGGAATCCAGCTATACTTCTAATTGGCAATGAATGGATAAAGAATATATGCTGCACATTTTACACAAAAGGTAATTCTGTCATTTACAACAACATGCTGAAGCTTTAAAGGGGAAAGCTTATAGATTGTTTATTTGGCACATTAATTGGCCAAATTCTCTTCAATGAATTGGCATTTGGTGAAGTTCCTAAACAATGTAATTATATGGGCAACAATGAGTTATAGTTTCAATTAATGAGAGAAATGAAAATGTCTTACAAGTTGTGTATCCAGTGAAAGCCATAGAAAACACAATACAGTCTGCTTATGTAAAGAAAAACACAATGCTCTCAAATACTAATAAAGTTACTTGAAAAGGAAGAGAGAGATTTTAGCCCCAAATCATGTATATTAAATTTGCCAGTGTATTACTCAGATAAGGATTAATTAAATTTGTATTTACATATATCAGGAAGTTTAATTGTATTTTCTCTTGAGTTTTTGGTAAAGTGTTCCTTTCCTGCAATTACGATTACTAAAGCCCCAACCATTTAGAATCAAGGTTACAGATCACAGGCCTTCCTGAAGGAGAGTATAGCAGGACATGCATCTTTAGGGAACACCTACTTTTAGGCTACAGAGGGGAGAAAAAATTCAAGAAAATATGAGGAAAACATCTATAAGTAGAGTTTTAGGCTAAGAATACTGTCGGGTACACACACTCTGCTCCTTCTCTAGGAAATAAGCAAGCTCTTTGTCTACATGTTATAAATTAGCAGCTTATTGATACAGATGTACATATCAATACAGAGGCAGAAAGACATGTGTGTATAGTACATATATTATAGGTGATAATATTAAAAATAGGTCATCAATTTTAGGGGAACTGAGAAACACAGGAGGAATTGCAAGGAGAGGAAGAGGTGGGAATGATTTAAATATACTACTCATATATGAAATTCTCAATATTAAGATAACACTTTAAATTAGGTTTTTTAATTATAAAAATTGCATGATTTCCCACTTTCATTTCCTTTCCCAAAGACTTTATATGTACCCCCCTGATCTCTTTCCATGTTCTTAGATTTTTTTTTTGTACACATGGAGGGAGACAGAACAAGGAAAGAGGACTATTTGATATTGGTGTGCTCTTCTCTGAGAATGTCTATTTCTCTTGTTCTATATATTCTTAGTTGTCTCTAGGTCTTTGTCAAATGTGGAGGTCTTTTGCACTCTTTCCTTACCAAGTTAACATGTCTATATGCATGGCTTTTTTCAGGCCATGGTCAGGCAGTGATGTTGGTGAGAGTTTATCTGTGTAGTTTCTATGACATTTCCAGGAGACACAATATCACTGCAAACTTCCTATTTCTCTGGCTCTTAGGGCCCTTCTGCATCCTCAGTGATCACTGAGCTTTGGGTGCAGAAGTTGTTTCATAGATGCATCAGTTGAGAATGTGCTTCACAACTGCATTTTGATTGGTTGTGATTTTCTGTAATGGTCAGCATCTGTTGCAAAGAGAAGTTTCATTGATGAGGGATGAGGACTACACTTATTTGTGTTCATAAGGACAAACATTTAGAATACAGTTAGGCATTATTCTGGTTTAGTAATGTGATGGTTGTAGGTTTTCCCCAAGATACATGACTTCACTAGCACCAAGTAGTTGAGTAGGATTCCAGTACCAAGCATGATTTCCCTCTTGTTGAGCAGGCTCTAGGTCTGATTAAAGACATGTTATTTATTGCCAAAGTATGGATGCTACTATTGCACTCATAGGGTTGTAGCGTGGCATTCTGGTCATTGTTCTGGTTCATAAGCATAATAACTGGGTAGGACTATTAGTTAATTTCTCCATTGGAAGCTTTTATGACACCTTCTCGTACCATGAACACTAGTCCTCAAGGAGAAGCTTTTAGGTCAGATCTTTCAAACCAAAAGTTTATCTGTTAGGACTTTCTCAGGAAACAATATAGCCATTGATTGATGAGTTAATTATAGTGACGATTCATGTATATATTCTTCCATAATTTTTTTCTTTTTCATTATTTTCTTAGATGAGAAAGAAATAAAACAAAGGCAGAAGGTAGGTGAACAAATATAATAACTGAAACAAATAAATAAAGCCTAGAAGAAATGAAAGTAAAGAAAGAAGCTAATCAAACTCATTCCCCTCAACAGATTCTCTTCCCCCTCTGGCCTTGAGATAAGAACAAAGAGGAAATAATTGAACAGGCCTTGAATTTTAGTTTAGATCAGCCTAGGATTTTCTAGATATAAAATAATGAAATATTGTTCTTGTGCTCAGATGGGACATTAAAGCTCTGAGGCTGAGCTGTCCTGTTTATGGTCTTGAAGGACTGTAGTGGAAAGAAAGAGGAAGATGGCTATTGATCATCTCCACAGTATCTAGACACCTCAGTGCTACACACACCATCAGTTAGAAAAGAAGCTGCAAATAGACGATATAGAAGAGTTTGCTTTCATTTCATGTAAATTACTTCGCTAACTAGTTTAAGATTATGGGGTTTTTTTTAGTTATAATATTTAAAGAAATATTAATTTAGATACAGAAGTTGACCAGAGGGGGGGAAAAGAGAGTATATGAAACAGAAATGTCCACTCATCAACACTTATCATGAGATTTGAGAAGAATAAATAATTCATTTTAAATGAGAAGTGGGTAATTCAACATTTTAAATTGCAACATTCTTCATACATTTCTTGCTAATATTGAGGTGACATGTTTCCCACCACCAACTGGATCACAATTTGAGGAATTTGTTTAAGTAACAAAATGACCCCAAAATGTAGAGTACCTTATAAGATGAAACTGAATTGCAAATAGAAAAGTTGTCTTGGTGTGTCCATGTCTTTGTGCATGTGTGTGAACTTGTATGTTTGTGTGTGTGTGTGTTGTGTGTGTGTGTACACACTAACTCATTTCATTCTTCTGTCATTTTATGTGATTTATACAAGATGTGGTAATAGGTTAATTCAGCCATCTGAACATTTTGATGATGTCCTATGGGTTATCAGAGGATAAGACTGGTTAGGGTAAACCATTAAACAAATGACTATGATAGAAGCTGCAAAGGAACATGAGAGGTTGGAAGAGGCAGAATGGATAAAGGAAAGTTTAGAGAGGAGGAGATTCATATGAAATACATATGTTGGGGACGTGATCTGCTTTAAATTGTTCTCTGTCACTAGCGTAACTAGAGAAGAGTGTTTGGCTGACTTCTGAAGATGCTGTCCAGTCCTCTTCAGGAAATATTCTCTTCCAGATATATAGTTACATTGGAACAGAACCAAATCCTATTACTCAACTTTGTCCTTCATCAACACATCATATGCTTTACCATTGATCTGTTTGCTTTTCCAGAAGTCACATTATGACCTTTTAAAGAGTCTTAACTTTCTAATGTTGGGAAATCGTATTGTCTTAGAGTGTGGATTGTACTATAAGTTGTTATTTGTGGTCAGTGCCTATGTTCCCTGTTTGTGGCTGTTAGAGAAAAAAATGAAATCTTCCAAATGGTTTTGTGAGAACTGATTAGTAATGCTTGAGTTGAATGGCTTTCCAGGAGGCTCAGCTCTATGTCTGTGCACAGAGATGAGATGCATGGCTTTTGAATGTGCCTTGATCTGCAAACTTAAAGAACAAAAGCCCTTTAGGGAGCTCGAGCTTATGCGAACAAGGTAAGGATTATGCATGAATACAGTGAGCTGCATCTGTGCTGTAGTGGGTGAGATTCCTCCTTGTGTTAGTATAAGAATAGCAGCCATAAATACAGAATACATTATGATCATGTAAAGTGAGTATTTACTGTAAAACTTGCTCCAGTTTTGTGTTATTTGAAGAAAGTCCATGATATCCCTCATGGGGTCCCCCATATCCATGCTGGATTCATCATAGAATGTGTGTTTCTTCCCCAGAGTCATAATCTTTGCTACTTAGACGTATTCCATTTCAAAACGTAGTGACATATCTACAAAAAATAATAGACTAAAAATACCTTAGCAGTTGCATTATATTAATTTTTAGGAATGCTTTTCAGTTTTCAGTTATGCTAATAAGCATTTTATAATACAATATTTTAGTAAATCAAAATATTTTACAATGTTTAACCAAAGAATAGAAGTCTATTGAAAAATAAAAAGAAAAGATTTTGAAAGACTCTTAATGTCTAAAAATATTTTTAATGGAAATTCCCTTGGATAAGGCTCATAGTTTAATGAGGTACTATATGGCAACATTGCTTCCAGAAAATGGCCATTTCTAAATATCATGACATTAAAGCTGAAACTTCTGTGACAGATTTAAAATATATTGCATACACAAATCGAGGTAATGATCACTAGGTGTTTTGTACTAATGAACTCATTAGATTGATGCATGGTGTGGTAGGACATAGATGTCAGATCGCCAATATTTTAGTGATAAAAATAAAAAATTACAGTTAATATAGATAATGGATGAATACACTGGAATAAAAGATTGATAATACCTTGTTTACCTCCTGTGTCAAAATTTCTATATTAATATATTCAAATTCAGTCTTGAAATTGAAAATCAAAACCAGTGTGTTTTAATTGTAAACATGAGTCAGAGTTCAAAGTTCTGGATGGCCCCATAACTATCAGATATTCAAAGGAGCATTTCAGTACTCACTTCCAAGGTTGCTTCTTCCCTCAGGGTGACCAGGCACCTTGTGCATAGGTTCTGGAATTGAAGGAGGGAAGCTTAGATTGGGGCTGGGGGGGTAGTTACTAGAACCCTCATTTAGTGGTTAATTGGAGCATGAAGGCCCAGAACAGAGAGAGAGAGAGAGTGATCTTTACTCTTGCCTGTCACAAACCAGATTTTGGGAGTTTGGACATGTCTTGACCTCACTATTGTTTCAGGCCAGTTCCTCCTGCCCCACAGCTCATTTGTCCCACAGTAAATCATTGACATATTTTGAGGGATCATTACATAAGAAACTTGGGAATGACCTTGGAAACACCAAGAGGGAAATATCTGCATTCATCATTCCACATCATCACACTGGCGGGACAACCACAAGAGAAAGGACTGCTGTGATCTGAGCGTACCTAAGAGACCAGAGACAGTTATGAAGAAAATCAAGACCATTGGCATCAACCATGCAGTAGGAAGCACTAGGTCAGCAGTGGCCGCCCACAGATAGGACTCGAGTCTTTTTCAGTGAAATAATTAAGAGCCATTCAGACCAAAAGGACACTCAGCTGCACACACAGATATCCTCCTCAGGAAAAGTGGCCATTGCTATACCAGTTCAGCAAAGGAGACTTGCCTCTCCTGACACTGTACATGTTGCAATCCTTGACCTATGAGAGGGCCATATTTTCCCCACCTCAGCTATTGGCTGTACTGTTGTACTGCACTCACTCACTCACGGGTCATACCTGTCTAGTGTCTATTCTGGACTCCAGAACCAAGTTGTCTCAAAGCACATCCTTAATCTAAAAACTAGTAGAGCTGCCAGAGAGAGAAAGGCCCAACCCAAACCCCAGGGCTCTTAGCTTCCTACTGCTTCGCAAACTCCAATGCCTTCCGTGTGGTTACAACTGCAATGGATGTAGCACCTCTTCTCAAGACAACTGTGCTACTGCCACTCAGATGCTAGACCAATAGGGTCCCCATGTTTTGAGTCTTAGCTAAGTGGCCGCTGTATGGATGCCTCTGTACAGGCACTAAGGTCACCAATGTGATCTGAAAATATCAATGGAAAGATGCAGGTAAATTCAAGACATTTAGATATTGAGCTATTAAACACATTTTTTTTCTGTTTGAGCAATAAATGACCTAAAAGAAAGTTGAAGAATATTTGTTTCAAGTCAGACTTGTTCAGATAGGTAAATGTCATGCTATATTTGAAGGACAAAGCTGGTTAAATCACAACTAGACACTAAATTTGAAGAGCTAATTAAAAGTATTAACTGGCACTTAATGAAAGGGATCAATTCTAAAAACACATTGATAGGCTATTTAATCCTGTGTAAAGTCAGAGAATGTGCAAACCTACAGGGCATAGCCTATCATAGATATCCTAGAATACATGTTACCTGGAGGCAGTACTTCAGAGAATGCAATGTTTAATATGCACATGTCCACATGAGTTGAGAATTGATAATGTAGACTTAGCCCCAAGTAACTGGTATGAACTTGTCTTTAAATCTGTGAGTGTACAGTGTTGATTTTTGTAGATAGTCATAACTTGGGGCCAACTTTACTTTTTGGTCTTTGGGATTGACTTGCCTGGCATATAACTGGTGTTCAATTAATGTTTACTTGGTGTACATTTTTTCCTCCTTTATTGTCATTGATAGCATGGCAGGATATCCAGAGGAACTGAGCAAAGAGACTTCCAATGGTATTAAAAGCACAGGGCTGGGATTATTTTCCCATTCTCTTACTGGCCTTAACTAAAGACAATGAGGGCTTGGCCATCCCTGTAGACAACTATCTTCAATTTAGCCATGAGCTGCTGAATTCACATTGTCTTTTCTTATTATTAAAGTCATAGACATTTTAATGTCACACTGAACATGAAAGGTAAATATATTCATATAATTTCCATGGAATTAAAAGCACAATCTGTATTCTATGAAGAAAAAAATTAAAAGCCAGTGAATTATCCATGAAACTGAATTAGTGATGCCCCATGCATGCCTTTAATCTGACTGATACTGTGAGCTGCTTAGATCTGATATAGAAAGCTCTGTTAGGAGCTAGCTTACCCTTTTAAACTTCTCTCATGCCACTCAGAACTCCAGTCTCTCTGTGTGCACAGAAAGAGCAGACATTGACAGTCAACAGCAAAAATCTAAAATACTTGACCTTGCAAAGTCTTGGAGGACACCCTATATTCCATCCAACTCCTTGTCCCCAAATTTTATTTCTATTCCAATACAAGAGAGTATTGGTAACCTGAATATGCCTATGCTTATAACTAATCAGCCAACATTACCATTGAGCACACAGTATACAGATCCATGAATCTTGAAAAGGAGACAAATTTATGGCCAGACAGCCTGCAAGAAAACAAAACAAACAAAAAGCCTGACTTTATGACTAAGAAAGCAAAGTGAATTCAATCTAATCATTCATGACATAACATATGCAATTAGTTGTGTAAATTGAGCATCCTCATATTTATTAAGTGAGGAACATTATTTTTTTATATTTGAGAAAAGAGAAATTGGTGATGGAATAAAAATGGCACCCCATATGCTCATATATTTGAATGCCTAGGGAGTGGCACTATTTGAAAAGATTAAGAGTTGCCTTGTTGGAGGAGGCTCTTTCTCTCTCTGTCTCTCTGTCTCTCTGTCTCTCTGTCTCTGTCTCTCTGTCTCTCTGTCTCTCTCTGTCTCTCTCTGTCTCTCTCTGTCTCTCTCTGTCTCTCTGTCTCTCTCTCTCTCTCTCTTTCTCTCTGGTCAGTTATCCACATGTTTTCAATGATAGTTTTCTAGACTATCAATTCAATGTTATTTAATGCTTTTGCACAGCATAGTGTATAAAACTTTAGGGTCTTTAAGTTGATGCAAAAAATTCTTAATATTTTTAATTGTTATGACTATTTAACTTATTCTGAAGCAATGACAAGGTATTACATATTATTTTTTTTATAAATCTAACTCACTTCCTCCTCATTTACTGACATTTATGGGATGAGGAAGAGATCAAAGCATCTTCAGTTTATGTCTCAAGCTCTGGGTGACTGAGCATGTAAGTGATCACTCGATAGTATGGAGCCTCGAATGTCACATTCAGTGACAGTTTTAAGTTTGTCTTACCCTGTTTGTTCTAGCAGCTTGCCTAAAAGACTACATCAAGACTGCAGCAGAAATGAAATCATGATTTGGAGGCTGGTAGGGAAAGGATTTAAGAGCATAAGGCAATAATGAAGATATACATAAGTATATCTTGTTTCTTTTATGATTATAACAATAAGACTGAGTTCTTTAAAAAGTCAAAATTACAAAAAAAAAAAAAAACCCTGAGTTCAAGGTAATGTGTCTGAGAATTCAAACACAGAAAGTACACAAAGCATTCAGATTATTTAAAAATAACAGAACATCAAAAATGTATTAAATATAACAGTGTATGATTTATCCAGTGGAAGTGGTATGATCTGATAGCTTCTGCTCTGATAGATCAGAGGTCCAGGGCACATAAGGCAGATTAAAGATGTCATCTGATCATCACATAATGTGAAAATTGATAAGCATAATATGACAAGCATGTTTACTATGAAGTGGCTGCTCTAAGTGCATCTTTACGGTCCTCAAAGGTCCATGTGTTAAAGGCTCAAACCTAGTGTGGTAATGTGGTAATGAATTAGAAGATAATAAAACCTGTAGTGGGATATTTTTAGATTTGTTATGCCAGATTTTTCTAGTGAAATAGAAAAGATATAATTATCATATGATATGACATCTATGATAAGAGGAGAGTACACAGAAACTGGTACTCAATGGCCATGGGCAGTGACAGCAGTGGAAGACAGATAACATTGAGTATCCAATGGTAGCAATAGTAGACACACTTGTTTTAAACTCATATAGCTTTTGAATGAACTGGTCTACTTCTATTCATCCAACTTTTTTCATCCGGGTTCTAGATGGATGGAGGATATCACCAATATCCAGAGTGCGTTTCCCCTTCAGTTACTCTCCCATATGGCAATCAACTTTGAAACAATCCCACAGACCCATATAGTATTAAGGTCACTAGTCTGAGGCATCCCCCCAAATCAGTCAGGATTGCAAAACTAATACACAATGTTATTCAAGGTGTACCCCAATAAGTAATTATGGGGCTGTAATTCTTTAATTTTTCTTCTTTGCTCCCTCATATGCCCCTTTTATGGGATTCTGTCTTCCCATGGGCCCAAAGCAAAGGGGCCAATTTATCATGGGCCCAAAATGATGAGGCAACTTAGTACTTTACTCCTCACAAGTTTTATCTCAGGTGTTTCGTTTTGGCTAAAGAAAGTGAAAATGCTATGACATATCATGTTCCCACTCCAAAAATAAATGGGAACCTTAAAGGGAAATCTGGCAGGAAATATTATTCTGTATAAATTATATTTTATCAATTAATGTTCGAGTAATAAATGATACCATAAAATATTTTGTGTTGCTTTATTCTGGTGCCATCTATTTTGCTAATAGCTAAGATAACTAAATAAAATTCAGATAAAAATACAAGTACTTTCCTATAACTTTAAATATGGGGACTTTATAACTGTTGAGTTCAGTAAAAATTAGACTTATTTTTAAGATAACAAATTATATGGAGTTTTTATGTTTAATATCATAGTTTTATACTTGCTCTCATGGCCCTCTGTGTTACTCCATTTCTAAAACATGCATGTTATATTCAAGCTAGGGATGTTCTTGTGAATATATTCATAAATTTCTGGCATGAAGAAACTTGGAATTATGGTCTTGTGTGGAGGAAATAAAAGCTTTATGTGAGAGCAAAGACTGAGAGAGGAGGGACTATTTTGAGAGTGTAAGAACATTGAAAGATGTGCAAAATTAAATGGTCAAATTGAAAAAGATATTTGATCCAGAAGTACTTCACACATGGATGTCAAGGGGACTGTGATGTGACACTCATGAAGAAATGCCTAAAAGCACCTCCTGAGAGTAGGTTGTTGAAAGACACACTTAAACTTTACAGTTCTGTTACTGTGTCACATATTTGGCATTTGGATGCATAAATCATGAACGTTTCCCAGTTTTGTGGAGATGACTCACTATTCCACCTGTCTCTATTAGTAACTGTCATTGTTTAAACAGATAGTCTGACCTTGTTATGACAAGTTGGTTATGGTGCCAGTCACTTTGTAAATCATGAACTCAGGGACATCAAATGAGGGCTCTGTTCTCGGACTGGAGAATTATATCCTGTTCTACTTTTTATGAAGATCCACTTCATATACCTTCTGAAATGTAAGAATCTATCCCAAAATATTAAAAAACTGAATTAAAGATTTCTCAGTTTAAAATTAATAGTAGTTCTTAAACAATAATAAAATTATATGTAGTTTAATTTGCATTTACATTTTAGCTCAGTAAGCATAATAGGTTATACAAATAAAATATTATGTTGTATTAATTAAGTCACTAGGTATTATGTAAAGCAATCTTCAATTCATGTTTACTAATATATGTGCCTTCTGTGCAAAAACTGTAATTAAAGCACTCTGTTCTATGGCTCAAGTAGAAAGAAACTTCTGTTTCAGATGTCCGGCTTTAAGACACAGGTGAATAGACAGCATGAAGTACATTCCACTGCTCATCAAAAGTAAACAAACAAGGAAGATCTAAGAACTTTTTAAAGTAATGTTTTTATTTCTACAAAGTTTTTGCTAAACGGAAGTGAATCTCTCTTGGGTGTGAGAAAAGAGTCTCTGCTTAAATGACAACTAATAACATTAATTCTCTTACAATGTCACTGCTTAATAAAGAAATATTTATTGTTCTCAGTGTTTGTAGTTACAACTTTGTATCTTCTTCATCCAAAGAGTCATAAGTCAGATAAACAGAAAAATGTTAAGTGTAAGAGATTATTATAAATATGTATATAGATGAGTCTGCAATGTATTATTTTCTGGAAATATTAATTCTTTCCATGTTCTAAAGGAATAAAAATTTTAGGCCCAGAGATACTACTGCAGTTCAAATGTACACTCCTCAAAGTTAATTGTTGGAAATTTAATCCCTAAAAAACAGAGTGAGACAAGACCTTGAGAAATTAATTAAGGTTAAATGTGGCATGTCAGTGGGTGTCAGTGGGTGTCAGTGGGTGTCAATCATTTTACAAGAGACAGAGAGACACTTGATCTATCTCCCTGTGTGATGAATACTCCCATGACATGATTCAGCAAAAAGTCCTGGACCAGGTGCCACATAGGTGCTTGTGACATGTTTTTGGACTCCCAAACTTGCAGGACCATCAGCTAAATAAACATTTGTTTTGTGTAAGTAATCAGCTCTGAGGTAGTGTGTGACAGCACCATAAACTGGACTATGGCAGGCACAAAACTGCAGATTCTCTCCTGAGGTAATGTTATGGTTATGAGTAGGTGTGACCACAGGAGTACTTCCTGTCTAAACAGGAAACAATGAGTGTAATTTTTTATTTACATACTTAAGGAAAACAAGTAATTTTCTTCCCTGCTGTCATTATTTATTTATTTATTTTATGTATATGAACATGATGCCCAGTTAAGACAGCTCTCCCAGAGTCTGAGATATAATATTCATAGTTAGGCTGCAAAGCTGCCTGGGAGTTTTGTTCAGATGACTTCCTGGAATAGATTCTCTTAATGGACTGGCCTCAAGACTCAATTCTTGCTGGAGTCATTGTTAAAATTTCCAATTGTAGATCAGTTACAGGAAATAATACAACATGGAATATACATTATCATTAGGAAAATCCACAAAATGTGATCTAGAAAAATGAATGATTTTAGACTCTAAAGGAGCTGTCAGACTTGAACATAATAGCAAATGAACTATACAACAGAGCTTGTTATAGTGATATACGTACACATTGTAAAGTGGCTGCTGAAATGGTCTGCACAGCTATAATAGTACATGTGCTCATGGTGTGGTAATAACCATAAATTGTCCTTCCAAACCATAGAAATGATGTTATTTTAAAAACTTGTCAGAGAAAATGACTAAAATATGTGTATTTCATAGTTAAAAGACTACAAGCTTTCATTTCTTTAGCTTGTGCACCACTTAATTTTGGAGACTAAAATTACCCAATTTCTTTCTTTCTTTCTTTCTTTCTTTCTTTCTTTCTTTCTTTCTTT
>OU015744.1:125159016-125213013 GCA_907169655.1 Acomys percivali | reverse complement strand
TTTCTTTCTTTCTTTCTTTCTTTCTTTCTTTCTTTCTTTCTTTCTTTCTTTCTTTCTTTCTATGTATCTATCTATTTATCTATCTATCTATCTATCTATCTATCTATCTATCTATCTATCTATCTATCTATCTCTGTGTTCATTTGAGTATAAAACTAGAAGGTTTTGTTGCTCTTGTGGCTGTTTTGGACTTGCTGTAGTTGTACAGTCAAATGACTCCAGTCACCTTAGGTTATGAGAACACACCAACACAGACACAGTCTGGACACTCAGAGCTTTGCTCCTGGCTGGAGCTCTTGTTCAAAGTGTCTGCTTTCAATTTTTTTTCAAAACACTGTCTCTTTTAGATGAAAAGTACACTTGCTTAAGGAATAATCTTTCAAATTCTTTTTTAAAAAATCCATATCACATTTAGAGAAGAGACAGGCTGAAGATTCAGTCCTTTTGATTGTTTTTTTTTTTCCTATGCAAGCACAAATAATTCTTTCTGGCTTATTGGAAATCCTGGAAGCTAAGAAATAGAGATCATTTGAGAAATCAGTCAGAGGAGGAAGATTTCTTAAGTTCTTCCAGTTCTGAGTACCGATGAGAAAGGGTCCTAACTGAATTCAGACTCTTGTGTCTTCATATTAACCAAATCTTTGAGTTAGGTTAGCAAGAACAGGCAATCAAAAAGCATGGCCGGAGGCAAAGTTGCTAAGTGATTGTCATTCAGAAACATCTAAGAATCATTCTTTCAAACTTCAGAGTCATTACAAACATTTTATTTTCATATTTTTCAATAATGGCATTTTCGTATATCCAATCATATAGGATGCCTCTACATGTATCTAAGCTAGAAAATAAATGAAGAGTGAATTTTAAAAGTTTCCAAAATCAATCAACTCCTGCATTTGACATGTATGATATTTTTTGTTCTGTCTACATGTACAACTTTATGGCACATCTATATTATTTTCCCAGGACCATATATGAAGAAACTGAGAACAGAGCTGTGTTCAGACAGCATGACCCAATGAGTTTAAGGCTCACCAGGCAACAAACAGCAAGCTCTGCTAGGACAGAGTCAAGATGAGGCAGAAAGGAGGCTGCTATTATACCAAAAGACAGGAATACCACATAACCAAGTTGAAGTGATGTCTTTCCAGATGACATGAATCTTAAAATATGTAACGGAAAAAAAAAAGTAGGATCTGTATTCCAGGCATTCCAAGGCCTAAAATAGACAACTAGAGACATGTATTGAAAGGTCTGACATGTTCTCTGAAGACAGAAATTTTTTATTTATCAAAGTCCTGGAAGATTGGGAATACCTCAGCATCTGAGATTAGTAACAACAATTTGTTTAGACTTGTGGAGACGTCTGATGAAATAGAAGAGGAATGATGAGTATTTGAAATGGGAAACTGCTTATCAGAAGCCAGCAGAACAGCAGGCTTGGGGAAGAAACCTTGTCTCAAAAGCCCGACACAGAACCTGGCCAGCAAAGTCCATCTGGGAATAGAACAACAAATCTCCACATTGCAGGAGGCCCTAATGTCAGAGAGTTTAAAGTCTTCATATTTTTCAGCTGCCTGTGGAGTTCTTCTCCCTTTATTTTCCCAGGAAAACAAATGACTTTTGCATTGTAAAAACAGAGAGGGCCAGGAAGAAGGAGGGGGGGGAGTGAAGGAAAAGGAGAGGGATGAAAAGAGGGCAGAGAACAACAGAGGGAAAAGACAGAACAGGAGAGGAGGAAGGGAAAGGGAATGGGAAAAAAAAAGAAAAAGGAAAAATGGGGTGAGGGGGAGAGAATGAAGAAAACAATTGGAATTTAAAATTTTTTCCACAACTTCAATCATTGTTACATGGTAGAAAATATGACTAAATCTGAATTTTTTTCTTCTTCCTAAACTGGTAATATTGTGTAATTTTCACAGTTTTACACTATATTTTTTAAAAAGTTATGAGTACAACTTAAGCTCATGATATTCCTGCTGCAGCCCTCTGGGTGTTGAATTTTAGGTGTGTGCCACCATGCTTGTTTTTGTTTGTTTTGTTTTTGTTTTGCTTTGTTTTTTCAAAACAGGGTCTCTGTAGCCCTGGCTGTCCTGACCTCACTTTATGACCAGGCTGGCCTGGAAATCATAGAGATCCACCTACCTCTTCCTCTCCAGTGCTAGGATTAAAGGCAAGACTGCCTGGCTAGTATTTTTTAATTGATTCTTTTTGCCTGTTCTTTTTTAATAGAAAAAAAAAACTTGCCTTTGTTCTGACAACATTGACCTATTCTTCTAATAGGATTAACTGTATTCCAATGTCCAGTTGGCTTAATTTTCAGTCTATACATTTAAATTGTAATAGACTGTACAAATGTAGTAAGTACACAGAGAAAATAGAGCATCTTGATTATCACAAATAAATATCTACATAATCAACACACAGGTCTGAAAATAGAGGGCTGGTTGCTAAATGCCTCTTTGAAAACAAAACATGTCTGTCTTTGGGCTCTCCCCCTGATAAAATGATTATGTCTATACTCTTTTGTAGTTTATATAATATAAATCCATAAACAATTTTAATTATTTTTGAAATGATACAGTTTACATAATGTGAATATCTCCTTTCTTTTCATTTTTATTCAACATTGTGTGACACTTTCCTATATGTTGGCCAGTGGCATTGTAGCACATGTATTTTAACACTGAATTCTAGGAATGTGTCACAGAATGGCATTCTTTTATTGTCATTGCTAGTCATATCACTTCCTGATGAGTTTGCAAATGTCTTTGGATGACCAACACTGAAACTCTGTTCAATATGTACCTGGAAGTTGGAGTGTTAGCTCATAGTGTGTTGGTATAATGACTCATTGGAGATTCTGTCATGCAGCTGCCTGAGGTTACTCTGCTATGCACCTGTGCTATAATTTCTGGAAAATTCTTTTAATTATGGCCATTTTGGTAAGTATGCTATGAGAAGCCATTCATTTATAAGTGTTATAAATTTACCGTCATTATGCAGGATGTGCCTAATATATATTTAAAATGCACATATATATACATATACAAACAATAAAATGCAAAGTTTTTTAATTTAATTGTAATCTAATTTATCAGTTAATTCTAATTAAGATATTTTATATCCTATTTAAGAAGATTATCTCCCAATTTAAATTCTGAAATAGAGTTAGTTGTGTTATCTTCTAGTAATTTTATTATTTGATGTATTATAAATGTATTAAAATGTTGCTACATTGTTATTTTTTGTATGTATGGCATAAAGTAGAATTCAAATTAATTTTACCCATGCTGATACTCAGTCAATGATAGCAGCTGTTCATAATGGCATAATTTCTTCTCTATTGCTATGCAAACATCTTGATAAAATTCAAATGCCTATGGTATATCTTGTAGAGGCTTCTGTTGTTTTGTTTGTTTTTGTAGTGCTGGCGTAGAATCCAGGACCTCAAGTATGCCAAGCAAGTGTTCTATCACCAAGTTAATTCTTAAATCCTCATCATCATTTGTCAACATTGTCTACTTTTTCTGTTTCCATGATTTTTATTTCCTTGCTCTAGCAGAAAAGAGCAAGCACACACTGAAAACCCATTCATTTGTACAACTAACCTCTTTCTTCTAAGACTTTTAATTTTTATAGGTCTTTTTTTTGTGTGTGCAAGTGTATATTATGAGTACAACTATGTACATGTATGTACAGAGTCTGGTGGATAACATCCCACATCATTTCTCAAATATTATCTACCTTGGTATTTTGTTTGTTTATTTGCTTGTTATTATTGGTGGTGGTGCTGGGTCTTTTGTTTGTTTGTTTTTTATGAGAAAGTATCCTTCTAATGCCCCAAACTAATGGAGTAGTCTAGATACTGTAGACAATTAGGCTCCAGTTATTTGCCTATCTCTGCCTAACTAACTGCCTAGTCTAACATTGTACACCATTCTTCAATACAGTATTACCTGTTCACCTATACTTAGAAGTAAGTGATATTGCTCTATTTTCTCTGTCCCCTCTGTCCCTATTGTGTAAGGAAAGAGAAACTCTACCATAAACAAATGTTAAATATTGTGTTAAAGTCCAGGTATCATATGGACACTAGAAACCATCAGTGACTAAGAGAACAAAAGTTGCTGTCCTCTTGGTGTTTGCAGACTGTTACGAAAGGCATACATGCAAGAAGCCATGCCTGCTTTATAAGACGCACCAGAAACAATACACTAAGAACCTTAGAAGGGACTAAATGCATATTCTTTAAATCATAGCATCCTCCTATGCATAAATCCCAAGATACGTAAGTGTGATGCTGAAGGATATCAAATTCAAGGAAATTCTTACAAGCAAACAGAGAAGAAAGCAAATCACTAACAAAGAAGTCTGAATCTCCAGATTTCTTATGTAGAAAAAGGAAATCTGAACATCATATAACCATATCCTCAAAGTACTATTAGAAAATAAAGTGTGGATTTGCAATTGTGTCCCAGTACTAAGTTCTAAGGCTCTCTATACTGATTTCTATATTGGCTTAGAAGTTTGCAATCCCTCTGGCAATGAATTGTTCTTCTTTCCCCACATACCTGCCACAATGTGCTATCTTTTTTTAAAAAAATCTTAACCACTTTGATTGAAGTATGATAAAATCACAAAGTAAATTTAGCTTGTATTTCCTTGATGACTTAAGGGTGTTAAACATTCCTTTAAGTGTTCCCCAGCCATTTTTGTTTCATATTTTGAGAATTCTATCTTTAGTTCTGTACCTTATTTTTAAATTGGGTTATTTGTTTTTAATAGATTTTTAAATTTTTTTCAGGCTTTCTAGACACCAATTCCCCATAAAATATATAATTTGTAAATTTCTTTCCATTATGTAGGGTGCCACTTTTCTTGAAAGATGATTTTCTTTGCTACAAAGAAGTTTTATAGATTCATGAAGTTTTACAGTTTCCCATTTATTAATTGTTGTTCTTAGGGTCTATGATATTGGTGTCATCTTTAGAATGTCATTTTCTGGGTCAAAAAGTTCAAGTCTGTTCCTTACTTTTCCTTCTATCGTCAGACTCAAGGTATCTTGTCATATGGTCAGGACTTTGATCCATTTGGAGTTGAGCTCTATGTAGGGTGGTATATATGGACCTGTTTAATTCTTCTACATGCAGCCACACAGAATGTTGATCTAATCTATACTCATATTCATCTATACTGCTCTTAGGCATACCCTTAAATAACTCTACTTATTATTACAGGAATGCTTGCTCATCCATGTTAATTTCTACCTTATCCATAATACCCAGAAATTGAAAACAGCCTAAATATACACCAACTGTCGAATGGATAATAAAAATGTAGTCCGTTTGTATAATAGAATATTATTCAACTGCTAAGAAAATTGAAATATAGAGATAAATGGATGGAGCTAGAAACAATATCCCTGAGTGAGGCAACCAAGATCCATAAAGACAAATATTGCATGTTTTCTTTTATATGTGGATATTAGCTTTTAAACTTTTGATATGTGTGCCATGATCCATAACCACAGAGTTTAGGTATTTAACAAGGTGCCAGGGAGAAGAAAAATTCCCAAGTAAGAAGAAATAGAACACGGTATTGTGGAGAAATAAAGGGGAACTAGAATATAAGGATGAAATGGGCAGAGAAATGGGAGAGCAGAGTAAAGGAATGAATATGGGGAGGGACAGCTAACTCTAACAGCCTTTAGAAAATCCACGTGGAAACCCACAACTATAAAAACTTCTCTGCAATAAATACAGGTATGAAAGAAACCTCAAGGAAGTAACCATGTGAATGAGAAAGATAATGGCCAAACTAGACAGCTTAAATTCCTAGGTAAAATCTCCAGTGACAGGAATAGGTTAAATATTCCTTAGTCTAGGGCCAAAAGAGTTCCATAGAACCCCAAAATATCACAGGCTATTTCACTGCTATTGGTTTCTCTCCGCAACTAGAATGGAAGGCTCTATTACTCAGAATAATACTGACATATGCATTCTAACGTGGAGAATATGAGATGGTCCCATCTAGAAGTTTTATCTCTACTGACTAGAGTTTATAATGCTGGAAATAATTCTGCGTGGAGCTAGTGGAGGAAAGATGATCATTAATATCACCAAACTACAAATCTTGCAATATAAAACAATGGCCTGCCTGTAAGATATTCTTGTCCGGTAGTGGCGCAAATGTTGTAAGGACAACCAACCACTTTTTGATTGGACTTAAGGTCTAGTCCATGAGATGAAACCCATATCTGACACTGATGAAGTGGGAAAGAACTTGAAACTATGGAGGTCATGGGCCTAAGGAAAAATCTGCTATTACTTTTCTGCTAAAGGAAAATAACAATAAAATAATTCATAATAACATACTGTTATATCCATAAATCAGAGGCTGACTTTAGCTTCATCAGAGAAATTTCTTTCTATAGTAGATGGTAAGTACGAGTAAGATCCTCAATAGGACAATGTGAAGAGAGTGAGAGACTTTGGAGAACTCAGTTCTCTGTTCTCAGACACCTTCCTTGAAGATTCAGACAATCAATGAGAAGGGACGTACATACACATGAACTCAGAAAGACTGTGTAAACATGCCCAAAGCCTGCATGGTTTCAAGCCATACAAAACCTCAGCAATGAAAAGAGGAATATGATAGGCAGATTTGGGCCAAGAGGTCCCGCTCAAACTAAGGCACCAGCCAAGGACAATACAGGTGGTAAACTTTAAACCCCTACCCAGATCTAGCCAATGGTCAGAACAGTCTCCACACTTGGGTGGAGAGTGCGATATGACTTTCTCATGTACTCTGGTGCCTCACATTTGACCATGTCCCCTGGAGGGGGAGACCTGGTGGCACTCAGAGGAATGATAGCAGGTCACCGAGAAGAGACTTGATACCCTATGAGCATATACAGGGGGAGGTAATCCCTTTCAGGAACAGTCATAGGGAAGGGGGATAAGGGGAAAATGGGAGGGAGGGGAGAATGGGAGGATACAAGAGATGGGATAACCATTGAGATGTAACAAGAATAAATTAATAAAATTTTTTTTAAAAAGAAAAGAAAAGAGGAATTCAACTCAAGACTCCTTCCCTAGCCAAGAAGCTATTTGCAGCTGATACTGCAAGGAAAGAGAAGATCAGGTTTCCCCAATGGAGTGTTACTGGGTGTATAATCTATACCCTGGGGCAGGCCCCATGCTCGGGAATACTTGGCCAACACAAAACAGGCTCCATGGGCTTGTTTGTTTGTTTGTTTGTTTGTTTGTAGACGTTTGCTTTGTTTGGCTTGGTTTCATTTTGTTTGGTTTGAGTTTTGTTTGAGTTTTTTTTGTTTGTTGAGAGAGTGGAGGGTGATGAAGTTGAATAAAGAAGGAATTGTTAGGATATGGAAGGATTTGTGGAAAGGGAAGCATTTATATATTGCATAAACATTTTTAAATAAGGAAAAAATAAAAATCCAAAGCATGTTGCAATAAGAACTTCTGTATATAATACAAGATCTCAGAGAAATTACCATTCATTAATGTATCATCGTCTAGGAAAATATTAATTTAAATAAATTTGAATGGTGTATAATAAAGTAGTTTGAAAATTTTTCTTTTATGGGTAATAAAACAGATGGTCCTAGGAATACAGAAAACTAGTAAGTATGTGCTAGGGAATAACATGCAATAAAAGGATCTAGTAATGTGACTGTCCCAAAGAGGAGGTAAGAGAAGCAGCTTATAGTTTATTAAAATTTCATCGGAAACTGAAGGGCAAATATCGAAAAGCTAGAGAATGTGAAATTTAAGGTTGATGAAAGGATGGGTGAATATATGAAATAAAGTAACAAATTAAAGAAAAGCAACAGAATAAAAACCATGTGGAGATAAGTAAAAATCTACAACTATCAAAACAAAGCATGTGCTATTTACAATACATGTATATGTGCCCAGCTCGACAGGCAGTTTCATGCCTCTAATCCAAGCACCCAGTAGTATGAAATCGAAGGCGTATCTTGAGTTATATCAAAGTACCAGATCAACATGGCTTATACGGTAACACATTGACTTCAGGTATCATTCCCTCCCCCCCCCTCTGTCAAAAATATTGATAACTGAGAGTAAACAGATACAACATTATGAATAATGTTCTATTTCTGATTTTGGATAGTTTTATTTGAAGCTAATTTTGTTATTTTCCCAGAGAATCATACATATAAAACACAAATATGGCTGGAATATGAAAGTTTAGAATTTTTATGAGCAGGCAATGTCTATTTGGATGAGAGGGAAAATATAGCCCATGCAGTCTTCTGCCTCACTTACATGTGCTTAGCACACATCCTCCTCACTGACATTCCCTCTCACGGTACATCCCTCCCTTGTTCTTTCATGCTTATTTTATCTAGTTCTGCCTGAAATGAACTGTCACCAGCTGAATTGATGGCACTTGGGCTTCCCCCCACAAAAGCAGAAGCCATCGGTCTTCATTACATCAAATGACGTCCTCTGTCCTGTCATCTGTCTTCTCCAAGTGGGCATCAGTTAGCTAAGACAGATACACTGTAAGGTCGCCGATAATGTTTGTCATTCATTTGATTCATAATTTCAAATAAATGGAGTATTCCTTGAAAACAAAGCTTGCCGCTAAGTGAGTCAGAGCTGATTTGAGCCTATGAAAATGGAGATCCACATATTGGGTTCTGTGCTGTGTTACCATGCATTTGGAATACACTATTCTCCTATATTAACGACCTGGCTCACACCTACCAGCTCCCTGTATTCATTTACAAAGACACATGAGTTTTAGTTTAAAAATCTGGGCCTGGAGGCATCTTTTTGCCTGAGGTAAACAATATTTAAACAGATTCAGCTTGAATGACATCCACATCCAATTGAGCATTTACCCTTTAATGAGCCTCATATTTACAAGTAGGTTTTGGTGAGGAACAGTTGCCATGTAAAATCCTCTACATCAAAATACATAAAATATCAATTCATTTTGGGATTCAAGTGGCAAAGAAAATTGAATTGTTTATGGGGTCATAATGAAGGTGCAAATCTAGATCGAAATATGATGAATTTACCAAGTAAAGTTATAGAAAATATGCCAGTCTTTAACTCTAAGAGGGCATTAAAGTTTGATTTATCCAATTCTTTAATAGCAAAAAAAAAAAAAATCATACTGGTCTTATAATAGCTTGCTTTAATGAATTTTGTTTATCTGGTATTTTATGTGTGTGTGCAAATGTAATGTTTTAAGCACACTTAAACAGAAAACTAAAGGATCCCCAAGTAGTCAGCTTCTAGGTTAAGAAATAAAATATTAGATTCATTCTCCTGCATTCTAGTCTCAATTCTTTCATCCCCTTATTCCCTAAGGTACTCTCCACCTCAACTTTTGCATGTGTCTTTCCTATGCACATGTTATATATTTAAGAACTAAATTTATATTCAGGAATGCAAATTTTCCTCAAAACGTGCTTTAAATTCAAATTGTAGGATCCTGTAGCTAATTTGTATCTTAATGAACTTTTTAGGTTGATTCATTTTATGTAATTTTCTCCACATTAATTTTCACAATACAGTCATTCCTCCCTTCACAGTCAACTACATATTTTACATTCTCATTGTTACAATAATTTAGCAATTACCTGAATGTAAGCCCATTTAATCCCTTTTCTTAATTACAGCCCTACCCACACATATCCTTAATTCAGAATTATTTTAGTATATAAATTGTACAATATACAACTTGACCAGATATTGCACATTCCTTAAACACTGTTCCTTTGCTTTTAGTTTAACCCAGTCTGTGTACCCCAAATAACTTATATTAGCACCTTTCCCAGGCCTCTCAGTGTCATATAGTTTTTATTTCTAACTATTTTGCTACATTCTATACTTCATCCTAGATTCACCTCATTCTAACTAGTTTAACTTTTAGTTGTGCTCTTTGGAGCCCCCTCTCTGTGGTGTGAGTGTGATTTTGTTCAGAGGTAGAATTCCATAATGTGTAAAATGAAATAGCATGATAGCATTCACAAGTTTTCCTTGGCCTTCTGTGACCTTTAGGTTTTTTTTTTTATAATGTGACCATCTCTAGAGGTTTGTCTTAAGGCAGTGGTCATGCTGGATGGTGTGTGTTGGGATGTGCTGATTGCTGTAGGAGAAGCAAGTTTGGTGAAACAGAATCAAGACTAAGATACTGAAAGTATCCCATAGTGTTAGGCGCGGATCACACCCAGAGGTGGTGCCAATCCTACTTCAGCTCCTGCGCATGCTTGGTTAAGGGCTCGACAACAATGTTTCTCTTTCCCCTCCCGCACGGGGATATGCTAATGAGGCATTGGCCGGTGCGCCAATCAGCCAGAGACACACCACGCTAGGGTCTTCATATAAGCAGCGCGCTCCAAGGGCTGGGGTCTTTCGCTTCAGCTTCAAAGGGCGCTCCCAATAAAGTGTGGTTGAGAAGGATCCTGGTGTCGGCGTCTTTCCTGCTGGCGGGGAGGTCGCGACGCCATAGCAAATAGTTGCCAGACAAAAAAAAAAAAAAGCTTCCTGAAGTGAGAAAAGGGCTTCACTATGAAGCAATGAATTCACAGGAAGGGACTCAACCTTACACCAAACCAGTGATGTGGCTGTCCAAGAATGCCTTAGTTAGATTCATATAATTTTCAGCTACTTAAAATTGATTTATTCTCTTTATCTATTATTTACTTCTTTTTTAGCTTAGTGGTAAATACTTACTTAGTGGTAAGATTAGTTTACTTTTTAAAACGTCTCAATAACTTTTTAAAGTTAATCTCCTAATATCTGATTATGCATCTTACCAAAGTTCGTTTCTATAGTTTTTGTTTGTTGTTTGTTTTTCAATCAGGGTTTCCCTATGTAGCCTTGGCTATCCTGAACTCACTTTGTAGAGCAGCTGGCCTTGAACTCATGTTTCTTTAATTTTTGTTTCCCAAACTGACTATTTCAGTGCTTTAAGTTCTGATTAAAGCTGCCAGTACATATAACACTAGCATGCCTGAGGTTAGGTGGCAGTAAATTCCAAAGACCACTGTAAAAATTGTTCAGAGAGCAACTGTTGTATGTTTTATTGAGTTTTTAATGAAATGGCCATATTCTCTTTCAAGCTGGGTGCATCATTTTGAATTCCCCACAACAATGCATGAGATTTGATACTCCACATTCTCACTACCAATTGGTATTGCCAGGTTTATATGAACTAAGGTCATTTTAATAAGTGTGAAGTCGATTTCTTATTTCCTTAATTGCTAGCAATGTTGTGCACATTTTTGTATTTTAATTGTCATGTGCATATCTTCTTTGATGATGAACTGTTTCACTCAATCTTGTACTTCCTTTTTAATGAACTTCTTTGTTCTCTCATACTCAAATTCTTATGAAATTTAAGCTTCTTCTGTACATTTAGAATATAGGTCTCCTTTCGTTTTACAAGAAATGTGGTTTGTAAACCTTTAAAAAATTATCTGAGCTTTGTTTTTTTTCATTGTAAACTACCTTAAACTTAAGTTTTACTTTTTACTTTTAAAAATTAAGCTACTTGCCTTACATGAGTGAGACAATTGTGTTGCTAAAATGTATTAATAAAGTGCCACTACCTATAACTTTAAAAATACTTTCCAGAGCTTTGTAATGCCATTTTAATCAGTGTTAGTTAAATTATAGTGGCAAACATAAAAAAAAGTAGGCAACAATCATAATTTAAACTACTTTCACCTGTGGAGCTGGGGAGCCTATAGCAAGAATGAGACTGAGGCATATCCAAACCCTGAAAGTCATATCTGAAGACTAACAGAAGTAGGACTGTTCCCTCCCTGTTCAGGGTGTGCATGTTCTGATGCATACCACTGCCACCTTTGAAGTGATCATATAACATGGTAGCTAGGTTACAGCTTAAACTTCCACTCTTCTTATAAGGCCATGTTGAGCAAGAACCTTGAGTCTCTCTCCATACAAATAAGGCATTGCCAGAACCTTGGCCCTGGCCAATGATATACACTTAAGCCAATAGCCTCTATCCACTCCTCAAAGGTTTAAATAGCTGTTCTCCCCTCCCTCCCACTTAAATGAGCTGTCTCACTGAAGCTGTCCCCAGAAGACTGTTTCTAAAGCACTCACCACCAGCCGAGATTCTGTATTGCTCCAACCAGCTAAGCTTCATTCCCTCTAGTACATCCTTGTATATAAGGAACATGGTTGTCCTGAGAAGAGAAGCAGGAATGGGGTGATATTCACCTTTGTTTTCATGATATGCATGAGAAAGTCAATGAGGCAGGGTCTCATCTGTCATAACAATGGGGATATACAGCAGGGAGATGGTGGTCAGAGGTCACATTGGGAACACCAGAGAGACTCTGGAATGATAGGGGAAGGGGTTTTGGCTCCAGACTATATGTCAAAGTTCAAGTTAAAACAACAGTAACAAAACAACAAAATCAGAAACAAGGAGTAAAAGCAGACATAAGAAGAAAAACAGCAAAAGAATCTACCAATATTTTAGCAAGACCAAAAGAGACCAAACCTAGATGCAAAGTGTTGTTGGAGTCCACATAATGGTACTCTTGATTGGGATGGAGCTTTATGAATGGAAGTTTGATTCTTGGGTCTTCTATTTGGTGGTAGACGGAAGAAGAAAGTAGATAACTACATAAAGGATGCTCTGGGTTTGGGAAGAATTAAGTTGATAGTTTGTTTTTTCTTTCTCTCTTATGTTCTAGGTGTTTGTAAAGAATTCATTTTTGCTGGTCCCGGCCAAAATCTAGTAGGCAAAGGTATCTGTAAGCACAGTCTGCAGTAGTGAACCTCATGGGCTGAAAAACAGAGAGGGAGAAGGAAAAGTGGAGCCAATAATTAGCCTCATACTTCATATTATGTGAATTAAAGCCAATAGGAAAGTAATAATAAAATTCATTCACATAGCATGAGCGTCTGAAGCACTCTCGCCTATCTCTCTACTACAGCATTTTGATAACATTATGGCACAGGAGAGACTGTCAATGGTTGCTGAATAGTCATGTTTCCAGGCCCAGGGTCAGATGCTTTTACAATTACTCAGATATGGCTTTGAAACAGAATGTTAAGAGCTTGTTCAGTTGAATTGCATGTCAATCCTGCTTGACGCTAAACAACAAAGATGAGCTCATCAAACCAGATGCATTAGGCTGCATAGCCTATATTTTCAGTGATTTGAATTGACCTTGCATAATATAGGGTGTTTAATATTCTACTGTTAGGTCAGTAATATAAAAGGTAGTCCAACTCTAACAACATCTCTTTCTAAAGGAAAAGGAAGGGTAATATGTCTGGTTGAAATAAGACTGTTCATAAACTAAAAGTTTATTTTCTGTAAAGTATCAAACCCATGCACCAGAGATATTATTTCTATCCCACCCTTCTATTCTAAACTTGCTTTATTGGCTTCTCAGGGGTTGACTTTATTAATGTCATGTGTTGGTCTCTTGTCTGGAAATATGTAGAAAGTATGGGCAGGAATAATGGGATGGCATTAAAGAGATAAGATTTTGCAATAAAAGTATATCTGCTTTTTCTTCAATAATTTTAGAAGAATCAAGTAGTATCGTGACAATTCAAGGGACCACAACTTATATGGATATTTGAAAAAGTAAAAGCATTAGATAACCCCTTTTCTATCATTTCTAGCATACAAAACTGTATTCCTTCCTTTCCATGGCTGGCAACCTCCTTTTGTCCCTTCAGAGCCATTACTATATTATCTTTGTATCTTTGTGCATCTCCTGCCCTCTCTGTTCTGTATTAAATTCTATTTAACTTTCCTGTAAGGACACTTAGGATTACATAGAAGTCGCATCTGGACAATCCAGAATAGTCTCTCCATTTCAAAATTCTCATCTTAAGGACATCATCAAAGCCCTATTGGCATGGTATTTTATTACCATTCACAAGTCGGTGAGGTACAACATGAATACCTTCATAATTGCACTGCCTATTGCTCCTGATGCCTGTGTTCTGAGTCTACAAGGCATTGAAACATGGTGCTAATATTGCCCAGTGTAAACTAATGAAAGAGATAAGAAGTAAATAGGAGAGACCATCTTAGTCCTTGGAAAGTCTCCAAGATTTATTCTATTCTTTCAAATTGGATTAAAGTCCTGTAATAGCTTCACATTGAACAAAAACCCCTGATGTAAAATTAAGGGCTCATCAGCGCTCATCTAGAAAGCTCTTCAAGATGAAGAGTTAAGTCTTTTGTGTATTTCAGTCAAATGAGCACGTTAAGACTCTCAGTGAATCTGACTGTTCCTTATGCTTGAAAAATGTTAAACGAGGCACACCAAGCTCTCTACTTTGTGGGCAGAGTCGATGCCTGTAGACTCTGAAAGTGGGAGATTGTGCACTTTGAAGCTTAAAGGGCCATAGCCTTGAGAAACTTCTGAGCGTACAATCCACTTTCAAGTCCAGGAGACTGAGAATCTTTATAGACATTGTATAAGTGCATTTCATATATTATTTTCTAATTTATAGACATATAACATGTATGTCAAAATATAATGTAATATGAATTATTTATTCCAGACATGAAAACGTTTCCCAGATACAAACTGGAAATTGTAAGAACGCTTAATTTGTGATGATGTTATAACTTATCTAATCATCTCACTGTGAGATCTCAGGACATACTCAGGTTACTAATGCCAAGTAACAAAATTGATGAAAAGTGTTACATATCAGCTGTGTATCCATTCCTAGATATTCCAAGTTCTTCATTCAAGTCAGGTTGAGAAGTTCCAGATGTAGATTAACCCTTCAGCCAAGAAACGTGATGCATGGTGGGGTTTCTTTATGCTTAGTGATTCACCCTCAAGACTCTCAAAACTCCTTCAACACTGCCAGAAGACTTTCTTTGTTTTCAAAAACTTTTCTGTAAATTCATGATTATAACATTCATTTTTATTTCATCAAACTAATTTCCCCTAGAATATCTTACAGTCTCCTGAGACCATGTGATCACTGATTAAAAATACATCTTGAAAATGGTAGATCATGTGTTGGAAGGTTGAAGGCCACAGAGGGTCAGGGAAAGCTTGCATGTTGTATAATGTTAATTCATTTGTAGACATTATGGGGTTCAGCTTCTGGTCAGTAATAAGAGAATTTTATTAGCCACTGCAATGCATAGTTAGAATATAGAAGCCAATAATAACTACTAATATTTTGTACAATTTAAATGTGTTCAACAGGCTGCACATCTAAATGTCACACAATTAGATCAATAAAGTGTTGTCTGTAATAGTTGGATTCACACGTATACTTTCCAATGGTTTTAGTGATCCAGACACTTACTTTGCACAACTTGTCTCTGGTCTCAAAAACAGAAAGTTTCGTGAGCTCCACAACAGGGCCATGCAATGGTACATTAAGGTTCTTCTGTAGCATGCAATCAAAATCTGAGATAACAAGAAATAATCTTAATAGCAGAAAATCGAAAACATATCAGTCACTGAAGCAAAGGCAAAACCATGATAGAATGATTCCTTTTCTTTCTGGAGGCCATTCAAAATGAACCACAGAAACATCATTTGTGTATCTCTCCCCCATGTGTGTATGTTCTGATAATTGAAGTTAATAATGTTTAAGCATTTGTCAGATGTAAGTAATATGGTTAGTTTTGACACCTCAAACGTAGAAATGTTCAACACATCAATTACAGTGTAAACTGTGAAAGCCAGTCTCCACTCTCCACTTAACTGTGGAGAATATCCTGTCCCTTGGCTAGATCTGGGTAGGGGTTTGATGCTCCTACACATATTGTCCTTGGTTGGTGTCATAGTTTGAGCAGAAACCCATGGGCCCAGATCCACCCATCATAGTGTTCTTCTTGTAGGTTCCCAGGACCCTCTGGATCCTTCTATTTCCCCATCTCCTATATTTCTCTTACCTAGAGTCCCAACAGGATATCACATGAATTTGACATCCTATTGGTGCCCCATATTTGACCATGTTCCCTTGACGGGGAGGCCTGGTGGCACTCAGAGGAAGGATAGCAGACTACTAAGAAGAGACTTAATACCCTAGGATCATATTCAGGGGGTAAAGGTCCAGCTCAGTCTCACTCACAGGGGAGGGGAATAGAATGAAAGTCGGAGGAGGGAGAGGAATGGGAGGATACACGAAATGGGATAACAATTGAGATGTAATATGAATGAATTAATAAAAAATTTATAATGCAAAAAATAAAGTGTAAACTGAAGTTGTTTTATAGAAGTATAGAACATGACTGCATATCCAGGATTATATAATACATGGGAGAGTACAAAAGTGGGTGAAGCAAACTAAAGCAATGCAATAGAAAAGTTTTTGTAGTAAAATAGAGTGACATGTGGCCTTAATTTCAACTGTTCACCAGTAGAATAAGTATATTGTTCAGGCATTTAAAATTAGAAAGATCATTGTAACCTAAGAGTGAGAGGCTTTGTTGACAACTCAGAAGACCTGAGGCAGCTGAGATTGTAGACATTTGAATCTGACAAAGGGAAGACTGAGGGGGGTTATAGAATAAAAACAAACTTCCCTTGCTACAAGTGCAATTTTCCTTACTTTTTAGTACTTGAACTTAATTGACACAAACGATAGTTGTTTTTGTTTTCTTCAACTCTTAAGTGTATATAGTAAATGCCTGTTATTGAATAGAAGGTTTTACTCTCTGCAGCATCATAAGCTTTACCTTACAGAGAACCATCAATCTAATTCTTCAGTAATGTATACTCAGCAATAATGCCCACACTACATTTTAATTGACTTCTGAGAACTACCTCAAATGGCCTCATGTTGTTTTCCCTAGATATTTCTGGTAATTGGAGAAGGATGCACCAAAATTCAGTTCCTTCAAGAGTGCCCTTGAGCATCTGCTGCTTTTGCAGAGCTCAGCACTTTCCAGATTTCTAGCACAACTGTCATTTAGAGGGCTAGAGGCAGAGAAATTAGAGTACATTTCATTTAATATGTTGAACTCACTTTTTCATTGGTTGACCTGGACATAGGAGAATAGTGTGAAGTTTTAGTGCTTAAAAAGCATTGCAGACATTTATTTCAACGGCAATTACTTGTGTGTTAAGTGTGTCATTCTAAAAGGCAGAGAACGGCTAGAAGGGACCGAGGAGTTTGTCTTTCTGACGTCCTCATTGTTTACAGGCTTCCTATTGATATCCGTTCAAGAAACGACTTAAATTAGAAAATAATATTTTATTTTAAGCTGAACATCTTCCTGCTACTGAATTTTCTATTGTTAAGCATAAATGCTTAGAACTGAAGAATATATAAACACATTAGTAATGCTAAAAGACAAAGGTTGGCAGTGAAGCTGCTTCATTTCAACTTCAGGTGAGGGCCTTCATGGCAGGTGGTGTCACAATGAAGCACATGTAGGAACAAGAGGCCACAGGGTAGGACAGGAAACCAGAGGTAGAAGGGAATCTTGATCTTATATAACACCTGGTTCCCACAAACGGCCTATCACATAAAAAAACTTCATTATTTCTTCCAAGGGAAGACTGTCTAGTGATGTCCCAAGAAATTTCACCATTAAACGTTTGACCTCCTATCATATGGCACCACTAGGAACTTAGCTTCCAACAGATGCAAATCTTAGAAATCCATACTTGGAGAATATGTTCTTACTACACTTTTTGTTCAATGATTATTTGCAATAAATGCATAAATACAGATTGCTTCAGCAGCTCTTGAGAACATCTGTGTTCTGATAACAGGATAAATAGACAGAGATAGATTCATCCATCATTTGTCTTTAGAGTACTGGTTGCATTTAATGTTTCTGATAGACAATTATGGAGAAATCCTGTCCACAGAAGTTCTTTCAGACAAAAAATTTAAACCAGCATAAATTCACACTCACCTTTTATCTTCCCAGAAACCACTTGACGATTGTATCTTATCTACAAGTTTCACAAGTGGTATCTGTGTCTGTCACTCTTATCTGACTTGTATGCATATATAATTTTAAGCAAACTAGTTATTTAAAAAAATTCTATGCTAAACAAGTACCAGGGTAGAATATTTTGAGATACCAATGGATTTGTGAGATCGTATTCTTCAGTTATTTTACACTGATGATAAAAATAATAAAATAACAAATGAGAATACTATTTGTATTAATGTAATCAAAATGAGAATAACATGTACTTTTCAGTAATAACTCTCTGCAATCATATATCAGCAATGGAAGGTAGGTACTTGATGGTTAGTATTTATTGTCAAATTGACTTATAATCACTTAGGAGACACACCTTGAATGTGTTATAAGGGTGGTCAGGGAAGTTTAACTGAGAGAAAACTACCTTGAATGTAGGTAGCACTATCCCTTTGGGTGGGCTCCTGAATTGAATAAGAAAAAAAGAGCTATGCAACCACCATCATTCATCTCTCTCGTCTCCCTGTCTGAAGATCCCATGTGACAAGCTGTCTCCTCATGCCCCTGCTACTCTGCTTTCCTGCCATCTTGGACTGCATCTTCTTTTACAAATCATGAGTTTGAATAAGCCGTTCCTTTCTTACAGCACTTGTCAGGTATTTCATCATAGGAAAGAGAAAGGTAACATATATAAGACCATTATTTCTACTGTATTACTGAAACATTAAAGTGAGACCAAATAAGTGAACTGTTCCATGTTACAAAGTTGGGAAGTTACATTAGCCATCCTTGGTTCCGTTGTAGAGTACTAAAGGTCAGCATTGCATTTAGTTTCAGGTTACCCTGCTATGCTTTTTTTTTATTGATAATGTGATTCTGACAAATTTTAAAGTGTGAAATACAAAATGTGTTACATTTTATGATGAAGTAAACACTGGATTTGCAAGGACTGAGAAGGTTCGGGATTATAAAAATAGCAAAGGCCATTCCAGGGACAGAACAAAAAGATTATTTAGTAGTTATTTTCCACTTTCTGCTCTGTAAAAAAATGATTTCCATGGTATATTACAGGGATCATAAAGTCAAGATGTGAAGATGGGCTGGCTTCCTGGAGGATTTATCATGAAGAAAAATTGAAGCTGAGAAGTCAGAGGATAAAATATAGAATTTTTGATTCATTGGCATTGCTCTAAATTCTGAGATTACTTTCTCCATTAATTTTGTCAGCATTGAGAAATCCCAAAGAACTCAAAGTTAATCCAAGGTATTTAGAAATGAAATAGATGAAATATAAGAATACTTGTATATATCCACAATGTTATAAGAATGAAACACAAAAGCTTGTTGCTTAAGCTTTAGAGTAATATGCTCAAGATTGCTCTTGCTGGTTGCCTGAAATAAGAATTCAGAAATACATCTCAGACTTAACAGCATTGTGTGTCTACTTTCTACACTTTTCCTGTGAGGCATAATTTTGATTTGATTGTCAATTTGGATGGCTCTATGGTCCCTGAGGAGACACGCCTGTGGATGTGGCTATGAGAGTGTTTCCAAGGATTCTTACCTAATATGGAAATGCCCATCATGAGCATAGGTGTCATCCTTTGAACATGTGTAGTACCATTCTTTGACTGAGTCCTGGACTTTGTAAAATGGAGAACACTAGCCAGAACACTAACGTTTACTCTTTCTGCTACCTGACACAAGCAGGAAGTGACCAGCTGCTTCATGATCTTGCTGCCATGCTCTCTTCACTATGATGATGCTCATAATCTCAAATGTGGGCCAAAATAAAACTATCATTCCCTAAGTTGATTTGCCCAGTGTGTCTTCATGGCTTTGACAAGCATAACTAATTCACTTTCTTTTAAATATTTACCCACAAGATTAAAGTGATCCACAACCCATCTTTTCATTTGAATTCCTATTTCTCACAGTCTTTCCAAAATGTGACTCTTCATTTTTGCCTTGAATGATTTTGGGATAAAAGATTTCTCTCCAGACTCATCCAAGCCATTCTTTTCAGGATATGGCAATTTATCTTGGTGTGGTGTGGAATTTATAGTTTCTAGTTGAATAATCAAATATCATTCAAGCAGGCTATTCTTTTAAATCCTAGGGAGACCGTAGGGTTGGATAAGTCAGAGTACACCTGTCTCTTGTATAGGGAGATACGCTTATAAATTAACTGTTAATCAAAGGTCATCTAAATTTTTAAGTAAGTTCCCTATGTTGTCATCCCTCAGATCATGGTTCAGACAACTATTAGACTAACACCTAAAAGCAAGATACATGGTAACACCCACCTCCAAAAATTTTATAGCCCATAAAGGCTCCGGTGCAAGCTGCTCTGGTATAGGAATCCCAGTTTTGCTGGAATCTCTCAAAGCATGCAGGCACCAGCATGTGTGAGCACACACACACAGACACACACACACACAGACACACACACACACACACACACACACACGTATACGCATGCATGCATGCACATGTACATGTTCTTTCTCTCTGTCCCTCAACTTCATTCTCAGTTTTATGGAATGTTGTAGTATAAATATCTTTTTCAAGAAGCAGTGTGCTTGTGGTGTGTGTGTGTATGTGTGTGTATGTGTGTGTTTAAAGGAGATTAGAGCTCTATTTCTCTTTTCTTTTTTTGAGTTTTCAGTAATGATTTATTAAATTTCTCCTTTAATTTTTTAAAAATATATTTATTTATTCACTTTACATCCTGGCTGTAGCCCAGTCCTTTCTCAACTCCCAGTCTCACTACTCCTACCTTTCCCCCACTACTCTCCCCTATTCCTCAGAAGCGGGAATTTCCACTTCCCATTCTCCCCAGCTCATCAAGTGGCCTCAGTACTGAGTGTGTCCTCTTTTCCTGTGGCCTGGCAAAACATTCCTGCCAGGGGGAAAGAACTGAACAGTTGGCAAAGGGAATCCATGTCAGAGATAGCTCCTGCCCCCCTTACGAGAGGACACATCAATGCTGAGGGGTACATCAGCTACATCCTTGTAGGGGGCTTGGAACTAGTCCCTGGGCGGTCCTTGGTTGGTGCTTCAGTCTCAGTAGGCCCCTTTGGCCCTGTTTGGTTGGCTCTGTTTGTCTCCTTGTGAAGCTCCTGTCAAATCCAGGTCCCTTTCTCCTTTTCCTCACATTTCCACAAGGCTCCATGTGCATCGCCCAATGTTTGGCTGCAAGTCTCAGCAACTGCTTCAACACTCGCTGGGGGAGCCTCTCAGAGCACAACTCTGCTTGACTTCTGTCTGCAAGCATAGAAGAATATCGTTTGTATTCCTCTTTTCTTGACATTTTATTTCTTTTCTATCTGTACTATTTTTCTAATGTTTTCTTTTATTCATACAGTATTCTTTGCTGCTGGATCCTAAACTGTACATTATGAGAATTAATCCAAATGAATCTGAGAGACCTATGAAAACAGAAAAACAAGCCTACCTTATTTTTTGCTGTTTAAATTCAGTAGCAGTGTACCTTTCCCAAAGAGTAGGATACATTATCTATAAAAAGGAGGAGAATCTATGACTGTAATTTACTAAACCATCATCATCCCTAACAGTTAATTTATAAGCATTTCTGCCTATACAGGAGAAAAGTGTACTCTTCACTCTTTATCAAGACAGTTCTCTTTGCAACAGATAAAGACCATTGTGGAAAATCATAACCAATCAAATGCAGAATTGTGTAGCCTAGTCCCAATGAATACAAAACACTGCTATGCCTAAACTTCAGAGGGCATTGCAGAAGAGGGGTGGAATGTCTGTAAGAACCAGAAGACCGAGGTCTGTGCTGTGAGATTGTATCAGCTAATAACATAAAGTCTCGCTGACACGAGTGTCCAGACATGAACTGAACATGGATGACACCACCGGACTTGGCTCCTATAATGCCAGCAACATGAACGCAGAAAGTAGTTTCAGAATTTAGAGTAATGCCAACAAATCAAAATTTCCATATTTAATCATCTGACTTCCCACCTTCAATTTTTCTAATCATAAAGCTTCCAGGAACTATCCCATCTTCCTACTGTTCCTCGGCTTCTCTGGGTTTGTGGATTAGAGCAGGAGCATCCTTTTCTTTATAGATAATGTTCATGTAAAGTGACTACATACCATGCTTGTCTTTTGAGGTCGGAGTTACCTCATTCATGACACCTGAGTGGCTGTAAACTTTGGATTTGATTGGCTTGGCTTGTTTAAATATTCCACATTTGATAAAGTTCACTAAGTCTACTTTGTGGAATATTTACTTAGTAAACGTAGTTCAGTAGAAGATAGGTTCATGTGATATCTCAGAGTAAAAAAATATGTTATTAGTTACATTTAAAATGTTTTAATAAAATACATATTTGCACTTCAGAAACACTGACTACAGTGATGAGCTGCTTCACAAAGGGGACAAGGTCTAGTTCTGATGATTGTGTTCTTGGGCGATTTGATTGTGTTGCAAACATCATAGAATGTATTCATATGTCAATGAGAAAAAGAAATAAAAAGAAAAGGAAGAACATGACTGCTCCTAGGTGTGATGGAGGAGAAAGTTTAGTGTAGATAAACGGAGAACATAGCCAGAAGCTTAAACATCTGGGAGAGTCCAGAGTGGCCATAATCAGGCTGAGTTAGGCTATGCGTGGAGAAGGAGACAGGGTGGAAGAGGGGAGCAAGGGGAATCTGGTCAAGCAGACAGGAGGCCAAAGGTACAAAACAAGAGATGGCTAAACAAAATATCTGGCTTATATTTGGAAAAGCCTGTGGGGAGGAGGGCGTGGCACTCCTGGCCTTGAGAGTTCATGGTAGAGAGAAGGACATGCCAGCCATACCCTGTAATAGGTAGGGACTGAGGCATGTTGGGCGAACCTGGAGACCAGGCCTTCTTTGATAGGTTAAATAGGCATCTCAGCCATTTTTCCTGGGTTTCAAATTTAGCAGTACACACCTGGATGATACAGACCACAATTTCCAAGCCATTTCTTGACAAAGTCAATATAGTAAACACTAGGGATATGAGGCTGGTGCTAGGGAAACATTACATGTATTCTATTGCCTAGGTTTAATATAAACTAGTGTAAACTTTCAGATAACAAGAAGAAAGAATACTAAGGATGTAAAGTACATAAATATCTATTATCACTATCGCATAATTACATAATTTCATGTCCTATGATCATATGATTAGATGAATAGTAGATTTGTGTAGGCTTTGAACTTTTTCAAACCTATTTTATTTGGGGTTTTTTAAGGCTGATACCTCCTTTCCAGCACATCTGCCTAGATAGCAAAGAAAAGAGGTTAATGGGAACAGGAGAAGTGGACCTTTTTAGACTCAGTTCCTTGGAGCATTTTCACTGCTATAACTGGCAGGAATCCAACAGACCTGTTAAATAGCAAAGCAGCAATTCAACAAAGGTGACTGCAACCTCAGCCAGCTAGAACCTGGAGCAGCAGCTGAAATTCAGAACCTTGAAGCATTCTCTGGAGTGGTTCTCTCTAGGAGCATCTCAAAGTGGAGTGATGAACAGTCAAGACAAAAAAGCCCCACCACTAGTTTTGAGCTCATAAATATATATCTCCTCTTAGAGTCTGTACTAGGATGTCCATCAGTTAGCAAAGACCATGATCCCACAAAATGTGGTTCCTATTCCAGTGGACAAACTCACCTGTTCTCTCATAAGTCAGTTTTCAGCTGACAAACACTATACACTTTCACATCCCACCCGTGGGAACAAAACAAAATCATGTTCACATGCACTACAGGTTTTCTTAGAGAAAACCACCATAGAGAGCTGATCCATTGTTATATTATATCATGTTAGGAATGCTCCAAAATCACCAGTAATAGAAAGTTTTCAGCTCCATTATATTGTTAGTCACCACAATCCTATGTGTACTCAATCATTTCCTGAAACACTGTTAGACAACATAAGCACCAATGCTTATTAAGACCATAATGTAACTAGAAAAGAAAAGAAGTGTGTGGTTGAGTAGTTGAATACCTCTGGTTTTAAACAGGTGCAAAGATGTCGGAGAAAAAAAGTCTTGGAAACTTGAATCAATGCTTTGTAAAAGTAACCAGTTCCTGCTCTGCCATACATGCCAGTACTGTAAAAAACAAACAAACAAACAAACCTGTAGTTAAACAAGTCATACGCCTTAGAGGAAAACTCAATCCTATTCTGTTAAGTGGACATAGGATTGGCCCAACTCCTAATGGTTTATCCATGTAGGACTATCCATAGGTTAGCGAATCTCTCAACCTTTGCCAGAGAAGCTTCTTTCTTAAGTAGATTGAGATTAACACAGCAACCAATAAATTATCATGGTGCACAGAATAAGAGACTGTAGAATGCTCGGCAATAAACGAGACATCTACATCACACCCCTCTCCACAAAGCTCAAGGCTCATCAAGGATGAGAGTGTGGGAAGTTTGTAACTTGTGTGTAGGGAAGCTGGGGTGGATGTGAGAGAATTCGGGGGAGGGAAGTGAATACTATCACAATACTTTGTACAAAATTCTCTAAGAACTGATTTCAAAATAGAAGTGAACACAGTAGTAGATGACTGTCTAAAACAGTTCTGGTATAATAGAGTTTCAGATTTAATAAAATACATACATTTACTATGTGGCCAGAGAAACAGGAAGGCTAACTTCAGATCTTCACTGATCCTTCCCTCTCCTCCAAATGCAATACCAAGTCTCATCTTTAGTTCTGCAGCAGATTACTTGCTGAGCTGCAACGGATTCCTCTATGCCCAGTAGATCACACAGATCTTCTCCTCCTATCTTCTCTCCCTCAACTCATTGATTTATTCAGTCTCCCACACTCACCAGATAATCCCTGGGAACACACAGGCTACACAGATCAGGGAAGCAAGTGGGCCAACTGCAGATCTTCACCTCTTCCTCTGTTCCTCCAAATCTCATATCCCACTCTCATCCCTGGCTCTACAGCAGAACACTTTTTGCAGACTTTCTTCTGCTTGCCTACCCCCGTCTTCAGTGCATCATACAGATGTTTTTCACTTAACCTGCCTCTACTGACTAATTACTTTGTTCCAGCTTCAACCTACAGCAGGCTCTACCTGGAAAACCACAGGCCACTCTGACCTAGGTAACAGGTAGGGTAACTGCAGGTCTTCATCTCTCCTTCAGTTCCTTCAAATCCAGTACATCAGCCCCATCTCCATCACTGTATTAAACCTTCTCCCATTGCCTCTCTTCACCTCTGCTCCACTTCAAGGGGACTAAGCAGGTATGGTGGAACACCCTATCTTTTTCCCTTTTGTGAGTGCCATCAGCACCACCTGCCCAGCCCATTCACGTTCCTAAATTTCAGATCAAAATACCTAGAAACACATTTTCCCTGGAAGTCCTGGTGGACATAGTTATCAGCATGCCAGAATAATTCCCTATGAAGCAACATACAGCCATTAGACTCTCTGAAGGACCAGAGAATGCAACAGAAACCAAGGAACAAAACACAAACCCAACAAAGAAATGACCAGATTTCAGCACCTAGAATTATAATATTTGGAAACCCAGATGTCAAAACACCAGAGTAAACAAATAATCAACACCAACAAGGACAATATGTATATACTAGAACCCAGGAATGCTACTATAACTGGGCCAGACTATTGTGACATAGCTGAAGGAAAAAAAGACCTTGAAGTAGTCTGTAATAAAAGATCTTAAAGAACAAATAAATCACTTTAAGAAATCTGTGAAAACACAAACAGTGGACAGAAATGAGTAAAACTGTTTAAAACTTGAAGATGGAAACAGGATTAACAAAGGAACCCCAAACTGGCAAAAATGAAAAAAAATGTAGGAACGCGAACAAAAGCCACCACAGAAGCAAGTTAATCAACTGAATGAATAAGATAGAAAAAGTAAGCTCAAGTATTGAAGATACAGGAGAAAAAAATGGATACACAAAACATTAAATCTAAAATCTCCCTGCACAAACATCCAGGAAATCTAGAAGGGGGATTAGTAGCAATAGAAAAAGGGGAAGAAAACCAGGTCAAAGGCTCAGAAAATATTTTCACAAAATCATAGCAGCAAGTTCTCCTACCTTGAAAAGTAAATGCATATCAATGTACAAGACACATACAGAAAACCCAAATAGAAGTTAGGTATTGTGTGAGAGTAGAGGCTACAGACAGTTCTCCTTAGGAAAAGAAAATAGAGTGTTTATGGATGCATGGGATGGAACAGGACGCACACGGGAGAGGGGGAGAGGAAAGGAGAAAAGGAATACAGGGAGATGGGGTTAAAATTAACTGCCATTTGAAAGGCAGTTTGGAATCCTAATACATTAGAGCCTTCCATATATATATATATATATATATATATACATATACACGTATGTATATACACACATATATGAAGATAACCTAAATGAAATTGCCAAAGAGTGTTAGAAACAGAGTCCCAGTTGGCCATCTCTAGTCAACAAATGAGCCTTCGAGTACAGGAACTGGATTACATCTAATTGAGTTGTTTTCCAAAGGCTCCCATGGGAATCCTCAAGTGATCCAGGCTGTTGCCAAGACAATAATAGGTAGCTCTCCATAAACTGACAGCAAGGCCTCATTGCTGAAGGCAACACCTACAACTCATTGAACCTGGTGAAGTTGAGATAGTGCCTACATAGAGCCTTCACCCAATATGTTATAGATACTTTGGTAGAGAAAGATACTCTGCATGCTATCAGAAGAGAAATTTATACATTCATCCATCCAGAAAACCTTTTATCTACCATGATGTCCCACCTGCAAGATACACTAGAAAAATAGTGCAACAACTTTGTAAGAGGAACCAACCAGTAAATCCATACGATTGACCCATACCCAAAACTGCTTGGGTGACCAAGAACCAGAAACTAGATAACCCTAGGTAAAAACATATGCTTGTTTTTTTTTAATGTAGGAATAAAATAACTCCTTATGACATTCTGCTCTCCTCATAGACCAGTGCCTTGTATAGTCATCATCAGAGAAACTTTCTTCTGAGGCAGATGGGAACATATACAAAAACTCACAGCCAGACATTTTGCGGTCAGTGAAAGACCTTAAAGCGTTCATCCTTAAATATGGTGTCTTCGCTAAATCCCTCCCCTCAGGGACCAGGGAGCCCAGTGAAAGAGGAGGTGGAAAGAGAGTGAAGAGCAGTGGCGACCTTGAACACCAATAAAAAAGACTGTCTAAATCAACATTATTAAAGCGCATATAAACTTATGAAGACTGATGCATTGTGCACAGGTCTGCATTGGTCTGCATCAGGTTCTCTGTGAATATATTATGACTTCCAGTTAAGAGTTTTCATGGGATTCCTGGATGTGTGAACAAATGAGAGTTTGATTCTTGGGCTTTTTTGTTCCTTCTCTTTCTTTGTCCTGTATGACTCTGATGTGTTAGTTTTTGTTTTATCTTACGATATTTTATTTTGCTATATTTTAATACTATCCCTTAGAAGTCTGTTGGTTTTCTAATGACAGACAGAAAGGGAATGGAATTGGGTGGAAGAGGAGATGGGGAGGAAGGGGAGGAGAGCATGAAGCAGCCATAAACAGAATATATTATGCAGGGGAAAAAAGCATTTTTCAAAAACATAAAAGAAAATCAAAGTAAATTTATGAGGATATATTTTCCAACAAAAATTATAAAGATTAGACAATGCTTTCAAGTTGAAAACAAAGATTATTTTATTATTATTAAAATATTTTCACTATCTCATTCACTCACATATGTTCTTAGTATTAACAGGTAAAGTCATTAAATTTAAATACGTGTGTTTTCCTAGTACCATTGGGAAAATAGAAGTATTGGCTCTTATGAGAGTGATCAATTTCATTTAGTGTACCTCTCTTCACAGCCACCATGTTGTCAAAAGCCACAGGATTCAATAACATGGATTTATTTGCTAAAATAACAATGTGAGACAAAGAATTTATGCGTCAAGCACCCTCCAGAATTATTTTAAATTATTTTCATCCAGTGGTAAAGCTTGTCCGAACACAGCTAACAAAGAACATTTTTCAATTAAAATGTAACTTGTAAAGATTCCATTTAAAAAGCATTCTATTTTCAACATGATTTCAATATATTTTAATGAAACCAGTGAATTTTGGAAATAGCATTGTGCTAATACTAGTAATGTGCTTGAATAAGGCACTGCAGTTTGTTGCTTGCAAAATAGCCTGCTTTCAAATGCTGCATGGTTGCACCATCGCTGACCAGTGATTTCTTGGAACATAGAGTTTAACTGTTTCAGGATCATTGTTAGGGTCATAGACTGAGTAGAGAAAACAATGATGCATCTCAAAATCTTATTGTTGTCCAACTTTTCTTTTTAGGGTTATTATGGTTTTTTCCTGTAACTGAATTAGCCCTTTGCTGAATCATTCAGTCAGTTTTCTCCATCTCCTCAAATTTATTCACAGTCAATGTAAGAAAATGGGACTTTCTTCTATAGAATCACTCATAGGTAAGCATTCAGCCAAGAAACTGGAATTCAATTTCAAGGCAATTTTAATTTCCTCAAGAATGATATATTTTCATTTCAGAATGTTCTGTTCTTTTCCTTCAACATTTAACAGCTTCTGTAGCACAATGTCCATGAATAGTTCAAATATTTTACTCATTCATTTTTCATGTTATTTGTTTATTTAATTTAACTTACAGCCTGATTCCAGCCCCCATCCCTTCTTTCCTACCTGTCCCATCCTTGAGGCCCCCTAGTGGTACTAACTCATGGTAGAACTAAATGCATCCTCTCTCACCAAGTCCTGACAAGGCAGCCCAGCTTGGGGCAGGCAGCAGAGTTAGAGACAGCTTCTAATCTTATTGTTAGGATACCCACACGTTTATTAGGCTTCACACCTGCTACATATGTGTAGGGGGTCCAGATCAAGTCTCTGTATGCTTTTGGGCCTCCATGGTCCCAGGTTAGCTTACTCTGTAAGTCTCCTTGTGGTGTCCTCACCCCTCGGCTCCCTCAATCCTTTCTTTCACACTTCCACAAAATTCCCAGAGTTCAACCTATTGTTTGGCTTCAGGTCTCTGCCATCAGCTGTCTTCTCAGAGGCCCCACCAAGCAAAGGACTTAAACAGACTCTAAGACTCAAAGTCAAAAAATTGGCGTACTTCAGGGAGCATTGTGGAGTGTTGGAAGATGGATAGAAAGACCCAGAGGAGACAGGAACTTTACAAGAAGACCAACAGAGCCAATTAACCTGATTCTAGAACAGCCTGTGGAGACTGAAGTATCAACCAAGGACCATGCGTGGACTAGATCTAAGTCATATTCTTGTGGGTCCCCTGTAAGTGGGCGGGGGATGTTTTTGACATGGACTCTCTTGGATGCTTTTTTAAAAATCACTTCCTCCTAGTGTGGTTGCCTTGCCCCTTGCCAGGCCACTGTAGAAAAAGGATATTCTCAGTCCTGATGGACTTGAAGTGCTGGGGTGGTTAGTATCCCACCCTCTTCTGAGGTGTAGGGGAGGAGGGAAGAGGGAGGCAGCGTGGGACCAGGAGGAGAGGAGGATGAGAGCTATGCTAGGGATGTAAAGTGAACAGTTAATTAAGTAAAATTAAAAGTTAAAAAACAAAAAATAAAAGTAAACTAAATTGAAAAAAAAGAGCAAAATTAGTGTGATGACCTGAAATAAATTTTTACATAAAAAGCAAAGAAACATATCCTTAAGAAGTGAGCAGTATGTTTCTCTGAAGTTCTCTGAAGAGTGCTCTTTACAGAAGCATGTCTGCATTTGGAATACAGCTTGCAGGTTCATGAGAACTGGTAACAGGGCAATGCTACACAGCAGGAAATTGGCTAAAATATTAGTTTCAACATATTTTAAGCACATCTTAAAACACAGAGTACACGTTTAAAATTGAGTATAGAGTAAGATTGAAGAATGAAACAGAAAACCTCTAAACAGTGGTAGAAATTTATTTCATATATTTAAAAAGAATTTCTAAAATAATAAAGAGATTTTAAGTGCCATATTCTGCATGTCTCTGAGGTTTTATCTAACTATCCTACCTTATCTTTCTATAGAACCATATCTATCTGCAACACCTAAGAAGTATATTCTTGTGATCAAAGTAGATTAATATCTGACATGAACATGATTTGATCAACTAGCATTTAACTTGTATAACTTATTTAACCTAAACAGCCTACAGTAGCACTTTCAAAGTATTGGAAGTAAACCTTGTATTATAATTGAGTTATATGTGTACAATACCTTATATTAGAATAGAAATATATATATATACATATACATACATATATATAATGTGTCTGAATAATAACCTAATGTTTGAATTCTATACCACTGTATCTATAATTAGACTTCTTTTGCATCTATATACAAAATTATATACCAGTGAATTAAAAATAACCTTGTGAGTGACAATTGAGGCATTAAGTTCAGTAGATTCATTAATCCACTTTTTGTTCTATCTTCCCTATATATTTCTATATTCCCCCATTCTTTCTTTTTCAACCCCTGTCTCAAAACCTAAGAATGTAAGATGAAGGAAAAGAGAGATATTTCTTGTTTTCTTCTCTAACCTTGTTTTCACTCTAAATAAGACTGACAGTGAGACAGGTTAACTCCGGGCAACACCCAGCCTACCTCAAAGAGGATGATGAGCATCAAAGAACCTCCCTATGGAGATGGGTTCAAATGTGGCAAACAAGTCACTGGGCAAAATGTCCTCATTTCTACCACACACAGAATTTTTCCTAAAAAAAGGGCAAGCTTGGATCCAGGCAGAGTCAGTGGGCAAAGTCTGCCAAGACAAGGTAAGCACGTCCTCAATAGTTTCTGCCTGACAAATATGCCTGTCAAATATACTGGGCCAGAAGGCTGAAGATGATGCTTCAAGGTTGTAGAGAGTTTTGGGTGACTATTTGGGCAACAAACTGTCTCTGTCATCTTCTCATTTGGAAAGCTCCTAACCTGCACTCTCGGCATACTCAGGTAATCAAGGTTATTCCTTCTTAAGTCTCTGATGGAGTTGAAGACCAGGTAGCCTAGTTTTACAATGAAGCTAAGTTGTTTAGGGGTAAGACGTTTTTAGGTCTAGATAGATGTTCTAAGTTGATAATGACAAGATGTGATGGAGATTGATTTACTTTCAGGACTTTATATGCACTAAGATAAGAAAGATGTCTTCTTCAAGGCTGTCAAATACAAATAGCCAAAACACTAAGAATGTAACATTTACCTAATTCCTGATTGTGTCATCGTTCTTCTTGCTGTAGTTTGTTTATTGTATATATGTGTAATAATATACATGTATATGTAAAAATAAAAGATGTTTAATTAATACAAAATTTCATGTTAAAATTTTAAAGAGAATAATCAAAAAAGGCTTAAGTTTGGATAAATTAGATAAAATCACTGAAGATTAATTTTTAAATGCACAGTTCTTCTTTCACGTTAGCAAAGAAACAACAAACACATGAATGATGAAAGGCAGGAGAGGACTGGAAAAAAAGTAAACAGAATATAAACAGTACAAAAAAGCACTGCAAAATGAGCCCCCACTGCACCTTAGTAAAGGAGACATTAACTCAGTTCAGAAAAGTTGAACAAATTATCAAAATATGGCAACACATCTGCTAATACTCCAAAATAATATAAAAGTTGCTTTAGGTGTTTAAAGATTATGAGCAAAATTTTTTTGAGAATAGTCATAGCTCAGATTCTGGCATGGGTTGTTAATATCACAAATTCCAATTCATATTAATCTAGTACCAATATTTCATAGCTAAAAAATCTCAATATCATTTTAAGATGGAGAGATTTTAGCAGTGTATTAAAAAAACATGTTTAATCCTATACCATAGTCATTTTCAACAACAAAAAGTAAAAAATTAAGACAATTAAGTAGTTTAAGTGGGTTTCTGCTATCCAGTGACACCAGCAGTGTGAATCTCTATTGTATTAATCTTCATCTTCCTTTTTATATCCTTTGATGTTCAACACAAATGTATATTTTGAAGTAAAATTCATTTATCCACCTGGTGGTGGTGCATGCCTTTAAACCCAGCACTTGGGCGACAGGGGCATATGGTTCTCTCAGTTTGAGTCCAGCCTGGTCTACAGAGCAAGTTCCAAGTCAGCCATTACTACACACATAAAACCTTTCTCCAAAAACAAAATAGAAAAATAAAACACCTATCTTTTGTTATAATTTGAATATTATATATTTAATACTTTATGAACACATAATCCCTGTAAAATGTATTTTATGTGCATACATCATTTTATGTATTATTTGTAAGATTAAATATGTATTAAGTTGAAAATCTGTTTTATTCTGGAGCTGAGACTGACTGGCCTATGGTCAGACAATTTAATCACCCTGAGACCATGGGTGACGCCATCAGAAAGGAACCTACTGGTCATGGTGCTAGGTCTCCCATTCTTGAAGTGAACTTGCACAAAAGCAAGAGCTTTGTTTATGTTATTGCTTTATTCCCTATTAATTTTCATATGCCTAGTAAACTACCTACATGGGTACCTAGTACCTACCATGATTGATTTGATTTGTTCACAAGGTCAGCATGATGACTGGCAAGCTGAAAGGATCCATTGATCTGGATGGGTCTGCGAGCATTTGGCTGGAGGTGGCTAATATTGGAAGTGATACGAGTAGTGTGGTGATATTCCCTCCCCAGCATGCGTGGGTTTCATTCAATCCTTGTAGGGTCAGAGGGAACAGACATGAGACATAAAAGCCAATTCTCTTTTATTCTTGAGCAGAGATAACCACCCTCTGCTTCCTATGCATTAATGCTTCTGGCTTTTCAGACTTCAGTCTCTGGGATCTATTGAAAAACTACAGCCACCCCATCTCAGTCCTGAATTATACCATTAGCTCCTAGCTTTTTATTACACATAGCTTAATAGAGTACTTCTGAGCCTCTATAGCCATGTGATCCTATTTCCATAATACGTATCTTTATTCTCCCCTTCCTTGCTAAAAATGAATGCTAATTACTGAAATAGAGTTTGTTGAAGGAAAAAGTTTAGTAAAGCAGAATTAGTGATTTTACTAAATATATTTGAATATGGGCTTACATATGAAAGTTAAAACACAGTTGCTAAGAAGGAAGTGTGACGTAAGTCTGAGGGTGCTTCCTGAGATTCAGGAAGTAGTAGGATGTAGGCAAGTGTGGAGATGGGATCCTAAAAGGTGCATAAGCACAGTTGAAGCAATTTTAAAGATGGCTCTAAACAGAAACATTAACGCACCCACATGTCAACATGATGCCTGGTTTAAAGAGTGATGCCTTCTGTGTCCCTTCTGTGTATTCTGCATAATATCTTTTGCATTTGAAATGCCTCTCATTGCATGAACATGACAGTTCAGACTTCTGATCCGTCCACCCCCTTCACCTCTGCTAAAGATCCATTGGGAGCAGTCAACAGTCATGGCAAGCTCCTATGACTCAGGACACTACTTTGTGTTCTAAATAAGGGGAGAAGGACATTACCATTGCCCCTTGCCATTCAGAGTTAGACATCCTTAGTTTGGGAGAAACTTACCAAATAGAAATTCAGTTTTATACTTTCCCAAGATCAACTATTTATGATTATTTGGAACAGAAAGACAAGTAAATGTTGACATTTTTTATACATTCAAAGAACAATAGCCTAGCTCTTTAACCATCCATCCAAAGCATCAGAGCCTGCATCTCTCTCCAGTTGCACATGTGATTCAAATGGCTCTGGTCCAGCCCTCTGAGCTTCCACATGACATACCTCACTAAATATTAAGAAAAATGCTAGGGACTCGAAAATGCCAAAATGAAAAGCACAAATGGTAGATAGCTTTGATTTCCAGAATGTTCGGCCACCTCTGTTCTTGAGAGGGATTTTCCTTAAAGATTCTCTGACCATTGTCCATGCCTTCAAGCTGGTGAATGAGACAAAGCACACGGCTCAGTGCCAGAGGAAGAACTTGAACATTATGTAACATTGCAGCCTAGACAGCCGAGCCACGTCCCGGTATATCCTTTTCTACTCCTGTGGCGGGATCTATTACTTAGTCCGTTTCTCACTCCCTTTCTTCCTTAATTTAGTTCCAGGAAGCATGTGGCTATCAGTTAACTATCATAATTCTTTCTATTTCCTCAGCATGTCCTATTTAATAAACTTCACTTATATACCCGGATTAATACCTTGGACACTTGCCATTTGTGATCTTCTACAGGGTGGCCAAAGAATGAATAACTTGAGACATGTTGATGACCAAATTCAGTCATGAAGACCCCGTGCTTTTCTTCCCAGGACTCACACTCAAAGGGAAGCACCCCTTGAGCAGTCTGCTCAGGACCGTGTTGTTTTTTTTCACATTTTTATGCTCAATCTTAGCACTTTTATTTTTAATAAAGCTCAAAGTATAGCGCTGAGGTGTTGTCTAACTGCTAAGGCCATAATGACAGTGATGTCCCTCGTGAGAAAAATGAGAGTGTCTTGCTTTTCTCAAACACGAGTTATAGTTCTACCAGCTACAAGTTCAATATTTAAGAATTAGTAATATGTATTAAACAAGGGCTCTTTACACAGAAGCACATGAAATATGGCTATATATTGATCAACGGATGAAAATGCTGTGAACAGAGGCTCACATCACCTCATTCTGCATGTCCTCTAGAATGAATGGCACAGCATTCACCAATTCCATGTTTGCAGCAACTTTATCGACCATAACTCTCTCAAATAATAGGATTCAGCACGACTTATTTCCTCCATCACTCTGACTACATGTGTTCTCATAACTCAATCCCTACTAAAGTCACATAAAAACATAGGCCCGCTTTTCCCTTTTGACGTGGAGATTGAAAAATGTGCCTGCTCTTTCCTTCTTGGTTTGTGCCTCAGATACACAGGTTGAGCGACACTTTGTGTGACCATGAGGTAAAGAAAGCCTAAGACAACCGCATGATTGACATCACTCATGTTACAGACCATGAAAGCAACTCTAGCTGACCCACCTTGCAGATTTTTCATCATTGGCTAAAAATTGTAAGGTTTTGTGTTTCATGGTGCATAGCAAATTCCTTCTTTAAATAAGCATGAAACATAGTCATCAATTTAGACAAAATCTAAAGCAAATGTAGAGCTTTCCTCCAAATAAGGTAAAAAAGACTCACTCCAGGCCATACTACAGAATATGAGATGCACAAGTTTTAGTAACATTTTATTCTGGCTTTTTGTACAAAGTTATTCCCATTCATTAAAAAGATTTAGAAGTGTAAATTAAATAATTTGTACCCACTGGCTTTTCCAGATTCATTTCGTTGTGTTACAGTTTTTTAATTGCTAGTTTTTATAGTAATGTCTTAATTGAAAAAGATGACACTCCGAGGAAGATTTTAGAAATATGTTATAATTGTAGAGATTTTTTTTTAGATTTTGGGTTTGTTGTTGTTTTGTTTTGGGTGGGGGAGTTTTGTTGTTGTTTTGTTTTGTTTGTTTTGGAAAGGGAAGATTTATAAATTCTCTTTACATCAATTTCTTCTACTCAATAAACACTTTTAAACGCCATCATGTTTGTTATTTTCACATTTATCTCAGTCATTTGACACACTCTGTAGCTTAAAGACTCACTCATAGGTTTTTTACTCTTCTTTAGATACACATCCCTATATTTTTGTACCTTTGAAAATTAGGGTTGACAGCTGTCCCTTTGACAATTTCCATACTCCGTGGGCTGGATTCCTCTAGCAGAAATGCTTGCCTGTCAGCCTGGCTTTGTATCTGAGTCCTCACGTGTTTCTTTGTATGAGTCTTCTCTGTCCTTCCAGATTTCTGGTTTGAGACAGTTCTGCATTCTTCTTGGAGGAGGAGTTCATAGTCCCTCACTCCCTCTGGTGTCTGTTTGCTGTACTGCTGTGCTTTGAAGCTGCACAACTCTACTCTGCCCTTCTCTCAGTAGGTTTCCCAACACACAAAATCTACTAGGTTCTGGCAATGACAGATCCCAATCTCTCAGGAGGTCCCTGGAAGCAGCACCTTTGGATGCTCATTTGGAACCCTATTTCCAAATTACTTGGAATTTCTCAGTTATCTCAGAATACGGTGGCTGGTTAGTATGCACTTGTCCAAACCTTCCACTCTGTATCCAGCTGCCAGAAGGTCTTATGTGGGCTGGTTCTCATCAGTGTTAGAAGAGTACAAGGCAGATATCAATCCCTAGGGAGTTACTGAACTTCCAGATGTTGGATACAATACAGGTCTTTCCCTCTGAAGGGAAAAGTCTAGCATTTGGAGAGTTTTGGATTTTTATTCCTTGTACATGAATGAATTCTAGCCCATGTTGTCACTTTTGCTCTCAGTAGTTCAAACTTTGAGTCCTTTAAGATTCAGCCACTACAGAAACAGACAACCGAGAAGCTCCCCAACATAAGGATGTAATTACCATCCAATCTTGTTTCTATCTGATGGCTTTGCACTATTCTGAAGGGATGATAGGGATCCAATGAGACAGTGGCTCAGTATCTGTCACTGACAGCAAGTGGAAATTAAGAATGTGGACTGGTGTGTGAGCTGTGCAAGAAAAAGTCAAAGTTTCTTAAGAATTTTTTTTAAAAAAACGAGAGACATTGAAGAAAAGTGAGGAAAAACTCTTGAGACTATGAGAAATTTTCAAGAAGGAAGAAAACTCTTTTTCCTGGGGATGTTTACATGATTGTGGCAGAAGCTAAACAAATGGTGCAGTATTCTCTATGATGCTGGTTGATTTTCTGAGCTGTCATAGGCAAAGCCAATGAATCTTTCAGACTCTTTAAGTATGTTTCCCTGGTCCAACCAAAGAGATGATCATGTGATATTCATGCACTGCCTGACCAATCAGAGACATTTGGTGCGCCCCTCTGTCCATATAACTCCAATATTGACATTGACTGTGCTATCTATCTATTGGTCATCTGGACAGAACTAGTACTCTCTGGATTTACAGGCATTTCCAGTGATGTTGGTTCTACTAAGCTCTTATAGCTCTCTTGTATACATCATCAGTTTGTATCATAGCTCAGAAGATGTAATGGCAGCCTTTATTGGATAACTAATATTTGGCCCCTAGTAAAGGGTAATCAGAGGTGGAAGCTTCTGTTAGAAGCCATGCTTACTTGCAGTTTAGTCTGTTACAACCAGATGTATTCGAACAAGAATATAACAAAGGTCAACAGTGTCTTATTTCTGTACCTCATTGGCTTCAGAGGGGCCAGGCAGCCTGCACTAATAGCCCAGACACCTGTTCTTCCTCCTATCTACTTAGGATGGATAGCTCAGACCCAATTGTGTCAGAGTCTGTGGGGTTAAGTCTTCATCTCACCTTTAGTCTGAGCCTCTGTTCTCACTGTAATATATGTGAGAAACTTGCTGTGTTTATTATGGGATGACTTCTGTTATGGTCCACAGAGAGCATCTCCAAAATCAGTGTTGGAGGATGTTTTTGTGCACTGTGTATACAATTGCTGATTTCTGTACCCAAAGATCTGATTATAGTCTGGATTTTGGAATTGTCACTACTAAGAAGCATCTCTTGTCTTGTATGTTGTAAACATTGCCCCCCATTACTTTCTGATTGGTTAATTAAAGACCTGAACAGCCAATAGCTGGTAAGAAGAGGATAAGGCAGCACTTGTGAACACAGCGAACAGAGAGACAAACGGAGTCAAAATTGGGACATGGATAGAGATGAGGCAGCCAGGGCAAGACTAAGATGGCAGATAATGGGTCATGTGGATGGGAAGTAGGTCAAGTTAGTGTTAAAGTAGCAGAATATCTGCTCATTCATACTGCTGGAAGCTTTTAATAAATAAAAATGACTCTGTGTCATTATTCAGAGCTAAGGTGGGCATTTAATTTGCAAATCAGGACCACATTTCACAAGAAAATAATATTTACTTATTCCAGACATTTTATTTATTAGTTTGTTTTAGTTGTTGTTGTGGTTGTTGTTGTTGTTGTTGGTGGTGGTGGTGGTGGTGGTGGTGCTGGTGGTGGTGGTGGTGGTGGTGTGTGTGTGTGTGTGTGTGTGTGTAGTGTGTTTACTTGACTTATTTGACTTTAACCTTTGGACATAGTAACAAAGAATAAAATAGCAATATATTAGAGGCTAATTCTTTGTTTTGTGTAGAGAACATCTATTCTGGGATGAGCACAGGAGCTGAGTTCCATCATTTTTTCTGCATTACAGGTCTCAAATACTTTAGACAATGTTTCTATGTGATGTGACTGCCCTGTCACAATATCCACAACCCAACTATCAAGATAGACAAAGAAAAATGTAGGGCAATGCACTTTTCCTTTTGTGTTTGTTCAACAGTCATTTATATCACCCTTTTGGCACCTTTTCCCCAGGACTCAGGAATGTGGCTGTACCTGGGTATTAGAAAAGATGGGGAAAAAAAATATCCTCAGTGGCTCAATCATATGGTTCACCTTGAAGTTCATTTCTTCAAAATAAAGAGTGAGAATGAAAAGAATGTTTGACAACTGTAAGTGCCTTCAGCCCTTCTCATTCTCATCCTGCAATACTTACATGTCAACTGACACAATACAGAGAAATTGAACACCAACTCCCTTTTCCTATCAGAGGTGGGGAAATTCAGCCTTTTGCTATTGCTGCACTTTTCTGTGAGCCTGGAGCTAGAGATTGTGTAAGTCTGGAGTATTAACATCGTTGACCTGTTTCCATTCAGTTATGTAGAAATTGTCAGGTGCTATAGCAACATGTCATCTCTAATCATTGCTATATAATTAAAGTATAACTTTGCATTCTATTTAAACATAGACTTTTTGTATTGATATTACCCTAAATTTAAAACACCACATTAATCACTACTTTTCTTTCTTCTGCCTTGTTATCATGACATTTCTCATACTGAAGTTTCAACATGTATGTCTAATATATAAAAATAGGAGTTTAAGTGGTAGGTTGTTCTTTACAAGCCCAAAGAAAACTTCCCAATTAATAATGTTGATAATTACTAAAGGAAGCGAACCTTTTTATTTTCTGGAAAAAAAAATGATGTTAATCTGTCCTTTTCAATCAAGTACAGGAAAAACAATACAGGAGGTAAACTTTAAACCCCTACCCAGATCTAGCCAATGGAAAGAACAGTCTCCACACTTGAGTGGAGAGTGCGATATGACTTTCTCATGTACTCTGGTGCCTCACATTTGACCATGTCCCCTGGAGGGGGAGACCTGGTGGCACTCAGAGGAAGGACAGCAGGTTATCAAGAAGAGACTTGATACCCTATGAGCATATACAGGGGGAGGTAATCCCTCTCAGGAACAGTCATAGGGGAGGGGAATAAGGGGAAAATGGGAGGGAGGGGAGAATGGGAGGATACAAGGGATGGGATAACCATTGAGATGTAGCAAGAATAAATTAATAAAAAAAATCTAAATTAAAAAAAAAGAAAATTTGTTAATGTGTAGGGTTAAATAAATAGTTTAAGGAAACTGGAAAAGTATGTAAAACACACATATACCACAGCAGAACCTGCTTAAGCCACCTACTCTGTTGAAGACAAAACTTCTGGCAATGTCCCAGTCTCATCACACTTAAGTAAACGACGGGCAAATTCACTTCTGCCAATCACACAGTTTTGCACCGTCACTGGCAAGACCACTCTGTAATGATCTCATCATTCTTTAGTACTCACCATAAGAAAATGAGGACAGAGCACTCACTGAACATCTAACTGTGCAATGTACACGTATGCATGAAAAGTTAAATGGCCACATTGATTTTCCTGAGAGAAAGCAGTCACCACTCATCAACACATATTTATTTAACTCCAATTTTTTATTATTAACAATTTCAAGGTGGACCAACTCTAACAATATATAATAACAAATAGATATGTATTAATACTTCAAATTGCACTAAAACATTGTAAGTTGCATAGTCTTAATGACAATATATCCCAAAAGTTTAGGAAAACCTTAAGTTGCTTTTGGTATTAAAAATTCTAATAAATATGTAGCAAAAAGATGTTCTCCAATAGTTCCAGGCTAATTCCTGCAAAATTATTTTAGGCTATATTTGTTTACTAATATTGCCAGATAAATTAATCAAATTTTAATCAGGAAGTATTCAGATAATAAAATATATGGTCACATAAATTACCTGTATGATACACACATGGACATTCACACACATACTATTGGTTCACATGGCTTTTCATAAATATATTTTAAATGGAGTACATGACATTCAAAACATTTATAACATGCATTGATCATATAAAGGCACTACTCAGCTTATTAGTCAACATAAATATTTATCGTTTTCTTTGTATATTCTGCCTAAAAGGATTATATAAAGGTGTGTCAAAGAAATTATAATATAGAAATTTATCTTATAAAGTGCTTAAGTAAATTATGCAAGTTTTAATTTCAATACTACTTGTTAAAGGATTACTAGTATTTAATATTTATTTATAATTTTAGTATAATCAACAGTTACTCCTTAAGCAGCTTTATACCCAAGTAACTACACAGAAAACTAGGATCTATTTAATCAGTCTATAGAACTGTGCTGTGCAATAATTATTCCATCTTAAACCTCCAAGCTAGTAGAGTTTCTTCCCATTCAAATATTGTTTGTTATATCTGCTTTTTATTTATATCTTAGATCCTGGTCATTCTTCCTAGTGTTTCCTGGCCCTCTCCAAGTGCATCTTTCCTTTCCTTCCTGCTCTTTCCAGGATGTCTCACTCTAGTCTCTGTCTTTCTCAGCATTGGCTAGTTGGATTTTATTGGCAGTACAAAGAACAAATGGTGTTATGTTTACACAAACTTGAGACACGAGATGCCAATAACTATTTGTATTTGTAACACCTTAAAAATATCTATTATCAAAATGATATTGTTTAAAGAAATTATATTCAATACACTTAATGTAAGTCACAGACACATCATAAAAGCTAGTCATATTAATTTTATAAAAGAATGAAATACGAAATAAATATATATACTGTACAATGTCACATACTGTACAATGTAACAAAAAATAAATATATATACTGTACAATGTCACATACTGTACAATGTCACAAAAATTCCATATATTTGAGTGACAGGATAAAATTGAAGAATAGAAAATGCTATTAGAGTTATGTGTACAGTTTTTGTGTTTCAAGTGTTTTGTTTAAAGTGGACATTATCATGTTAATTCTCTAAGAGTGCTTTACTGTTGTTTATGTCACCCAAACATTGTCCGTTCTACTGACAGCTATTATGTCAGAGGTTGCTTATAACTAAGATGAGAAAAAAAAACCACCAGTAACAAAAATAATTATAGGCAAATTGAAATAACTTCTGTTTCATATGTAGAAGTTTGAGTTTCCAAGGGGTATAAATCAAAGGGCTTCATCCCATTGTAGCTGATGTGATAAATATCTTTGAGTTTGTTTCACTACATGGCCATCATGGCTGTGTGAGAAAGCCCTGGCAATATGTCAAGAAGAGATGATGGTGAAGAAAAAGATCCAAAGGCCGTTGGCTACAAGAAAGTCTGAGTTATTCTAAGTCAGAGTTCAGTAAAGCTTGGTTTTCAGACCGTAAACATGATTTGCTGGAACACAGCCACACCAGTTTACATACTGTCTTTTGATGCTACTTTTATGACACAAAAGAGCTGAGTATGTTGATGGCATAGATCACCAAGTTAAAAACCTCTGGTGTTACTTTATACGTTAATGAGTACGTTGACTGTATGGCTCATGAAGATGGAAACCTTCACTGTTATTCTAAATGAGAAGTTTTGCCAACCTTTTCCTAAAGTACATCATAACCATGGGTACTGATTAAATACTTATTTAAAATTGTAGTTATAAAGAATGATATCCATAGTTATTGTAAAGTAATAATTTTAAAAATAAACTAAGAATCTTAACAGGTTTCACATGTACACATGCTGACATCACATTCTCCAGGTTCTTTTTTTTTTTTTTCATTTTACTAATTTGGATGCTTGCATGCATTTGACTCCTTACCTTTATGCAACTCCAGAGGTCTTGATGGCACAAGAAGATGCGAGTGGGAATGCCATGAGTCATTTTTTCATTGACGTGTCAAACGCACTGTAGATTTCCATGCTTCCCACAGCACCAGCTCCTCTGGAGTGTGGAACCCAATAGGTTCAGTACTCACACGTGCTTTTTGAACTCAATCTTCAGAGCTTTGACTATAATCAGGAGTCCATTGATTGCACAACCAGGAAGCTATTGATTTCTCTAATATCAATCCAGCCTTTTTTTTTCTTGTGGTGTGATATCACAGAACTTTAAAGTGATGTTATATTTGTGTTTGAGTTGTTTTTAAACAAAGTTGAAGGCAAAGATATGTTTTTGGGAATCTCCAGGCTGGACTGTATAGGCTCTGTGCTGGTATGGATTGCATGCATACTGTCTGTAAGGGGCTTACTCCTTTCAGAAGAGAAAGAGTGTGGCCACTGTGAGCTTGAGGATGAGATTAGAGCAGAGGTTTTTATTCCTGAAGAACATCTCTTTGGAAGATGATTTAGGCCATATCATTAGAAGGTGGGTGATGACACACTGGTTTATCTTTTCTCATCGATGGAGATCGGTGGATAAATAACACACATATAGTTCTAATCATTAACCAATACCTGGACGTTGGTACATGTCTGCGCATTCAAACATCCTACCAGTGGGAAAGCTGGAATATAGTGTTTGAAGGTCTTGCAGTTCCTATAAAGTTATGTCACTCTTAGAAAACATGATGACTGCATGTGGTATCACATACAAGTTTGTGACATGAGTGTGAGATAGTGTGAGAAGTCAGCCTCTCAAGATGTCCCACTGTCTTTAGTTGTGGATTTCAGCCTGTCTCTTGACTGGACAGTTTCTTCCTGTTCTTAGCATCCTTAGCTGCAGGCCCAGCCTAACTACCAGCTGGAAAATGACCAAGCATGTTGCTGATACCTCAGGTGGAATTTTTGTCTACATATTTCTTATTTTGCTGTGAGGCTAGATATGCTGTCAGAAATTATAGACTGGAAGTTGGTTGACATAGCACATGACATACAGAGATGATGTGATATAAGGAACTCTTGCATTTGTATTCCTGTGAGTCCAGTTTGTGCTGTCTGATGGAGTCTTGATGTAGGTTTTCAGCTGGACTCTGTGTGTGTGTGTGTGCGCGTTGTGTGTGCAGATAACTATAGCTACAGTTAGCTCATGAGTACATTGGCAACATCATGTCTAGAAGGCGATATTTCACTACAATCTTCCACTGCCTCTTCTTCCATGATGGTTCCTGAGCCTTGAGATGGTGATTGATATGAATATTCCATTTAGGACTGAGCACTCAAGAGTCACTTATTCTCAGCACCTGGACCAGTCATGAGTCTATTGCTGCCCATGGCATGAAAAAGTTACATTGGCCCAGGCCAAAGGCTGTACTCATTAATGGATATAAGCACAAATATTATGAAGCAGTGTTACCACATGGATTATTTAGGAAAACAACAGTGGTAAGCATCCCCTAAGGCCTACTGAGACACAGACTTTTGAGTTGACTTACCCAAATATGAATTTTGTCCAGGGGAGCAAGTCTCCAATCCAAGCACAGGGAGGCTGGCTTGCCCCACAACCTTCATGCCACTATTACATCAGTAGCCACATCTTGTCTGGCAGATTGGTGTTGAAGAATTCATGATCCATCATTGTTTGGGACACTAATGTATTTTTTCTCTCCAATTCAACTTAATTGTTCTCTGTCCTTGATCCAAAGTGAGTGATAGCTTCACAATAGGGTTTTATAATCTAGTGATGACGGACAATAAGCTCAATAATAATAGCCAGTGTTGTGTGGGGCACTACTGCGGCCTCCCCGATGAGCACCGCGGCAAGGATTTTCATATAATAAATGCTATTTTCTTCTATAGGTACTCTGTGTTCAAACTCAGTTTTAAAATGACATTTTTTCACTAGCTTCCAAAGTAGTGAATTTCCTGCGCTGGGTATGGCTCCAGTCTGTTTGGCCAGTAAAAAAAAGAGGAACATCTTTAGCCATGTGTTAATAGTTAACAACTTCACAGCAGAAACAAAATAAAACAAAACAAAAATTTCATATCATAAATCATTGCGTCAGCTGTCTGTAGGACATGAACAAGAGGGATCACAGACCCTTGATGTAAGTATTGTTTGTGATTATCATTTTGAATGTAGCTACAATTTTAATAATTAAGAAAGTGTGTATGTGTGTATTCTTATTTTTTTGCATATCAACATAGTTAAGTGGTAAAGGAATATGGAATTAACACAATTTATCAGAGGAAAAATAAAATTGAATACCATGACAAGTAAAAATTTTGAAATTAGTCTGGCCATATGACAAGCAGGTAAGGATAGCGTGCAAGGATAAAGACATAAGTTCAAGTCTTCAGTGCAAAAGTAATCATAGACAAGTACATTTTGAGAGCTCCCCATCCATTTAGCTGAGCCAAAACAATGAACGAGCTTCTGGTTCATTGAGCTATCTTGTCTCAAGGTAATTAAGGAAGAAAATTATGGAGAAAGACACCCAAGATTTACTCAAGGCTCTATAGGCATTGGTGGACAGAGGCAAACATATGCACACTCACATACACTCATCAGTACATAACACAAACATACACACATGTACACACAGAAAACACACAAAAAGAAGAAAGAAAACATGTTTTTTAATTATTGTAAATTTCCAGCTAAGTTTTCTCTACCAGGAGCATAAGGAAAAATCATTTTTTTCATAGATGTCTGGTTTTACTTCTGGTATCATTATGGAAGGTCATTATTTAGAAAATGATCCAGGCTATAATTCCTTTTTAAATGTAACACAAAAAATATATATTCTATTTTTTTAAAAAAACCGAAGCTCATGCGTGGCAAAGAGGTTTGTGCCTATGTTTCTGTCACTTGAGAAGCTGCGACAGGAGGCTGGAGAAGTTCAAGGACAATCTCTGCTACCAAGCAAATTACGATATAATTTGAAAAACATCAAGTAAATTGATGTTAAAAAATAAATAAACAAATGAAAAAAAAAACCCTCAAGCTCAAATTAGGTGAAATATTTTGTTTTTAAATGAAAAGAAAACACCAAAATGCTTAGATCTCTTTTCCCATCTGATTTTGTTGGCATCAGGGTAGGTTAATTAAGTTTACTCACTTGGGCTTTACACAGTGGTGATGAACATTTATGAGGCAGAAATTCAGACTGTACAGAGGATTTCCTCACTGTGTTACAGTTACTGCTAGAATGCAGTTTTAACAAATGTTTCCAACATATAATCTTATTCCTCCATAAAACACAACATATCATTCCTGAATCTGCCAAAATTCTAAACATTCAAACCTGACTCAAAGTGTGTCTCTTCACATTAGTTCCTATTTGCTCTTGTATAAAAACTAATGATAAGATTGGTTAAGTTGAAACAATATTTTAAAATTTTTATAATTTATTCATATTACATCTTGATTGTCCCTCCCTCATTTGTATCTTCCTTTTCCTATGCTCCCTAACTCCCTCTTCCACCCTAGGGGCACTTTCTTTGTATTTAGTATCTGCCAAGTCTGGGAAAATAGTTCCTTTTATGTCCCCTTTAAAAATAGAAAAATAGTGTTTTCCATTTACAAATTATTGAAATAACATGGCAATAAAATTCTTGACAAAAGTGTTAAGTAATATTGGAATACACACATTAACTGACACAGCCATGTGATCAACTGGTAAAGTTCAAAAGTGATTTATAATGTTTTTATAATTATATTTTAAGATGAAAAAAAGGTGATAAGAAAATTAACTTTTGGCAGAGCACACTTCAAAGGAAATAATTTTATCATAAAAACTGTTACATCATTATTATTCTCCGTGTTCCATTGTAGCACATTTATTTTAAATATCAAATCACAATTTTTTAAAAATCCAATTGGTTAAAATATTTGGAGCATAAAAGAAAAGATCAAAAGAGCCAACTGGGAACAAAACTCAGTGATCAGAATTCCAGATAAGCCACAACACATAATAATCCTAATTACCAGTCTTTAATTAAACCACAGGGAATATTTACACCCCAAATAAGATCTTTCTCACAGCTTTTTCTGACTTGCAGATTGAATGTTTTTATGTTTCTAAACACAATCCAAAAGAAAAGCTTATTATTCCCTTTCTTGTGATCTATAGATGTATAAAGACAGAAGCTACATATGTTCAATGCAAAGTTTAGGAGAAATAGCATCTTCAGGGGTATTGTTGTAAAATATTTGAAATTACCAAGCTAATTAACTCTTACAAAATTGACAAATTTATGAATGTCTCAATTGGTGGATTAAAGAATAACATACTGTGTATTGGTAATGCACTTAATGGATTTATTTAGGAAAAAATGTCTCTTTGAACTAAATTCCCTATGGGAGGGGATTGTTGTTTAGGTTTTGTGTTGTTGTATGTATTCAAATTATATTATAATTTTATATTATGCATCTCCCCAGCTATTGGGTTAACCAATTTTTGGTCTTTGTGACCTAAGAACATCCTTCCTAGAGGGTTTAAGCTGGCATCCCATTTAGGCAAAAGCCAATGACATTGAGTGTCATACTTTCTAAAAGGAAAATCCAATGTTAAATTTTATCTGTGTTGAACTGAGTCAGCATTGCACAGTTTCATAATTATCTCAATGAATGAAGTTTGTATCAAAAATGGTTTGTTGTATAGCTAGTTATTTTATAGTGCTTTTTGGTTTCAGGATTATCTATCTATCTCTTTATCTATGTACAATCTGTCTATCTATCATCTATCTAATCACTTTACAGCCTGATCCCAACCCCTTCACTCTTCTGTTCCAAGTCCCATCCTCACACACCCCTCCTTCTTCTCAGAGAAGGAAAGGCCCCAAAGGGGTACCAACCTACTCTGGCACCTGAAGTCAAAGTAGGACTAAACATATCCCCTCCCACTGAGGGAGCCAAATTATAAGAAATGGATCCAAAGGCAGGCAACAGAGAGCCTCTACTCTCCTTGTCAGAAAACCCACAGGATGCACATCTGCTACATATATGTAGGGGGTCTAGATCCAGTCTCTGCAAGCTCTTTTTTAAATTTCATTTTTTTCTGTAATTTTGTATCATTATTATGCTGAGGTTATATATATTATATATACATTATATATACATATATTTTTTCTCTGATCATACCTCCATTTTGACTATATGAATCCAGTAGCTTTCTTAGGCTTGTAATTGCATATGCTTTCCCAAAACTTGAGGTGTTGATTTGAAACACAGAAATGGAAATCTTGAGTTGCATCATGAGTTGTCAAGATGTTTAAGCTACTAAAACAAATTATCATAAATGAGGTCTTTGCAATGGTTTATTCTGGTTGCGTATTTGCAACTTGAAAAGAGCAAAATTCATGGCAGAGGATCATTTATTGTCCAGTAATAGCTCACTCTCTGGAGATGTTGCCTCCCAGTCTTTTAAGGGTGCTAATCCCATGTTATAAAGGCACTAATACTATCCACAAATGAATCACTTTCCTGATTTAGTCGTTGCACAGGTATACTAGACTTTAATACCACCATCTTTGTTTCAATATATAAATAATGAAATATGTAGGCATTGAGAACATAACAGTACCTTGTCCTTACTTATGGCAAGGAATCACAAAACTCTACCACTGTGGCACCAGGAGATTTTCTTTTCTTTCTTTCTTTTTTTTATAGTTTTTATTTTCAATTTGTTCACTTTATATCCCCACTCTCGTTCCCCTCTTGTCTCCTCCTAGCCCCACCCTCACTCCCTCATCCCACTCCCCATCCCCTAGTCCTCAGAAAAGTGAAGTCCTCCTCTCCTAGAATCTGGCCTCAGCCTTTCAAATCTCATCTGGACTGCTTATATCCTTTTCTTCTGTGGCCTAGTAAGGCCACACAACCAGGGGGAAGTGATTAGTGAGTTCACATTAGAAGTAGTCCCTACTCTTCATATTATGGGACCCACAAGGAAACTGTGTTGCCTATCTACTATAGCAAAGCAGAATTATGGAGAGTACAGGAGCTCCACGAGACCACCAATGGAGCCAACCAGTCCAGGCAGAAGAGAGGGGTGCTGCAGAGACTACTGCATCATCTGAGGACCGTGTATGGTGAGGACCTAGATCCCCTGTTCAGATGTAGTTTATCGGCAACACAGTGGCCTTGTGGGACACACCACATGCATGCACATGTGGAGTCCAGAGGTCAAACATGGGGTTGTTCCTAAGGAGCCATCCAACTTATATTTTGGATCTCTCACTGGGATTTGCAACTTAATATAGCTAGACTACAGAGCTTTAGAGACCTTTCTGTTCTTATTTTGCCATTTCTGGAATTAGAAACTTGCACCACCACTTTCTGCCTTTAATGTGTATGTTAAATATGACAGTTGGGTCCTCAACCACTTTATAGACTGAGCTATGCCCCAATAGTAACAGATTATTTTTATGTAGAATCTTGTGCTGTCCTACAGACTGTAAGAAGATACTTTCTTAGAAAGTTTTCTTTTAATCAAGTAAATTTCCTTCATTTTCTAGTAAAATTTGTTGTTAAATGTGACATGTGCAATTTTAGAGATGCCCATGCTGTTTTTGATAGCTTCATAGTTTTGTACTCTCTACTAATGCCCCAGATTGCTGGGGAAATAATGCAAATTCCAGTGGAAATACTACAAACAACATATATAAATTCTGAAAATTCCATGACATTGTTATTGTAATGACATTGTCTTTCTATGAGACTGTACACTATTGGCTACAATTGTGTGACAGCTGCTTCTTCTAAACTCACTGCAATGGCCAATATGCTAAATATCAGTGCTTGCCAGTGTAAGAAAGACATCTCAGAGTGCAATAGTTTTATTTAATTCTGAATGCTGGGGGACTTGGCATCTATCTTAGCCTGAATCTTAAACATTTGGATCTGAACCAGGATACTATACATCCATCTTCCTGTTAGTTATTTACAAGACTGCAAAGGAGCAAAATCTTGGTCTTGTAAAAAGCATTGAGTTATAGGATACAATAGCCCTACAAAATAAATGGGAGTTTTAGTGGAATGAAGCTTATGAGTAGTGAGCTGTAAGGACATAAAAAATCTCATATCCAAAAGTAAAGAGTCAGTATGAGAAAATTGACATGTCAGTAAAAGAAAGACACCAATCTTCTCTGTCCAGGGATATGTTTATCATTTTCCTCAGTAATAAAGAACATTTCTAGGAAACTTACACTTCTTTTTTTCTCAAAATTTAATAAGAGAGTTAGAAAATTTATAGTTGAATTAAAACATATTTGTGTATTTATATGTATGTGTGTGTTTATGTGCATGTATATGAATTGCATGCAGGTGTCTACAAAGCCAGAAGAGGAGGCTAGAGCCCCTGGACTGGAAATAGGCAGGTTGTGAGCAGCCCTATATGGGTGCTGATGGCAGAGTTCTATCTTGGGACAGCAGCATGTGTTCTTAACATTGAGCTGTCTCTACAAACCCATGTTCTGTCTGTTCCAAACACCTACAATCAAGTGTTGCACAAGTGCTTTTAACTAGCTACAATGGATGAGACATCTTCTAGCCCAGATATGACACATTTATGTATGTGTGTGTGTGTGTGTGTGTATACACACACACTCATACATATAAATAAAATACATCTTAAAATATACTTTCAAAAATCTTGCCATGGGTCTATGTAAAATGGTAATAGAGAGATAAGTGACAGAGAGATAGATAAATATATAGATAGATGTTACATAGATGATAATTGGTATTTAGGTAGAGTACAATTAAACATTTATGCCTTAGATGACAATGATGAAAAATCACCTAGTTATGGGATCGAAAATTTACTGGAAATTATTTCTCTGCAGTATTTTCTTAACTTATTGATTCAATTCTAGTCTAGATGATGCAATTCTAATGTATAACCTATAATATAATGTTCTTTTGATAAAAAGGAGAAAAATTCTTTATTTTTCAGCTCAGATAACTAGTAGCATTATCTCCCATCCAACTTCTCATACTATATCATGTTATATTGGTTCTAAGAACTGATTTTGATCTTCCTTAATTTAATTAAAAAAATGTAAATACCAATATGAATATAAGATGAAAGGAGAAATAATTTACAATTCAGCAATTATGTGAGTTTTAAATATATTATCAAGTCAAAATATTATTCACAGAAATTTCTTTGCTGTGTGTGATTTAGACCAAGCATTCATGAAAATGAGCATAAAAAGAGGAAGTACATAATTTATGTAGGAGGTATTTGTCATCTTAGAATAGCATCTAATCCAGCACTTACTTAAATCAGAAGGAAGTCCTGCTCTTTGTTCAGTGGATTCAAGTTAAACCCTAATTACTATAAGGGAAAGGTTATGGTTTGATCTTATGCATCTTTAAAAATTCAATTTAGTGTCACATAGTGTAGTTTTCTTCTTTATATTAACTTTCTCATAAACAGCACTTTCATGACAAAAGTAGTTCAGTGCACAAATTCAAGAACCCTTTATTACTAGCTTAAATTATGGAAAATAAATTCTGATTCATTGAGTGTTTTGATTAAATCTTTATAACTATGCAAGACGAGAGCAGAATTCCGTGAGAATAACAACTATTGATCGACCATAACTTTGAAAACACTATTGTTGAATGGAATGCAAGATTATCCATATGCATGACTATCTGTAGAAAGAGTTGGAAATTCACATCTTTCTTCTCAGGGAAGAATCTTAATGTTGGCTCTTAATGTCTTCAAGCATTGTTTAAGTGTTTATATTCATGGTAGAACTTAAACTAAAACACTCTTCATTTCAAGCTTGTTTATTTGCCCTAAAGTAAAAAGAGGGTATGGAGGAAATCATTTGCTGAATGAAGTATTAAAGTAGAAAATGCCTTATATTGATCAACATCTGTTTTCTGATTATACTCAGTCCCTCCATCTACTCTTGAGATTAATTCATTCATTTATTACATCTCCAGATTTTCCATGAAAATGGACATTTTTAAAAAAACTGTATTGGCCCCTTTTTATATGAATATCTTACTAGTTGAACAGTATCTGTTTCATTGCTGTCAAACATGCAAAATACCATTAATGTGCAATCCAAAGGAGTTTCTTTTTAAGAGTGGAGAAAGGGCTATACATGAGTGTATTCATTAATGTATATAACCCTACATTGTTATTTAATTCATATATTGCTACTTCTTTTACATTCTGCTTTTTATTTCCTACTAACAACAACAAAAAATAAAAGTAAACTATCAGAAAGTTTTGTAAGAGAGCTGCAAGAGCCACCATTGTGTTCTTCACCAAGATGCAGTAACTTCTGCTTAGTCCTGTTTGTTTATATAACCCTACATTGTTATTTAATTCATATATTGCTACTTCTTTTACATTCTGTTTTTTATTTCCTATTAACAGCAACAAAAAATAAAAGTAATCCATCAGAAAGTTTTGTAAGAGAGCTGCAAGAGCCACCATTGTGTTCTTCACCAAGATGCAGTAACTTCTGCTTAGTCCTGTTTGTTTATCCTTTTGCGCCTCTTCTCATTTTCTCTTCTAGTTCTTTGTTCTTTCCTTTATTAAAAATTTAATTATTTATTCACTTTACATACTGATTGCAGACCCCCTCCTTTCCCAGCCCTTGCTGCATACCCCCTCCCATTCTCCCTCTCGTTTACCTTAGAGCTATGGGTACCAGCTTGCCCCGGCACATTAAGTTGCTGCACAAGTAGGCACAACCTCTCTGAGGCCAGACAAGGCAGCACAATTAGGGGAACAGAATCCAAAGGGAGGCATCAGTGTCACAGAGGATCCCTGCTTCAGCTGTTAGAGGATCCACCTCAGACCAAGCTGAGCATCCGCTACGTATGCGCGGGGGTGGGGTGGGGTAGATAGGAGGTGTAGGACCAATCCATGCAAGCTCTTTGGTTGGTGGTTCCGTCTCTGTGAGCCCCCATAAGGTCAGGACAGTTAACCCTGTAGGTTTTCATGTGGTGTGCTTGAATCATTTGGCTCCCTCCATCATTCTCCCAACTCTTCCATAGGACTCTATGACCACTAGCTAATGTTTGGGTATATTTCCACAAACTGCTAGATGAAGCCTATCAGAAGAAGTAGTTGTGCTTGGCTCCTCTCTACAAGCATAAAATATTAACATTAATAGTATCACGAATTGGTTCTCTTCCATGGAATGGGTCTCAAATAGGGCCATGCTTTGGTTGGCCGTTCCCTCCATCTTTGTCTCTGCACATCTTGGAGGCAGGATGAATTTTGGGTTGAATGTTTTGTGGGTGGGCTGGTGTCCATATCCTTCCACTGGAAGTCCTGCCTGGCTATAGGAGGTGACCACTTCAGGCTCCATATCCCCAGGTTCTAGGAGACTCAGCTAGAGTGACACCATAACTTTCTGAGGCCTCCTCTAACCCTGAGATGACTCCACCTCTGATTTTTGTTCTCTCACAGAGTGCTCTCTCCCTACTTCTCTCCTACTCTGGATCCCCATCCATGGTCCCCTCCCTACCTCCTCTCCTACCCAGTTCCCTCCCTCCATCCACTTCTAATGCCTGTTTTATTTTCCCTTCCTAGTGAGATTCAAGCACTCTTCCTTGGGTCCTCCTGTAATCCCCAGACCCCAATAATCCTTTTCTCTTTCTATTGACCCAGAAAAATTCCTTTTCTTTTCATAGACACATGGCCTCCTATATTCCTCACCACACATACTTACCTAGCAGTTTTCTTTAAAAAAAACTGATATTATTATTTCGGGAAAGATTGCTTCCTTTCTTTTCATGATAGCACAATCTGAAAATGAAATTAAATGTCAAAACCATTTTGATTTTTTTCACAAACTGAATTTCAGATAAAGACAAATGTTTTTCAAGTAACTACAATATCTATGTGCAGAACTTTTGCAACTCATTTTCTTTAGTTATTTTGTAATAAATGGCTCTGGAGGACTTTCATTTTTATTTTAAGACAGAGAAACAAAGGCACATTGATAACAGCTTTCCCCAATGCGAAGACAAAAGAGACACCACAATACTTTATCCAGCACAAACTTGATAATGTCTTCATTAGTCCCAATTCGCAAATTGCATATGACCATCCTCTGCTATGTTTGAGCAGATTGCAATTTTATTTATAGCTTGAAATTAAAATAATATTAGTGTAGTCAAGTGTTAAAAATAAGGAAGTAAACTTTAGTACAGTGTGAGGGTCTTTGAAATTTAAGGAACAACTTTTTCCCCTAAAACTTGCAGCAAAATAACTCATTTACTTTAATGCCTTTGGCTGCACAATTTGTTTATTGATCAGAGCAAATAGTTTAGCTCAAATGTTTCAGAAAAATCAACTGTATAAGTTTTGATGCTCATAAATTGTATATGTCATTCCTTAGACTATGTTGGACATATTCTGATAATGACTAAAAAACAAAATTATTTTCTATTTCAGGTAAGCATTATACCTCCAGTTGTAACATCTGTCAATGTATATCTCATAAATTATCACTTTGGGCAAAGAATGTTTCGTATACCTCCACTCAGCTATAGAGCAGTTAATAATGCTATCATTCCTACCATCATCAGGATTCTACTCTTTTTTCCACCACAAATTACTGGTACTTGTTTATGAGACTTAGTCTGATACTTCCACATGTGTTGACTGGAAGAAATATATCTTCCATTGAGCCATTCATTTGAACTGGTCCTCAGATGGTGGCACTCTTTTGGAAACTCTGAAACCTTTAGGAAATGCAGGTTTGCTTAAGGAAGTATGTCACTGGGAACCAAGTTTCTGGACGCATTACCTCACCTGATTCTCATTTTCCATCCGTCTTCTTCCTGTATGGACCAAAATGTGAACAGCCATGTCTGCTTTTCCCTCCTGCTTTTCCCTCCTGTTGTCATGTCCTCTTCATCACCTTCTTCTTCTTCTTCTTCTTCTTCTTCTTCTTCTTCTTCTTCTTCT
>OU015744.1:125119463-125150343 GCA_907169655.1 Acomys percivali | reverse complement strand
AGAGAGAGAGAGAGAGAGAGAGAGAGAGAGAGAGAGAGAGAGAGAGACAGAGACAGAGACAGACACAGAGAGAGACAGAGACAGAGACAGAGAGACAGAGAGACAGAGAGAGAGTCAGGGATTTGGGCAAAAAGAAAAGTAAGAATGTGCTTAGAGCATGTAGGGGTGGGGGCAGGAGAGAGAGTTTGACCCATCGCAACACTCCTGGGTTTTAAGATAAGAGTATGTAAATTATAGGAGTCCTATTGCCTCTGGGATGGATCCAGGGCAGCTTTGATATCTGTTTCTTCCAAGAGCCAGCTTTTGACACCTTTTGGCCTAAAGTCTGTGCGGTTTGCTTTGAAAGTGTCTAGGCAAGGAACTAGCCTCTCGACACATTTTTGTTTAGGGTCTTGTGGACTGTTGCTAGCAGGGGGCACACACAGAGCTTACAAGGAGAGGGCCCACATCTGGCCAGAAGTTCATTACAAACATCCTTCGATGGCCTACTATATTATATGTCTTAGTCATGTTCTGTTACTGAGAAGAGACACCATGTCCAGAGCAACTCTTACAGAGGAAAGCATATTGGTATTTGCTTGGGGTCTCAACGCATTTCTTCTACTTTTAGCTCTAAAACCAGAAGCAAGCTGCCAAGTTCTTCTGCTTGCGGGGGCTAGAAAATGGCCTCCTCGTTCAATTACATCTGCATTTGCTTTCTGGTTTTGATGGTTCTCTCTACTGTTTTAGTTTTCCTTCATTCTTTTTTTTTTTGTCTTTTTTTATTAATTTATTCTTGTTACATCTCAATGGTTATCCCATCCCTGGTATCCTCCCATTCTTCCCTCCCTCCCATTTTCCCCCTATTCCCCTCCCGTATGACTGTTCCTCAGAGGGATTACCTCCCCCTGTATATGCTCATAGGGTATCAAGTCTCTTCTCGGTGACCTGCTGTCCTTCCTCTGAGTGCCACCAGGTCTCCCCCTCCAGGAGACATAGTCAAATGTGAGGCACCAGAGTACATGAGAAAGTCATATCCCACTCTCCACTCATGTGGAGATTGTTCTGACCATTGGCTAGATCTTTTCTCGGTGACCTGCTGTCCTTCCTCTGAGTGCGCTGGTGGTATAGTGGTGAGCATAGCTGCCTTCCTTCATTCTTTCACACAAGCTAGAAGCTTAGCTTCACGGGGTCTTGTCCTGAGGTTGTCATCACTCTCCTTAGTCCACTTAGGATCAGGCTTTTCTTTAAACTTCTTCTCACTTCCTTGTGCACTGAACTTAGCTGCATTGTATACTCTCTTGTGCTCCATTTCTCTTCAAACTGTACATTTTGTATTTTTTTCCTTGCTCATCTTGCTCCTTTTCATTATATATGTGCAACTAACCACTAATAGGCAGAGGACAGAATCAATACTAGGCTGCTTTGAAACCATCTGTGTCCATGCCATTAAATGCAAACCTTTTCAGTTTAGCTTCAGGCAGTTTTGTTGTTGTTGTTGTTGTTGTTGTTGTTGTTGTTGTTGTTTTGTTTGTTTGTTTCTTTTTGGACAAGGGCAGAAAGCAGCCATTTTTTTTTTTTGCCAAAATATCACAAGAACTATTTCTAGGCCACTTACTAATATCTTCTCCTCTGAAACCTCTTAAATTAGGCTGTCTTAAGCTGCATTGCTCCCAGCATCACTGTCTTCTATGCTACTACTAGGACAGCCCATTTAGCCCAGCTTCAAGCATTCAACTGTCCCTAATCCAAAGACACAATATCCACCTTCTTCCTCCAACAGGCAGCATGGTCGGGCCAGTCAGCAACAACCTACTCCCGGACACCAACATCGATCTTAGTCATCATTCCACTATAGTTGCAAAGAGACACCACGATCACAGCAACTGTTACAAAGAAAAACATTTAACCAGGGTTTGCTTAGAGTTTCAGAGGTTAAATTCATTATCAACATTGTGGCTGGCATGGCAGCAGACTGAACAAAGAGATCACAGTTCTATGTCTAGATCCACAGGCAGAGAAACAGAGACACTGGCTTGCACTTCCAATGACACACTTCCTCCAACAAGACCACACCCACAGCTCATCTCTCTCAACTAGGATCACTCCCTAATGGTCAAGCACTAAAATATTTGAACCTTTTAAGAGTCATTAGTCACCATGTTATACTACAGGATTTCAATGTGGCAGGCTACAAAAAATGTAGACAATGTAAACATATATGATTATGTAAGGTCATGGTAGTAAGTTCGTTAAATAAAAGAATGTACCTCTGTGTTTCTTGCTAGATATTAACATTGTTGCTCAGAAATAGTTTCCACCATGTATGCATCTCACAACTTAAATGAAACGCAAAAGCAGCCATGACATATAAAAATCTAGAAAACAGTAGAGGTCCACGGCATGACCTAAGAAATAATAAAATAACTTTTAAAGTTGTTATTACAGGCAGACTTTTGCCATCTCTTCTGTAAACCTGACATGGTCAACCTGAAGAACCTCCAATGATTTCTGTTCATTTTTACCTTTGCAGGCAGAAAGGAACAAAACTGGAGGATGTACTTTCACAATATGACCAAAAACTATTTCTTTTATATGTACTTCTGGCAGTTGTCCATGTTACATGTGATACACTCCACTCTCAGAGTTTAGTAAGCCCATTAAATGGCTATTACATCAGTCTTTCAGAGAGCTGTACAGGGAGAAATGGACAAAATTTGCCAAGATAAATATAGTAGTTTTGTTAGGGAATGCACACTTTTCCATTGCTGATAGCTTTGATTTGTTTAAATGACTCATTTTTAAATTTTATGTTTTTTTTAACTTTCATACAAATCACCAAAACAGAACTAAATCGCAAACTGCAAAAATTACAACTCCAGGTATCATTGGTCATTTCATATCCTCAATTTAAGGAAGAATAAAGATGCATTTAATTTTAATTTAAAGAAAAATAACTTTTTACATCAAATGTTTAAAGCATACATTGTCCATTATCTTTATATTTATCTGCTTGCATCTTGTATTGATAGCCAATGATAAATTACATTATATTCTAAACTCTTCAAAGGCTATCACTAAGATTTTCTTTCCTTTTATGATTCTTATTAAGTTGCTTCTTTTGAAGATATAAAGATCATTGACTTGACAAATATCTGGGTGAGAGTGGCAGCAGGCTCCTTTACTTTCTTTTTTATATTTTATTAATTTATTCATATTACATCTAAATTGTTATCCCTTCTCTTGTATCCTCCCATTCCTCTCTCCCTCCCATTTTCCCCTTACTCCCCTCCCCTATAACTATGACTGAGGGGGACCTCTTCCCCCTGCATATGCTCATAGGGTATCAAGTCTCTTGTTGGTAGCCTGCTATCCTTCCTCTGAGTGCCACCAGGTCTCCCTATCCTGGGGACATGGTCAGATATGGGGCACCAGAATTTGTGTGAAAGTCATACCTCACTCTCCATTCAACTGTGGAGAATGTCCTGTCCATTGGCTAGATCTGGGTAGGGATTTGAAGTTTACTGCCTGTATTGTCCTTGGCTGGTGCCATAGTTTGAGCAGGAGCCCTGGGCCCCAATCTGCCCATCATAATGTTCTTCTTGTAGGTTTCTAGGACCATCTGGATCCTTTTACTTCCCCATTCTCCCATGCTTCTCTCATCTAGAGTCCCAATAGGAAGTTTTCCCCTTTGTCCGTCCCACTTTACTTTCTATTCATCGAGATTTACTTTTCTCAAAGACCAGAGCACTAATCTGTTAGAGAATGCTTTATATGCTTTGCTATATGCTTTTATAATTCATATCAGACCTAGCCATTCTATATTAAACCACTATTAATTAATATCATTGCTTAAAAGTTTAAGCAGCTACTGGACTATGGTAAAATACAGCAACCAAGGAAAAAATTGTATAACTTTTACTAGCCATCCTAGCAGCTTAAAACTGAGCTGTGTAGTGTCCTTAACATTAACTTCTTCTGCTTGTAAGGCAGCCTCACACACAGAAAAAGAACTCCATAAACATGCATATGATGTACTCACATGGCTACTATAAATGCTTAATGCTGCTTACCGTTGACCACTTCACCCCAACATGCTTTGTCTACCCCTAGGGAGAAATTAGTACGATAATCAACTGCAAATCAATTTTCCCACTTGACAGCACCCAAATCTAAAGAAACTCAGGTACTTCATTAAAAATTTCCCCCCAAATTACCTCTACTAATACTTTTTCAATAATAAACCTGTCTTAACTTTCTTTGGCTTACATTGTCCTTAACTCCTGTGTTGTTGGTGTTATTTTATGATAGTAAGGTAATATATTTACTATTGATTGGATTGTCAATGTCTCCCAAAGCCATCTATAAACATTTGAATCTTCAGAACAGCACTATTAGATGACAGTATAGATTTTAGTAGGAGGTGTTTAGGTTATCTGATTACAATAAACAAATCCCATATGATCTCACTCATGTATAGAAACTAAGAAAACTGATCTCACAGGAGGAAAGAGTGAAATGATGCCATAAAATGGATGGGAACAAAGGACGTGTTGGCATAAAGCTGCAGTTACAAGGAATAAGTTCTAGAGATTCATGATAACTATAATTATGATACATTGTATTTTTAAAATAGTGTTTTACTACTAACATGAGAACTGAAGTAATAACTATACATGGTATCTAGGTTTGTTCACTTACAGGACATAAATACTTCAAAACTTCATCTTGTGCCTGACAACTAAATTTGATTGTCAAATTAAAATAGTGACTTAGGAATTCTTGATTTTCTGGCTTTAATAGTATATTAATGTTGTCCCTGATAGCCACAGTGAAGATGCTGATTAGTGTGTCCTGAAATTAATGATAAGAAGAACAATGTTTTCCAAAAAAAATCTCAATTTTGCTTTTAAAAGGAAATGAATTTGAACTATTAATAAAAATAGAAAAAAATTAAAACTGGAGAAAATGCAAAATTCAGAATGGATATTGTGTGTACAGCAGACTGTCTGATGCCTAATGCTGGTTACACCTCACAGAATTCTTAGGAAGGAAATCACTTCAAATATTCTGCAGTTACATGATAATTGTTGTAGTATTATTTTAGAATGTTGATTAATATTTAAATAAATATGGATTGCCATCCCTTTAGCATCCTATCTCATACCTAAAAGTGCTCTACATGGCCTGGTGTGCATCTGCCTGTGATGACAAAGAGATAAACTACTTCACACTCAGTGAAATTTGGTATCAGAGTTGAGAAGCTTCTCTGTTAGTCAATAAGGATTCTGGCAAAAATGTAACTTTCTGTAATTCATTTGAAATAAAACACAACTTGGTTGAGTAGTAACTGTAGCAAATTTTTTCATTATGTTCTTTTTGGTGTTGGTGATTTTAAGGTATACACTTACAAACTATTTCTCATTTATGAAAATGAGAAAAATTGAAAACTAAAGCAAGGAATAAAATGTTCACCAAGCTCTTATTGTTATATAGTATTTTAAAATGTAATCTTCACAATGAGTTTTTTTTAGCCATTTTATTTATTTATTTTTTAATTAATTTATTCTTGTTACATTTCAATGGTTACCCCATCCCTTATATCCTCCCATTCTTCCCTCCCTCCCAGTTTCCCCTTATTCCCCTCCCCTATGACTGTTCCTGAGGGGGATTACCTCCACCTGTATATGCTCATAGGGTATCAAGTCTCTTCTTGGTAACCTGCTGTCCTTCCTCTGAGTGCCACCAGGTCTCCCCCTCCAGGGGACATGGTCAAATGTGAGGCACCAGAGTACCAAAATTTGTGGATAAATGGATTGAGCTAGAAATGATCACAATGAATGAGTTAACCCAGAAGCAGAAAGACTCAAATGGTATATGCTCACTTATATCTGCATACTAGCCCAATGGGGATGTCCCATGAAAGCCTTCCCTTACCAGGAAACTGGGACAGAGGGGAGGACATCCTATTGGGACTCTAGATGAGAGAAGCATGGGAGAATAGCAAAGTAGAAGGATCCAGAGGGTCCTAGAAACCCTCAATGAGTTTTTTATGCTTGTCATATTTTGGAAAATCCCTCAACCAAGTGTCTTAATAAAATAAGTACTTATGCCTATCAGCTCCTGATCTACTGACCTGAAGTTTAGATTCTGAGACGTACTGCCATGATGTTGGGTTTTGAACATAAACTTCCCAAGAATGACTAATACATTGAAAGCTTGATTCACATCTAATGGGCTATTGAGAAATGAGTGTCTTTACTAATGGATTTACACACTAATGTATTCATTGAGAGGTAGTTCCAAGTTAAAGGAAGTAGGACACTACTGATACACTGTCCTTCCCTTTCTTTTCTTGCCTCTTTTATAGTTTCTCCTTATTTTTCTGTCTCTTCTTTACCCATCACCACACCTTTCCCTCCATCCTGGCCACAACTCAGTGAACAATTTATCTCTGTGCTGCCTATCTGCCATGCTGTACTACTTTCTATAGGCATAGAAACAGAGTCAAGTAACAATGGACTGAATTCATGAACACAAATAAATTTCCTCCTTTGTGTTGATTCGCTTAAATATTTTATCAGCAAGGAAACATAAAAAATACACCAACAATGTTGATCAATTTTTGAATGGTAGTATACATAAAAATAATTCAAGAATATACTTTAATTATATACTTTTATAATTTTAGATTGTAACATAATTACATAATTTTCTCTACATCCCTTTTTCTCTCTGCCAGCCTTTCCACTCATATTTTCTTTCAAATTCATGGCTTCTTTTTTCTTTGTGTGTGTGTGTGTGTGTGTGTGTGTGTGTGTGTGTGTGTGTGTCTATAAACTCAACCTGCCAACTCTATATATAATCTTACTTGTATATATGTGCTTTCTTTTTTATTTTGTTCTGTTTTCTGTTTTAGTTTTTTCAAGAGAGGGATTCACAATGCAGTCCAGGTTGTCCTGGACCTTGCTCTATAGATCAGGATGTCCTCAAACTCAGAGTTCCTCTTGCCTATGCCTCCCTAGTGTTGGGATTAAAGGCCTTTGTCACCACACCCAAGTTGTATGTATATGTTTTAAAACCAGAATATCAAGCAACATATCTACATATTATAATTTGTGAGTCCTAGACATATGAACGTTGATACTTGTTATCTAGGTGGTTTTGTTTTAGCTTCACAACAAAAGAAACCAATAGATATTTAGGAATATGAAACAGAGGCAGCCAAATAAAATAAATTAGAGTCAGTGGTTTGTTGGCTTTTATGGCAAAGAATTTTTCTATTCATCATCTGGAGCTCCAACCTGAATGAGGGTTACAGGCAGTTGCAGAGAAAATAAGATAAGAGCAGATGGTCCATTCCTGCTTTACTGGCAAGTTGAATGGAGGCGTTTTAAGGGAAAGTCAAAACCACAATAGTTCAGTAACAACCATTGACTCTCTATTGCTTTGTAAGAACTGGTACCATGTGCCACAGTCCTTAGTAAGTGAGCTATTTGCCAGCTAGTTCGCCTTTTCCACTTTAGCTCTTTAGTGCACGGCTGGATAAGAAACTGTCAAAGCCTGCTGAAAGATTCTGTCTCTTAGTGATGTCACACATGTTCCCTAAGCTTAGTTGTTTAGGGGTTAAGATGTTTTTAGGTCTAGATAGGTGTTTTAAGTTGGTAATGACAAGGTATGGTAGATACTGATTTACATTCAGAATTTTAGATGCACCAAGATAGCGAAGATGTTTTCTTCAAAGCTGTCAAATAGTCAAAACACTAAGAATGTAACATTTATATAATTCCTGTTTGGTTCATGGTTCTTCTTGCTATAGGTAGTTTATTGTATATATGTGTAATAATGTAAACATATATGTAAAAAATTTAAAAATTTAATAAACAAAGTCTCACTAGCATAGCTGTCTAAACAACATCTGAACAAGGAAAACACCAATAGACCTGCCAGTGTGCATGCTGAAAAGCTCAGGAGTTGTCAATCCTTACATAAAGGCCCATGAGTACTTACTGAAAGATAAGAGAGGGTGCATCTCCTTTCTTAACTTCAACTTGTAGTTTACCTACATTCCAAACAGAAATCACCAATTTTCATAAAGTACCAAGGAATGACCAGAATATAAAAGAAAATGTAAGAGTAGCCTGGTAACAGAAGGAAGCACTTTTGATGTATGGTTGCCTCCATTTGCAATACTTATATTCCGTGTACTCACCTAAAACAAATACCTAAATCTTTTATAGCCATTGACTATTGATACTTTAACTAGGGTTTGTTTAAAAAAGTTAACATAAATGTAACAGTAACCTGTGTTTGATAGAATACATAAATTTGTATTTTATATGGAATAGAACAGATAAGAACTTAGGATGGTGTAAATGTTGGTTTATAATCCTGGAATACATGTGGAGCAATCATGACCATTTCAAGTTCAACATCATCAAATTATGAACATAGGAAGAAACCACCTTTAAAAATGAAAGCAAGATAAAATAAGACATACTTCAAGTCTCCCTTTTTGTGTAACTTTTAGTTGTTGTTTCAAATTTCAAGTTCTTTTGTTTTTTGAGACAGTGTGTTATATAGCTCAGGTTTTCCCTGATATTATTATAAAACAGAAAAAGAATGAATTGAACTTTTAATTCCTCTACTGTCACCTCCTAAACATAGAGATTGCATTTCATGGAAAGCTGCGTAGAATAGAACCCATGATCACATTCTGGACAAGCCAATGATTAAGTGAGCTACATCATCAATTCTTTTTCCCCTTGATCTTTCCTTGGTTTGTAATGATTTAGGGATTGTTTATAAACACGTATACTGATTTTCAAAGGTGATGATAGTTTCTCTCATTTCATAGATAGTAATGATAGGAATGACCAAAAAGACCAAAAGGAAACACTGAGCTCAAAAAAGTTATGATGTATAAACTAAATTTTTCTTTAAAGGATTCTTATTTTTTTGTTTTTTTGGGTTTTTTTGTTTTGTTTTTTGTTTTTTAAGACAGGGTTTCTCTGTGTAGCCTTGGCTGTCCTGGACTTGCTTTGTAGACCAGGCTGGCCTCGAACTCACAGCGATCTGCCTGCCTCTGCCTCCCAAGTGCTGGGATTAAAGGCGTTCGCCACCACGCCCAGCTTAAAGGAGTCTTATAAAAGTTGAATTTTAATAAGACAAAGTCTTAAAATAGAATTTTAGTTTATATAAAAATTGTCTTAAATCTTTCTCAACAGAAGTACAAGCAGGAAAAAAACTGTCCTATGAAACAGCTTCAATTTCTGAATTCATATAATATTTATTTTTCTTTATCATTAAGATGGTTAAGTTTTAATATACCATAGCCACAAAGGAAACACTTTGAATTCATGAATATGTATGATGGAAACAAAAAATCACTGCCTTTGTTTTGTTATTGGATAAGTCTTCCTGTATTGTTCAGGTACCCAAGACTCTCTGGGCCAAGGGATCTTCTAATTTCAGTCCCAGAGAATCTGAGTTTCTTTCACAGCTGTGCCTGTACTTACTGATCTTTCTAGTAAAGATGTTATAGAACATCCCACCAAAATCCTCAAGTGTAGATTCTCTCTTCTCCACAAGCCCAGATGAACATACATTTACACATCAAACTAGTTTCAAACAGGTAAGAGAGCGTAGTGGGTGTTTTCACCATAACAAGATGCAAAGAGGAATTAAAGAGTGCAGAAACAAAGAAGCCTACTGTCTCCCTTTGTACAATTCTAAAGGACAGGTCATTGACAGAGGGACCTACGAGTTCTATGTGGAATGGAAAGATTTAAGTCCAAGCCTTAAGACACTCTGCAGCAATGTTCAACAAAACCTCAGGACCTCTGCGGGTCATGGAGACCCTATGACCACACTCTGGTACAGGTTTCTCAGGCAGCTGATGGTTTCCTCTGCCTCTTCTCCAACCTGAAATAGAAGGGGGAGATTTGTAATCCGCTGGGGAAGAGAGTGAGAATGTTACCAGCATGGGGTTGTTTCTTGGAGCTTAGTAGACTCCTGACTATGCTGAGACACAAGAGCCACCAAAAGTGACGTTTCCAAGGGCACACCAGACCTTACAGCCTGAGCCTCTAGACCAGGCTTGGAATCAGATAGGGGGTGTGGAGCAGTGGGACTCTTGAATCTCAGCTTTCAGCTTGATGGCTTCCACTTTGGAGTAAGCTTGAAACACATGAAACTTCACGCTAGCACTGTTCAGAGCACTATGAGGGAGGACTTCAGTACAACTCATCCTAGCTCTTGCCTTTGTGGCCAGGGGTCATGCTCCATTTCAGCAGTAAGCAGCTCATAACAGTGAGGACTGATGGCTCACACCTTTAATCCCAGCACTCAGGAGGCAGAGGCAGGTGGATCCCTGTGAGTCCAGGACAGCCAAGGCTACACAGAGAAACCCTGTCTCTAAAAAGAAAAAAAAAAAAAAAAAGAAAGAAAAAGAAAAAGAAAAAGCCAAAAAGCAACAACAACAACAAAAACAGTGAGGATCCAAGAAACCACTTCTTACCAGATTTTTACTCATAGGATAAAAGGTACATTATAGATGCTATAATGTTTCTTCAAATTTAGAACATGTTTAAATATTAAAATGAAAATACTTTGTAAGAGCAGACCAACTATATTTTTGGATGGTCCTTAATTTTATCTTCATAATATAGAGAATCACACAAGAGCAATGAATAGACTGATGAGTTTACATTGCAAGCAAATGAAGTGCGGACTTAAATATAAATCAATCACAGAGCATCACTTTGTAAACCTCTAATGCTCACAACTTTGCAAAGTATAAAATTTGCAGTATGACTAGCACAGAAAGTAAAAAATATAAACTGTTGTATTACAAGACCATTTTTACTATAAAGTAGTAATAACCTGAAACATGGCAAGAAATCTAATGTTGGATATGCTTGATGCCACAAAAACAGCCTGCAAATAGCATAAACTCTTTGGTCAACAATATGAAACTTTAGCTTTCCAGAATTTGGGAACCATTTTTGCTGAATGTCACTCTTTCCTTTGCAGACAGTTTATTCATAGCTCTATTGATTTAACATTTAATTCCCTAAAACTGGCTAGTGTTTATGAGAAGGACAAAGGAACTGCAGACAGATGAGCATTAGCAGATCTCTGGCCATTCGCTTCCTTTCTGCCTCTCCACAGCACAGAGGCCTGGCATAGCCACTGACTGGCATCTGAGGCTGTGCCTGCTGCTATGAATTCTCTGTGTTTTCCATGACTCTAAAGAGACTCCTGGCTCTTACTGCCACCCTGAGCAATTCTGCCATGTTGGCAGGGAATCAGATGCACCTGAATTCTACTTGTGCCAATATACCTGATATGTTTAAAGCCAGTTTTTGGCTGTGAATCTCCCTTTCAGAATACTAGCTTTTTCACTCATTGGAAAACTGAAAATGAGGTATAACAACAGCACTGCTCTTCTAAAGGTAAAATGTGAAAACAAAAAGTAGTGTGTGAAATTTGGGCATACTCAAGTCCATAGTCATTAGTGTCTGTATAACCACTGCTTTGAAACTAAACTAAGAAAAGTGAGAATGTGTGTGTTGTATTTGTATTATCTATAAAATTCTATCACTACATTTAAAGCACTCCAAATGAAGATTATTAAGTTAAAGCCCATCAGAAACTATGCGCATTTTTTTCTGTTTGTCTTTGTATCTTCTATAATGTCTGAACACAACTGGCCATTACGTAAGAAGTGCAAGGTTGCTGATCATTGATGAGTTGTGCATGAAAGACAGTAAACAGGTGAAAAAACAGGAAGAAAGTAAAATAGTAAGTTTCTGCTTAAAATATCCCTCCACTAAGCCTTTCCTCCAATACCAGAGCCACCATTTCTATCACCTTCCTTAATCTGGGAAATTGTTCCTTTCTTTTAAGGCAACTTTGGCCACAATTCATTTAATATTGTAGTTCAAATATTTTTTAAAAATTTAATTATAAGTTCATTTTTATAATCATATAAGGTTTTCATTGTGTATACTTTTGGCCAATTCTGCTAATTCATGTATAATGTTTAGGGACACAGATAGGCGAATATGAACTGCCGGATAGCTTGCTTAATATGAAATTAGTAGTTGGTTTAAAAATAGAAAAATGAAAGCATTTGCTTTTCTTTTGTAAGTTGAAAGGTGAAGGTACCTAATATATTTCAATTTCTGCAAACATATATATATATATATATATAATTCAATGATTAATATGTGTTATATAAGGTATTTTAATGATTTTCAAATAAACCAGAGTATATTGTGACTACCTACATTTTCTTCATTTTAAGAACATTTAAAGACTCTTCTTTTTCTGGTTGAATAAATACAAGGCCCCAGGGATATCATTTTAGTGTCACTTCATGTCAAACCAATACATTAAAACCAGTGCTCCAAATATTCGAATTCACTAGAGAAAAAAAACTAAACAAATAAACAAACAAAAATCCCCCACCAAAGTTAAAATTAAAGGCATTCTAGCTGTTCTGGGAAGTAGTTTCAGAGTAACAGCTCTCCTATGAGTAGTCATGTGGACTCTTACAATAAATGAAAAAGCAACGAAATGGAAGCCTGCTAACAGACTACTCTGATTATGTTTACTACACACAAACTAGTCAAGTAGTTAGTAACACAGACATCTATCAATCTGTAAGACCTCCAGCTAATATTCCTAATGTAAGACTACTTTCTTCTGATTTTATCTTTCTTCTTTCTTCTGTAATTTGTCCCCTAAATGTGTTTTTGTGGAACAAAGAGTGATTCCTGTGAAAACCTGTACTACCCAGCTGCACACTGGCATTTGGATAAGATGTGATTGATGGTGTACTTGAAAGGAGATTTACAAATGTGGCCCAAGGCCAGTTTCCCTCTTATTTCAACAATGGGACACTGGAAGTCTGAGTAGTAAGTGTTTCCTGGGACAGAGTCAGTATGAGATTTCTAGCCAGACACAAAGAGTGAGATGGAGTGAGTTAACCAGGGTTCTTACCCACTAACTTTTCCCACAGGAGATATTCTACTCCTGAAACGGTAGGCACTTAGTTTTGAACAAAATTTTCCTTAATACAGACTGTCCGTGCTATTACCTCACCTGTCAACTTGCTTTCAATTTGCCATTTTCTTTTAATTCCATGTGTTTTGCCTCTTGAAGGTTTCAGCTCTCCCTTTGTTAGATTTAGAAGCACTAGCTAGGATGGAAGAAATTGGTGCTGATTGAAGCTGCTGAAGCAGCACTCCAAAACTGCAGGTTTTACAAAAGGTTCTGAGACTGGATGTTCTGCACACTGATCTATAAATGACTCTTATCCTTGCCCAAACCTAAACATTTGCATCGCATTTCAAATCCCATAGGTGGCTTCATCCGTTATGTTTTAAAAACTATTTGAAATTAACTGTAGTGATACAAACTCTTTTTTGGGGGGGATACAAACTCTTATCTAGACATTGGGGAATTTGCCTTTACTTTGCTTTTAGAAATACTTTACTTGGGAAGCAAAACTTCTATAGTACAATGTTTTGTTAACCGTCTTTCTGCTAATTATTTAAGATTTATTACTCTGAATAAAATTTGAATGGCCCGAATTCTTCACCATCAGTGTAAGGGTGTGCTCATGTATGGAGGACAGAGGGGAGTTTCAGGTGTCATGACGTAGGAACCAGCCACCTTGTTTATGAGATAGGACCATTCACTGGTAGGTTAGCTGGCCATCTTACCTTAGGGATCGTCTTGCCTGCACTTCCCCAGTGCTAGGATTACAAGCAAATACTGCAATGCTAAGCTCTTTATGTCCTGTGGGGACCAATCTCAGGTACCCATGCTTGCGTGACAAGCCCTTTAACGACTTAACTATCTTCTCAGTTCCCTTCATCATTATTGTTTCCCATATCAATCTTAATAGAATGAAAGGTACTTCTTAGCTATTACTAAATAATATTTTCCCTGGGTGTTACCTATACAAATTTGTTTTACTTTTGCTTCTTTTACATCTTGTTTGTCCTGCTTATTTTTAATGTTAAAAGAATACAGATTATGGTAATAATTTAATAGCATATATGAATAATTATTTTTATTTAATAAAAGTGTATTTAACATTATTTAAAAATCACATTAAAAGCAATTAAACTATATATATGTATATATATAGAGAGAAAATGTGTATGCAAATTGAGTATAAGTGACCATATTTACCAACTATATAGTGAGAAATAGCAGGGATGGAATAGGAATTCTGGAAAGCTATCTTGAAGCTTTGTGACTTTTTATGTTAGCTATTTGAAATTAACTGTGGTGATGCAAATTCTTGACATTTTTTACAAAAAAATAAAAAAATTCTATCTAGAATTTATCATGTGGGGAGTGGCAACCTAGAATTGACATTGATTACTGACATATGGAAAAGTACATGTGCATGTGCACATACATGCACATTCATGGACATAGGCACATAGAGTGACATATGCACCACACACACACACGTATAGACACATATACATATACATACAAGGACACATCAGATACAATACACACATATGCCAAAATAATGGTAATCATTAGAGTTAATAAATAAGTTAGAATAAGTGAACTGATTTATTGAATTTTTTTATTTGTGAGATAAAATTCATTTTGTAGAGAAGGAAAAAGAAAAATGTATCTTAAACAGTGTAATTATGTAAGCCTAGAATACAATAAAATAATTTGTATAATAATAAAAATAATTTAGGTAAAGCTTAAAGAAAGAACAGGTGAGATCCTCAGATAACATTTTTTCTACTTCTATGCTTGAGAAATGCCAGGATTCTTTTATTGCAATTACTGTGTAGGCCCATTGCTTCCACATTTCAGTTGTCATGATAATGTTAATTGTACAGCATCCATCATGAATTTAAAAGGGCAAATATCATGGTCCATTTGTAAAAGAGTTAGATAATTTACAAGAAATAACAAAAATGGAAAGTCTTTACCGGATGCAGAATTCTTAACCCTTTTAGGCATAAAACTATTTTGCTTATCTCCTTAACCTGAGACAATGAAAATAAAATTTCAGCTTACTGTCTGGCCTTCAAACACCACAGGTTTAATTTTTAAGAAATCACAAAGTATTATAAATGATTGAGATGCTATACCTATGCAATTTTAACACTTGGCTGGATTTAAGTAATGTATAGGTAGGTTGCTCATTCATGAATAAAATATTGTAGCTTGATCTGAAATTCTTCTACATGATGATGTTTGAATTCTAATCTGCAGCAGTCAAGGAAATTATAATTCCTACAATTAACAATATAATTTTATAGTAACATTTGTGGTGATTTGAATGAGAATGCCCCCCACCGGAAGGCTCATATATTTAAATGCTTGATCTCCAGTTAGGAGAACATTTTAGGAAGGATTAGGAGGCATGGCCTTTTTGGAGCATGGATGTCACTGGGGATGGCTTTGAGGTTTCAAGAGTCTCTCTGTCTGCCTGCTCTCTGTGGAGCAGGATGGAAAGCAGCCAGCTACTGTTCCAGTGACATACCTCTCTATTTCCTTCCATGATATTCACAGACTAATATTCTAAAACTATAGGCAAGCACCAGTTGAATTCTGACTTCTCTAAGAGCTACTTTGGTTATGGTGTCTCTTCATAGCGAAAGGATAATCACTAAGGCAGAAATAGAAGTACGTTTTTTAAACACTATTTCTCATATATTATATCTGATTGCAGTTTCCCCTTCCTGCCCTTACCCGGTCTCTCCACCTCATCTCCAGCCCCAGATCCAACCTCTCTGGATTAAATCTCTGAATCTATAAGCCATCCCCAATTAACTGCTGTTTCTTATAAGAGTTACCTTGGTCATGGTATCTTTTCACAGCAATGGAAACGCTAACTAAGATAGATCTGGACCCTATTTTTTTGTTTTGTTTTGTTTTTTTCATGACAGGGTCTCTCTGTGTAGCCTTGGCTGTCCTGGACTCACTTTGTAGACCAGGCTGGCCTCGAACTCACAGCGATCCACCTGCCTCTGCCTCCCGAGTGCTGGGATCAAAGGCGTGCGCCACCACCGCCCGGCCTGGACCCTATTTTTAATTGAATTATTTGGTTTCCTAATATCTAGCTTCTTGAGGTTTTATATATATAGTGATATTAGCTCTCTGCCAGATGTGGAGTTGGTGAAAAGCTTTCACCGTTCTGTGTTCTGCTGTTGTGTCCAATTGAATATGTCCTTTGGCTTATAGAAGCTTTGGTGCAGGGAAGGGGGACACCCAAGCAACAAGAGTCTGCTGGAATTGAGGGCCTGGCCACAAAGAAGGGTGGATGATGAAGTGGTGGAGGGCATGCACCTGGAAACCAAATCTGGGGAGTGGGGCAGTTTAGCTGGCAGATGTCAATCACCTGTTCTTCTGATCAGTGTGACATGGATATGTATATAGCACAGTTAAAGTACCAAGATCCAATATTCAATAAAACAATAATAATTACTAATACATGTTTGTAATGAAATAATTAGAATATACTTTTGCTTAGGCAAAAATGATACTTGTGCAAAGACAATACACAAACTCATAAAGTTAGATATTTAAAAACTAATAATAATAGGAAGTCAAACAAAGCGAGACACAAGAAACGAATGCAAGATGACTGAGGAGAAAAGAGGAAATGAGGACCAAAACAACAATTAAAGCACACCTACCTCTGCTTCCCTTTCCACCCTTGTTAATGCCCCATTAACTCAACAGTTCAGGGGCAAAGGGTCCCTTCTTTTTCTTGGCAGAGAGTTTGTTGATAGAGCAATTGTTGTGCAGACCCAATGCAGTTAACTACAATTACTGGGAGTTAAGATTGCAGTGGTTTTTAATAATCTAAAGAATGAAATTTCTCAACCTTTCACCCTATCTTCCAGCTCTTACATACACCTCATCCCCTTTTCAGCAGTGTTCCCCAGACTTAGAGAGGGTAGTGCAAATGTCTCATTAGAGTTCTGCTGCTGCAGTCACTTCCAGTTCTCTGCATTAAAAGTAAACGAAAACTAAGAATAAAGATGAACCTAGCAAACAAGCCAGGATTCTCACTAGCAAGCATCTAGAGCACTGAATGGAAAACGCAATTTCACATAGCTACTAGTAAAACACTTTTTCAGTAGCTAACCATTAATCCACCCAGTAGCTACTTGTAATGTTTTACATTAACTATCAGAATAACAAGTGGTTAAGCCCAGGGTCAATTCATACTATAGAATATTGCTAGATAACAAAAAGTTAACATATTTTGATATATAACCAGAGGAAGGAAAACACTAAATTGAATTTAAATCAGGAAAAACATTTTCAAAAATATAACAAAAATACAACTATACAACTGCATTAAAATGAGTGTATTACTATGGCAAAGCATGAAAATCCTGCTATCTAGCTGCTACTGTTCCTGGGCGAACATGTGCCGCTGCTGGAGAGCTGTTGTTCAGGATCACTTACTTTCATTGCTTGATCAGATAGAACTAACTCACAATGTTTTAACAGGAGAGTGCGTACAGTAATCTTTGGGAACATGTATAAATTAGGTACATATTGTTTCCCTTTAAATATTTCTTTATCAATACATTCTCTTCTTGTATTTCCCGTTCTCATTCTCAAAATAACCAGTATAACTCTGTTTAAAGACAACAGCACGAATTTAAATAGGAGTCATGATGTTCAGGACCAATAGGTATTTACAATTTCTATTGATTTGTTTAGATATAATTGTCTTTAAATTGTCTCATTGTTACAAAATGTTTGGGGAAAAAAACAACAACAACTGCTCCTGGTAGGTAGCCTTCAAGTTGAACATAGCTCGCACCATCTCTCCAGGAACAACAACAAAGAGTGATTTTCCCCCTATTTTCTCCCCTCTTTATTGATCCCTTCTTAATTTCTTTCATTAGTTGATTACAAGTAGATTATCAAAATCCCCTCAGCACTTTCTTTTCACCAGATTCCAGCTTTCAGGAATACCTTCAGGATGTGTGCCTCAAAGTGAAACATGTTTAAATTAATTCATTCAGATTACATCTTAATTGTTATCCCATCCCTTGTATCCTCCCATTCCCCTCTCCCTCGCTTTTACCATATTCCCTTCCCCTATTTTTGTGACTGAGGGGGACCTCCTCCCCCATTATATGGTCACAGCCTATCAAGTCTCATCTTGGTAGCCTGCTTATCCTTTCTCTGAGTGTCACCAGGTCTCCCCACCAAGGGAAAGTGGTTAGATATGGGGAACCAGAGTTCATGTCAGAGTCAGTCCCTACTCTCCACTCACCTGTGGAGAATGTCCTGTTCATTGGCCAGATCTGAGTAAGGTTTGACTTTTGCTGCATGTATTGTCCTTGGTTGGTGCAGTGCTATGAGCAGAACCCCTGGGTCCAGATCTGCCCATCATAATGTTCTTCTTCTAAGTTTCTAGAACCCTCTGGATCCTTCTATTTCCCAATTCTCCCCTACTTCTCTCACCTAGAGTCCCAATAGGATGCCCTCACATCTATCCCCATCTCCTGGTAAGTGAAGACTTTCATGGAACATGCCTCTTGGGCTGGTATCCAATTATAAGTGCATATATATCATGTGAGACTTTCTGATTCTGGGTTAACTCATTATGATCATTTCTAGTCCCATCCATGTGTCCAGAAATTTATAATTTCCTTGTTTTTAATAGATGTGTAGTATTCCATGCTGTAAATATATCACAATTTTTTTTATACATTCTTTGACTGAGGGACACTTAGGCTGTTTCCAGGTTCTCACTATTATGAATAAGGCTGCTATGAACATGGTTGATCATATGTCCTTGCTGTGTGGTGAAGCACCTTCTGGGTATATTCCAAGAAGTGGAATAGCTGGGTCTTAAGGAAGCCCTATTCCCAGTTTTCTGAGATAGCACCAGATAGATTTACAAACTGGTTGTACAGTTTGCATTCTCACCAGCAATGAAGGAGTGTTCCTATTTCTCCACATCCTCACCAGCATGTGGTGTCACTTGAGTTTTTGATCGTAGCCATTCTAATGGGTGTAAGATGGAATCTCAGAGTCATTTTGAAATGCATTTCTCTGATGACTAAAGATGTTGAGCATTTCTTTAAGTGTTTGTCAGCCATTTGATATTCCTCTGTTGATGAATATCTAAGCCTCATTTCTTAATTGGGTTATTTGGTTTGGTGATGTTTAATTTCTTAAGTTCTTTATATATTTTGGATAGTAGACCTCTGTCAGATATAAGGTTGGTGAAGATCTTTTCCCTGTCTGTGGGCTGTTGCTCTGTTTTGTTGACAGTATATTCTGTCTTACAGAAGCTTCTCAGGCTCATGAGGTCCCATTTATTTATTGTTGAGCTTAAGGCCTGGGCTGTTGGTGTTCTGTTTAGAAAGTTGTGTCCTGTGCCAATAGGTTCCAGGCTCCTCCTCACTTTTTCTTCTAACCGATTTAGTGTCTCTGGTTTTATGTTAAGGTCTTTAATCCATTTGGACTTGAGTTTTGTGCATGGTGACAAATAGGGGTCTAATTACACTTTTCTACATGTAGACATCCAGTTAGACCAGCACCATTGTTGAAGATGCTATCCTGTTTCCCTTGAATAGATTTGGCATCTTTGTCAAAAATCAAGTGACCATATGTGTGTCTTTTGGGGCCATTTCTGGGTCTTTCATTCCATTCCATTGATCTACCAGCCTATTGCTGTGCCACTACCATGCTGTTTTAATTACTGTTGCTTTATAGTACAGCTTGAGATTCAGTATGGAGATACCTCTGGAGGATCTTTTATTGTACAGGATCATTTTAGCAACTCTGTCTTTTTCCATATGAAGTTGAAAATTGAATTTTCAATGCCTTTAAAAGATTGTGTAGATATTTTGATAGCTATTGCATTGAAGCTGTAAATTGCTTTTGGTAAGATGACCATTTTTACTATGTTAATTCTCCTGATCCATCAACAAGGGAGATCTTTCTATTTTCTGATGTCATATTCAATCTCTTCAGAGATTTGAAGGTTTTTTTCAAACAAGTCCTTTACTTGTTTGGGCAGAGTTACTCCTAGATATTTTATATTACTTGTGCTATGGTGAAGGGTGTAGTTTTCTTAATTTCTTCCTCTGTACATTTGTCCTTCGTATACAGGAAGGTACTGACTTTTTAAAGTTAACTTTGGATCCAGCCATTTTGTTGAAGGTGTTTATCAGCTGTAGGAGTTCTCTGGTGGAATTTTGGGGGTCAGTTATGTAAACTATCATATCATCTGCAAATAGGCATAATTTTAGTTCCTCTTTTCCCATTTGGATCCCCTTCATCTCATTTGTTGTCTTATTGCTCTGGCTAGAACTTCAAGTACTGCATGGAAGAGATACAGAGAGTGGGCAGCCTTGCCTGCTCTTCTATTTTAGAGGAATTTCCTTAAGTATCTCTCCATTTAATTTGATTTAGCTATTGGCTTGCAGTATATAGCCTTTATTATGTTGTGGTATGTGCCTTGTATCCCTGATCTCTCCAAGACTTAAAACATGAATGGGTGTTTGATTTTATCAAATGTTTTTTCTGCATCTAAGGAGATGATCGTGTGGTTTTTTCTTTTACTTTGTTTATATGGTGGATTACATTGATGGATTTCCATATATTAAATGATTCCTGCATTCCTGGAATGAAGCCTACCTGGTCATGGTAGGCTTGATGTGTTCTTGTATTCATTTTGCAAGTATTTTATTGAGTATTTTTACATCAATGTTCATAAGAGAAATTGGTTTGAAACGTTGTTTCTTTGTTGTGTTTTTGTGAGGTTTAGGTATCAAAGTGATTGTGGCCTCATAGAATGAATTTGGTAATGTTCCATCCATTTTTATCTTTTGAAGTAGATTGAAGAATATCAGTATTAGCTCTTCTTTGAAGGTCTGGTAGAATTCTGTTTCAGAACCATCTAGCCCTGGGCTTTTTTTTTTTTTTCCTGGTTGGGAGATTATCAATGATTGCTTCTATTTCTATAGGGGAAATGGGACTATTAAGTTTGTTTATTTGTTCTTGATTCAATTTTGGAAAGTGGAATTGATCAAGAATACTATCCATTTCCCTTAGATTTTCAAATTTTGTGGCATATATGCCTTTGAAGTAGGATCTTATGATTCTTTGTATTTCTTCAGTATCCATTGTTATATCTCTCTTTTTGTGTCTGATTTTGTTAATTTGGATAGTGTCTTTCTGCCTTTTAGTTAATTTGGCTAATGGTTTTTCTATCTTGTTGATTTTCTCAAAGAACCAGCTCTTGGTTTTGTTGATTCTTTGAATTGTTCTCTTTGTTTCTAATTTATTTATTTCAGCCTTGAGTTTGATTATTTCCAGACATCTACTCCTCTTGGGTGTTTCTGCTTCTTTTTTTCCTAGGGCTTCCAGATGTGTCATTAAGTTGCTTATGTGGGATGTTTCCAATTTATTTATAAAGGCACTTAGTGCTATGAACTTTCCTCATAGTACTGCTTTCAATGTATCTCACAAATTTGGGTATGTTGTTCCTTCATTTTCTTTGAATTTCAGGAAGACCTTAATTTCTTTCTTTATTTCTTTCATGACCCAGGTGTCATTCAGTAGAGAGTTGTTCAGTTTCCATGTGTGTTTAGGCTTTTCGTTATTGCTGTTGTTGTTGAAGTACAGCCTTAGTCTGTGGTGATCTGATATGATACAAGGTATTATTTCAATCTTCTTGCATCTGTTGAGACTTGCTTTGTGACCTACTATGTGATCAGTTTTGGAGAAGGTTCCTTGGGATGCTGAGAAGAAGGTATAACCCTTTGTGTCCAAGGACAGATTCACTCATTTTCCTGAGATTTCCCCAGGCCAGGAGGCCCTGGTTTTCTACCTTCCCACACACTGAGTTCAGGCTTTATGGGCTGGCTGTAGTCGGCAGATGGGGTCCATTCCAGAGTCTGAAAATTTGGATCAGGACCTCTATGGGCTGTTGCTTGACCCGGGGCCAGGCCCACTGGCGGCCTGCACTGTTTGGGGCCCTATTCACCTAGTGTTCTCTAGTTCTAGCAGTCTGTAGCTCCCAGTCAGGTCCCTGGTCTCTGTACAGTAGATCAGATACAGTGTGTGATAGGTGCCGCCATCTTGGAAGTCCACTGAAAACATCCAAAGTGACACATTATAACACATGGTCTCTTAGGTGGTGCACAATGGAATAATGGAAGATGGTGGAAACTGTCTGGAACTTCCGTGGCTGCTTATCTCTGTGTTCTCCATCCCTTGTAGTTCTGGTCACACTGTCTGTCCTTGATCAAACAGCATCAAATTGAATTGCTTTCTGAAATCTGAAGTCTTTGCTTTAAAAAAGAGTTTTTCTAATTATCACTCTATAAATTTCTTGCATTTTGTGAATATTTTGAATTGCCTCTAACCAGAAGACTCTTTAGTGTGACTGTAACTCATAAACAGAATTATGGTTGTATGTCTTAGCTCACGAAATGTGACTAGTGTGATTTGATTCCAAGCAAATTTTGAATCTTCGATTTTATAGCCAACATAAATGAGAAAACACACCCTTACCAAGAAAACTAGTATGTAGGTGTTTGCACTTGAAAACAAAATGACTATGAAGATGTTCAGAAACATTATCCCTATCCTCTGCTGCCACTTCAAAAGCTATGGCCAACCAACGTATGCAGAATATTGCTCAAAAGGCTTATTCCAGAGATTGCTCCTTGACAGTTCAAAACTGTTTCTGTGGTTCTTCAGTCTTAAATGAAAAGGAAGTGTAGTCAGCTCAGTGCTACAAACACAGCCATCTTAGACGTTGTTTCCAGCTCTGCTAGGAATCAGTCACACAACAAAAAGCATGCAGCTTAAAGTTCTTGGCCCTCACTTCAACATTTGTAAAACGAAACAGGTTCTTCTTAACAAAGCATATGCTAGTTCAATTTTATTTTATTTTATTTATTTATTTTATTAATTTATTCTTGTTACATCTCTATGGTTATCCTATTCCTTGTATCCTCCCATTCTCCCCTCCCTCCCATTTTCCCCTTATTCCCCTCCCATATGACTGTTCCTCAGAGGGATTACCTCCCTCTGTATATGCTCATAGGGTATCAAGTCTCTTCTTGGTGACCTGCTGTCCTTCCTCTGAGTGCCACTAGGTCTCCCCTTCCAGGGGACATAGTCAAATGTGAGGCACCAGAGTACATGAGAAAGTCATATCCCACTCTTCACTCAAGTGTGGAGACTGTCCTGTCCATTGGCTAGATCTGGGTAGGGGTTTAAATTTTACCGCCTGTATTGTCCTTGGCTGGTGCCTTAGTTTGAGCGGGACCCCTTGGCCCAAATCTGCCTATCATCATGTTCTACTTGTAGGTTTCTAGGACCCACTGGATCCTTCTACATTGTTATTCTCACATGGTTCTCTTATCTAGAGTCCCAATAGGATGTCCTCCCCTCTGTCCCAGTTTCCTGGTAAGGGAAGGCTTTCGTGGGACATGCCCATTGGGCTAGTATGCAGATATAAGTGAGTATATACCATTTGAGTCTTTCTGCTTCTGGGTTAACTCACTCATTATGATCATTTCTAGCTCAATCCATTTATCCACAAATTTCGGGAATTCCTTGTTTTTGATAGCTGAGTAGTATTCTATAGTGTATATGTACCACAGTTTCTTTATCCATTCTTCTACTGAGGGACATTTGGGCTGTTTCCATGTTCTGGCTATTATGAATAAGGCTGCTATGAACATGGTTGAGCAAATTTTCTTGTTGTGTGCTGGTGCATCTTCTGGGTATATTCTAAGTCACTTAGAAGAAAAAGTGGGGAAGAGCCTGGAACATATTGGCACAGGAGACAACTTCCTGAACAGAACACCAACAGCCCAGGCCTTAATGTCAACAATTAATAAATGGGACCTCATGAGGCTGAAAAGCTTCTGTAAGGCTGGAGACACTGTCAAGAGAACAAAGCGACAGCCTACAGACTGGGAAAAGATCTTCACCAACCCTACATCTGACAAAGGTCTAATATCCAAAATATATAAAGAACTCAAGAAATTAAACACCACCAAACCAAATAACCCAATTGAGAAATGGGGCTTGGAATGAAACAGAGAATTCTCAACAGAAGAATATCAAATGGCTGAGAAACACTTAAAGAAATGCTCACCCTCCTTAGTCATCAGGGAAATGCAAATCAAAACAACTCTAAGATTCCATCTTAGACCCATCAGAATGGCTCAGATCAAAAACTCAAGCGACGCCACATGCTGGAGAGGATGTGGGGAGAGAGGAACACTCCTTCATTGCTGGTGGGAATGCAAACTAGTACAGTCACTTTGGAAATCTATCTGGTGCTATCTCAGAAAACTGGGAATAGGGCTTCCTCAAAACCCAGCTAGGTCAATTTTAGAAATGAAATATTATGTATTTCTCCATGGCTGAATTTTAAGGAAGCTGAAGTTGAGTGAAAATTCTACTCCTATGAGCAACTACACTGTTATCTGTCTACAATTGCATTTCCATTCACTAACCTCCACTGCAGCTGCCATAAAACCATGTTTGCATATCAGATCCCTATCTTATTTGGGGACATTTGGTTTCTCCTATCATTTCCATGGATCATGATTAAATACCTCCTTTGTGAATAGATAATACATAACCAGAGCAGAGTCCAATGTTCTGAGTAAGAAATCTAAATTGTACAGATTAAATTTTAGTTAAGAATAATAAGACAGAGTAGAATTATTAGGAGTTTTAAGGGAGGAAAATGAAGAGAGTAATATTGTATTGAAATTATTATCTTACTCATATCTCATACTTATCATCTCATTTTGCATCATTTCAATGTGTTATAATTTCAAAGTTAAAAAATGTTTTCTACTTGAGAAAAAATGGCTGAAAGTGAGAGTCTATGGGAGGCCTTAAGTTTATTGGAAAGCTTAAATTCTGAGTATGGCTGGGAACGAGGCACTGTCATATATAACACCATCTGAGGCAGTAAGAGTGCAAAGTATAAATGTGAGAGAAAATGCTCAATAAGGGTAAAGTTAGAAAATGAGTCAAACTGAGAAAGCATGTGGAATAAACATGTCTGTGTCCTGATGGGAGATCCCACTTACAGTACCTTTTCCTTCTCCCTTTTTCTTTCCACTTTCTGAACTTTTTGTGGATTCTTTGATAATAAATGGCTTATTTATCGATTTCTGAGGAATGTAAATAAAACCTAAACCTCCTTATTTAACTAAGTTGTACTGTATGGGTCATAGCAGGATGTGTAAGTGGCAAACACCACATTTCTGTGTGAATTTGAATCAACGAATTGAAGCTACTGGTAATTACACAAGTATTCAGAAAATATTTTGAGCAGAAATGTCACTGCTGTCACCAAGTCCAGAAGTTTCCTTCTCACATTCTGAATAGCAACACTAACCTGAGACGGTCTTGTTTTTATAATGCTACTCAGTAATACAAGAGCAAGCTAGCATTATATTGTATGTTCTAGAATTTTGTTAGCTTGAATTGTGCCTCTATTTTTCTTCCAGTACTTTAAACCTGAGAATGCAGTGTTTTAAACTTCACCTTCAAGATCTATGTGCTGAAAATAATTTCAATTTTATTACTACTAAATTTTAAATTAAATATACCCAACAGAGGGAATAAATCAGATATATTCTATGTAAGGTTTTTTTTAATAATCATCATTTACAAGTCATTCCTGTTATATTTTCAAAAGCAAACTACATTTTCTATCTATTACACTGTAACTGGGACATGGATGATTGATGAAGAAGTCTGACAGACAACGTTGAATTTTTCACTTCAGAAAAGGGGCATCATATACAAGATAACATGAGAAATGGAATAAGAGCAAAGCCTCTTAGATTCAAATGAGAAGAGATATATCAATGCAGTCTTGACATGATTCTTAGAGGGAAAAGAACCACAGAGATTGCAGCAGGCAAGGCCAGGCATCTGCTTGGAGAAGACTCTAACTTTCAGGCTTCTTCTTTTGTCTTGTATTTTGTTGTTGCTGCTTTGCTTTTGTTTATTTGTTTTATTTTTGTTTTTTGTTTTTTTTCAGACAAAACCTTTTTATTATAAGCCCAGGTTAGTTTTGAAGAGAATCATGACAATACTTTTGTCTCAGATTCCCAAGTGCAGGGATTACAAGAAGCTTCTCTTTAGTCTGCCACCCCCTCCCCAAATTAAATAAGTAGATTCTGAACTTTTTAATATAAATATAAGCCACTAATATAACTATTGCCACTAGACTCTCTGTAGCCATGCATTGTTTTCTGGAGAATTCTGAAGCTGCGACCAACCCTAGGATGTAAACCTGAAAGTTGCTCTGTTTGAGAAGAAGGAGACCTTTAGGATATCAAAGGGAGCGAGTGGAAGTAGTCTGAACATGATTGATCTAAGTACACGGTATAAAAATGTATAATGAAACACAATATTTTTGGAAATAATATACACTAATGAGCAAATTTCAGTTTTAAAAGAAAAGAGAGAAGCTGTGCCTAAGGACCACCCAGGTAAGGCTCAGGTCGATGCTTTGAGGTGGGTAAAATGGCTCTGAGGGTCTCATTCCTTTTTCCAGCTTGTTATTCCTACCATCGCTCCCTCATTTGCCTTTTCCATAGTGGTTAGCTATGTGGTCACAAAATGTTCCAGTGAAACTGCCCTTGCTTTGTAGGATCCAACTGACGTTTCAAATATTTGGTCAAAAGGACATCATTTTCTCCTTTGGTTCAGATCTATATATAACTCTATCTTAAAAGATTTGACAAGCCTAATCATACAAAGGTGTCAAGGTGCGTGTTCTGTTTTCTGACTTGCTCTAAAAATATTCTAGAAATAGACAGAGAACAAGAAGAGAGAGGGTAGGTGGGGAGAGAGGGAGGGAAGGAAAAAGGGAGAGAGTCTGAGTTTTAAATTTTAAAATGTGAGTGGTATGCATTCTGTACATGATCACATTCTGGGTAGATGTGCCTCAATTTAATTTCCCAGAATTTATTTTTTTCTGGCGACTATAGGAGTCTTTGAACATTGCATTTTTCAAAGCCTGTGTCAGCTAGTTTCTCTGTATGTTTGACCAATGACAGAATGCCAAGAGACTGTGCTGTACAAAAGGGAAAGTATATGGTATGAACTGTATGAGAGTTTTCATTGACTTCACAGAATCCCTTCACCTAAGCTGATACATGTTTATCACAATTTCAGTTGTCTCAGTCTTCAGGTGTTGATACCAGTGACTTTTACTTCTTTGCCTCCTTTAGAGGACAGAATGGCTTTTTGTGCCAGACTTGTGGTATTATTTACCTCTTGGATAGAGAGAGACAGAGAGATACAGATACGTAGAGAGAGACAGAGAAGAGATGAGAAGAGACAGAGAGACAGACACAGATAGATGCAGAGACAGAGACATGGAAAGTATATGACAAGCTGAATAGACTGCTTCCCACAGCTAGCACTTACCTTAAAGAATCCATCATTTCCCAAATAGCAATATCAGCTAAGAAACAAGGGTTGAACATATGATATTATATGAGAAGCCTCATATTCAAATCACATTACACCCTTGTACCCAATTAATACAAAATAAAATTTAATAAATCTCCAAGGGCCTTCATTGTCTTAACAATTCCAACATCATTCAAAAGTTCAGAGTCTTTGCTGAGAATAATGGGAAACTTCATTTGAATATTTATAAATATTCATAAAATTTATAAAATTGAAAACAATTTTTAAACATGCAATATATCATGAAACAGTGTAAGAAGTCCTAATTCAAAAGGAAAAGATAGAATAACAAGGAAAGATTGGACCAAAGGACTGAGTATAGTAAGGTCAACACTCAGTCCTGTAATTTTCTGTATCCCGCACCCATAGTCCATGGCAGTGTGGTGTGGACTCTGACAGCCTTTGGGAGCTTCTCCCCTGTTGCCTCTGATTTGTACTCCAATGGCTTTTTTATTGGGCTGACTTCACTCAATGCATTTAGATTTCTTTTGCAGATGCTACACATTTTTGTTACCTCCACATCTTTGGCATCTAGCTGAAACTTATGTTTAACACTAACAGTTTGATTCATTGCCCTCTTAGGGATCATCTACAGATTTTCTGTATCTTCTATATGCATTGCCTACTTTTCATAAACTTCTTTCATATCTGGGTGGAAACTTCCATGACTACATAGTTATTATATTTTGTATGGTTCTAAAACTGCTATCATGTGGTGGCCTTCAAGATTTGTCACCAATTTAGGTGGTATAAAAACCTGTCATATGAAGTTTCAGTTGTCAACACAAGCCAATCACCTGGGGAAAGGGAACTTTTACTAAAGAATTGTTTAAATGAGATTGACCATAGAGCCATGTCTGGAAGACATTTTCTTAGTTACTCTTTCATATAGGAGGGCCCTTTAGGAAACATGTGAAGGGCAATCCCTAAGCAGGTGGATCTGGTCAGTGTAAGAAAGGTGGCTGAGCAAACAAGAGTCACAAGTCAGCAAGCAACATTCTTTCATGGTCTTTGCCTCAGTTTTTGCCTTAAGATTCTTGCCAGGGCTTCTATATATGATTGAGTGTAACCTGGAGGTAAAATAAGCTCTTTCCTCTCTCAAGTTGCTTATGGTCAATGTTTTATAACAACTACAGAGAAACAAACTAGGACCAAAGTCCTTTTGCCGATTCCCTTAGAAGCTTCCGAGTGACTAGCAGGCAGATATGAAGAAACACCATCCCAGGAATGCTTACAGAAGTATGATGGCCACACAGATCTCTCTTCTCACTTGTTCATAAAGCGTTACATATTTATACACTTGGCACTGTGATGGGCAGAGGTTTCACTTATTTCTAGAACATCTTTACAGCTATCTTTCTTCCTGCCCCAATATAACATACTCATTTTTTGTTAAACAGGACTGATGTTATCCAACATACCCTGAAAGCATATACATACAAGGGCCGAGCAGTGTATATTTCTGTGTTGAGTTTTATACACGCATGCACATGCACACCAATAAATAAAAGACAAAAAGAACATGAAATTGAAAGACTGAAGAGGATAGTACAGAGGAACAGGGATGGGAAATGATGTAATTATAATTTTAAAAATTACAAATATTATATTAGAAATATGTTATTTTTAGTTCCATTTATTTATTTATTTATTTATTTATTTATTTTGGTATTTCAAGACAGGGTTTCTCTGTGTAGCCTTGGCTGTCCTGGACTTGCTTTTTAGACGTGGCTGTTCTCTATCTCACAGAGATTTGCTTGTCTCTGCTTCCCTAAGTGCTGTGATTAAAGGCTGCGTCCAATTTTAAACATGCAAGTTTTCCAAATACTCCTGCTTTCTGATACCTCTCCTCATGGAAATCTTATTATATGCAATCATCACAGACAACCTGCAGCCTGGATGCAGTGCTGGTCTACATTGTGATTTTTCTCCACTATGTTACTTACTCCATTATCTTATTCTCAGCCCCCGCAAAATCTTAGGGCATGGACAAAATATAGAGTTCTTGGTGAAAGGGAAATATAAATGAACTCTAGTGGAGTTTCTCATTAAGGCCACCATGCCTACATAAAACTTTAGAAGAGAGTTCTTTGATGTCAGCATTTGTGTCAAGGTTCTAGTTTTCTGAGTTCCCACAATAAAATGTCCATTAACTTGAATGTTTGACATTGTAGAATTTCTCTAAACTATTTTCCAAAACATTTTATATTTTTTCCCACAAAATTGTCACTAAGGCTTAAGAACCAGATGATCATGTTTAATAATACCAATTAACCCACTGTTTTGGTAATACTTATATTTTTTAATGTCAGTCAGACTTTTCATTGCTGTGATGAAATATTGACAGAACTACATAAATAGGTAAACCGTATTTTCACTCATGATTTCAGCCCAGTATGTCAGGGGAGTTGGAACCAAACAACACTGACTATAGTGGCAAGAAGAAATATGGTAAGCCAAAGCAAGAAGGAACCTAACAAGATACAACTCTCAACACCCCCCCAACAAATAACCTGTATCCTCACACCAGCTTCCCCTCCTAGAATTTTCCTCACCTCCAATATTAGTGCTACCATCTGGGAACCAATTATTCAACACACAACTTTATGGGATAACATTTTATTTCAAATTTAAATTCTTCTATGTGGCTCTTTCTTGTATGTCTGAGTTTGCTTTATTTATTTATATATTTGATTATTTGTGTATTATGCAGTAACTAGCCTTCTAGACTTCCACCTCCCTCCAGTAGTTCTGTCATGCTCCAGATTTTGACTCCTAGTCAATCTCTCTTTGCTTTATTTCTAAGATCTGCTGAAGGTGAGAGTTTCTGCTTCTATTATGCTGTTACTTATTTTTATTGAAAAATAAAATCATTCATATTACATTTCAATTGCTATCCCATCCCATGCATCCTCCCATTCCTTCCTCCCTCCCTCCCGATTTCACCCCACTCCCCTTCCCTATGACTGTGAGTGATGGGGACATCCTCCCCTTGAATATGATGCCAGGGTGTCAAGTTTCTTCTTGGTAGTCTGCTATCCTTCCTCTAAGTGCCATCGGGCCTCCGCATCAAGGGGACATGGTCAAATAAGAGGTCCCAGAGTTCATGTGAAAGTCAGTCCCCAGTCTCCACTTAACTGTGGAGAATATTCTGTCCCTTGGCTACGTCTGGGTAGGGGTTTGATGATGACTGCACATATTGTCCTTGGTTGGTGCCATAGATCAAGCAGAACCCCTGGGCCCAGATCTGCCCATTATAGTATTCTTCTTGTAGGTTTCTAGGACCCTCTGGATCCATCTATTTCCCTATTTTGTTGTATCTTTGTTTTCATTTCACTTCTGTGTGTGTGTGTGTGTGTGTGTGTGTGTGTGTGTGTGTGTGTGTGTG
>OU015744.1:125105782-125119453 GCA_907169655.1 Acomys percivali | reverse complement strand
GTGTGTGTGTGTGTGTGTGTGTGTGTGTGTGTGTGTGTGTGTGTGTGCATGTGTGTGCGTGTGGTGTGTTTGTCTGAGATGTTGTCTCACTACCCAGCCCAGGCCAGCCTTAATCCCATCATCCTCCTGCTTCTGCCTTGCTAGTACTGCCATTAATAGGATGACAGACATGGCCCCTACATTTGGCCACATTTCATTCTTTACTGTTACATTTTATGGCATCTTGCAGTTTTTTATTTTATTTCAGCATGGCTCTGTGTGAATGGCAGAAGCTATCAATCCTTGGTGGTATATTGGCATTACCAAAGGATCAGCTATGTCCTGATTTTTATCCTTTGTGGGATTCAGAGTTATCTTTTAAGATATTTAGTTGTGTTTGTAAAGCATATATCAGAGAGATTTAATCACAGTTTACACGAAACATTTAATTAGAGTTGATACTTTTTAATGTGACAAAAATACGGTGTCTGTTGCTATGTTTGAAATTTTATTGAAAAGTTTGTTCCTCGAGGCTAGAATATAAAAAACAGATGGTTAACAGAAGAAAGCAATGTAAAAGTACATATGTTTTCATTTTGGATGTGCAGAAAGGCTTTTTCCAGCTCTCTCCCACTGGCAAGATTCCATAGTCGAATTATCAATTACCTGTAACAATATCGACTGGTAAATCAGAGGGTTTTTCTTTAAGATGATTGCTCTGTTTCCTAAAGTTATTTATTCACATTTAATTAATAATAGGGATTAAGATTTGAATTTATAAAATTGTGGTATCTACAAACATATAGGTGTATAGGTACCTATACACATATAGGTATAAAATATAAACACACCTTTATATCATGTGTGTACATATTTAGCAAATGTATGATAACTATGATGTTCTTGGAAGCTACATAATGTTATAATTTGATAAATTATAAATTCCACTTAATATGTAGCTATATAATTTTCAATTCTCACAGACTAAAACATTATAATCCACATGTAGTAATATATTTGAATTTCTGCAAGTAACAAATGGAAATTTAAAAGGTACTATCTGGCCATGTTCTTGTCAATATGCCTGTAAAGGGAATTTATGTCTGATCATTCTTATCCCACGATGAGGAATGCCAGATCTGTAGAAGGCCCACGTACATGGAAGGGTTTATTTGTTCCCCAGTTAGAAAACATAAGGAGAAAGAAGGCAACTCATATCTTATCCATTATTACCCGCAGCCCATGCTAATGTTATTCATTAAGCTAAACAAGCAGGAAAATGAGTAACCAGATCTCTAATTAAAGCAAATTTATTTTTAGGATGAAATTATCTCAAAATACATTTTCTTTTTAAAACACCAAGTATCATTTTAAGGCCTATAATTTAAACAACTGATTAGGGATGAGATATGACTTACTTCTCTGGAAGAATGAAATTAAACAACCACCAAAACCATCCATATCACTTTTATAGTGTTATTGTGACTATTATTTATTACATGAGTGGAGAAAATATGAGAAGGAGACAGAAAAATTGTTCATTAAAGTTAATAGCTCATCCTAGAAGTTTCATTATTGAGTTAACTACTTAAGATTTCTTCTAACTCTCTGGGTTAGAGCATAAGTCATTTCAAATCATGATGTATTCACAGGAATGAAGTCATTTTAGAATGGAGTGTGTGAAAGAAAAATACATATAAATAGATAATATAATATAATATGCATGAAGATTAACAATTTATCCACAAATAACATAGGTTTTAATGGTAGATTCTCTGTGTTGGATTTTTTTGTATTATAATTATCTATAATCCTTTTGGTATAGCTGAAAATGACTGGACTCATCATTAGAGATTTGAATTTACAGTTTAGCTGGTGCTACTTTTGTCCTGCTGGAGAATCTCTAAAATGGAGTTAAGCTATGCAAGATCAAATAATGATTTCCAAAATGTTGGTTTGATTACAACAGGTATACATACCTATGTGGGAAAATATGTTCACTGAAAAAAATTATGAATGCTATGTACAATGTGTAAAAAAGTTCAAAATATTGAATGCAGGATTTAGGGCTCTATAGTCTTTGAGAAGAAGGAAAATTATAGTCATGTTTCATTGCAGATACTTTCTTTTTCTTTCTTTTTATGTTTTTCTTTTATCTTTTTATTATTTATTTATTTATTTATTTATTGGTTTTTTTTCCCCGAGACAAGGTTTCTCTGTCTAGCTTTGCCTCTCCTGGACTCAATGGTACTCATTAATTGACTGTACAGTGAAAATTAGTATTCTTGCAGGCTGGAAGACAAAGAAAATGTGAAGTGGAACTTAGAAGGTACTCACAAAATAAAATATTCAAAATTTGAGACCTATGACTGTGAATGAGCACAAGACTATGACCAAGTCCTCCTTGGAATGGTTGTTAATTCTTCACTTTCTCATGTGGAAGATGAGTCTCAATCAGTAGTAAAAAGATTTGAAGACAAGAAGTTAAGAGAGGAAAGCAAGAGAAAGGAAAAAGGACAAAGACAAGGACAAAGACAAAGGAAAAAGAGGACAAAGGAAAAGATGGAGAGACAAAAGAAAGGAAAACTAAAATAAGAGCAAAGACCATCAGTTAATATTAAGGAGACACTAAACAAAGAACCAAGGAATTGTTCACAGGAGAAAAGTTAAAGTCTCAGTCCTAGAGAGTTGGGAGAGCCCAAGCCATTGGGCAACCATGAAAGCAAGGTCCTGTTTAAGCAGTGAGAAGGGTCCTCTTCAACTATCAACATAAAGTGATGTAAACTAATTCCACAGAAATTAAAGCACCATTGAAAAATTCCAAAGGTAGGACTTATGCACTGTTCACTGTTAAACATCGGGAAGAACAAAAGTTTCTCATCTCTATGTTCAGCAGTTCCGCAGAGATGTTTGCTTAAGACCAAAAGATAAATAAAGAAGTCAAAGAACAGACATGAGACAGAACTTGTTTCAAGGTTATTAAATAATTAAAACTAGCTATTTAGAAAATGTAGTCAAGAAAGTACAGACAGATATTTAGAATTTCCACCAAAAATTGAATTGAAAAGCAAACATTGCCACACTTAAAGATTAAATAGAAAAATAATACTTCCATACGCATTTGGGTCGTTTGCCATCCCTGTGCTGGTAGTCTCTGTTCGATAAGAGTGAAGGCTGAGCAAGCCATGAGAAGCAATCTAGCAAGCAGCATTCCTCATGGCCTCTGCATCCACTCCAGTCTGTAAGTTTCTGCCCTGTTTGAGTTTCTTTCCTGGCGTCCTCCAGTGATGGACTACAACAAGCCAAATAAACCCTTTTCTTCCCAAGTGTGTTTCATTTGCAAGCAATAGAAACCCTATGACAGTACCCCATTTTTAAAATTAGGTTACTTGTCTTCTTAACATCTAGATTTTTTTATTTGTTTTTTGCTTATTTTGTCTTGCTTTGTTTTTAGCTCTTTATATATTTTGAATATTAAGTCTTTATTGGATCTGTAACTGGAGAAATCTTTCCCCATTCAATAGGCTTTGTCTTAATGATGGTGTCCTTTGCCTTACAAAAATAATCTCAGTTTCAAAACGTCCTGTTTATCCATTGTTGATCTTAATGTCTGTGCCGTGTTCTGTTCACAAAGTCCTTTACTGTGCTCACGACGTAAAGGTTATTACCCACTTTGTCTTCTCTAAGGTTCAATATATATAATTTTATATCGTCGCCTTGTCCAGTTGGAGTTTTTTAAAGCAAGGTGATATGTATGGATTTATTTGGATTCTTGTACACATAGTCATTTATGTTTATAATGTAAATTGGGGCCGGGCGGTGGTGGCGCACGCCTTTAATCCCAGCACTCGGGAGGCAGAGGCAGGCAGATCTCTGTGAGTTCGAGGCCAGCCTGGTCTGCCAAGCTAGTCCAGGACAGCCAAGGCTACACAGAGAGACCCTGTCTGGAAAAACCAAAAAGGAAAAACCAAAACAAAAAACAAAAATAATGTAAATTGGTCTGCAGTGTTCTTTCTCTGTTGAGTCCTTATGTGATTTAGGTATTAGTGTAACTTTGGTCTGTTAAAACAAACTGAGCAATGGCACTTCTCTTTTCTATTTTGTGAACTAGTTTCAGCAGTATTAACATTAACTCTTTTTTGACATTATGGTAGAATTTATGCTAAAATTATATTGTTCTGGTCTTTTTGTTAAACTTTGAATGACTGCTTTCTATTCCACTAGGGGTTACAAGTTTCTTTAAATTGTTTGTATAAATCTTGATTTAGTTTTGGCAAGTGGTGTGTATTGAAAAATGTTTCATTTCTTCTAGATCTTTAATTTAATGGAGTACAGGTTTTTAAATATGTCCTTGTGATTCTCTGTATCAGCTCAGAATTGCCTGCTATGTTGGCTTTTCATTTCTAATTTTGTTAGTTTGTGTATTATCTCTCTAAATTTTAGTTGTTGGAGAAGAGTTTTTTTTAATCTTATGATTTTCTCAAAGAAACAACTTTTGTTACATTTATGCTATGTACTTATTTATTATTTGTTTCTATGTTATTGATTTGAGCCTTTGTTTTGATTATTCCCTGCTGTCTACTCCCGTTGAGTGTGATTTGTTTGCTTGTGTGTTTTAGCGCTTTCAGATATGCTGTTAAGGTAATATAGTTCGAGATAACCCCATTTTTTATGTAAGTGCACTAACTTCATCATGTTCCATAAAACTTGGCATCTTGTGTATTCATTTAAATCACTTATATATATTCTTTTATTTTTTCTGTAATTTTTGTCTTGGTGTATTTTTTTTCAGTTGTTCGGTTTCCATGTTTGTGAGATTTTAGTTGTTTCTGTTCTTGTTGATATCCAGCGTTAATGCATATTCGTCTCATAGACTGGAAGGTGTTATTTCAATTTCTTGTGTCTGGTAATAGTCACTTGTGTCATAGTATGTTTTCAATTTTTTGAGAACATTCTAAGACATGCTGAGAAGAAGTTATATTCTTTCATGTTTGGTTGAAATGTTCTGTAACTGCCTGCTAGGTTTGCTTGGTTTGTAAGATCAGTTATCTCCAGCATTTCTCAGTTTAGATTCGCAAGGATGACTTGCCTATTGGTAATAGTGGAGTACTGAATTGATCAGTATGTGAGGATCAATATGTGTTTTAGGTTGTAGTAGGATTTCTTTTTAAAATGTGAGTGTCTACGTTTTGAGAACACAAATGTTAAGAATTACTCGATCGCTCTTAGCAACGGGGAGATATCTAAGATCTGCCCTGCGAAGGAGAGCAATAACGTGGGCTTATCCAACCATTCCTCCAAGTCTCTGAATAAAATTTTTCTAACAATAAAAAAAATTACTCAATCACTTTTTATTACTATTACTCTGTAATATAGCTTAAAAACAGGGATCAAGATACATACAGAAGTTGTTATATTCTATAGGGTTGTTTTAGCTATTATGAGTTTTTTTCCCATATGAAGTTTAAAATTGTTATTTCAAGGTCTGTAAAGAATTGTGTTGCATTGAATCTGTAGATTGCTTTTGGTAAGATGGTCATTTTCCTAGGTTAACCCTACCAATCAGTGAGCATGGGAGATCGTTCCATCTTCTGTATCTTCTTCAGTTTCTTTCTTCAAAGGCTCAAAGTTTTTGTCATACAGGTCTTTGACTTGCTTGGTTAGAGTTACACCAATATGCTTTATATTATTTGTAGCTATTGTGAAGGGTGTAGTTTCCCTTATTTTTTTTTCTCAGCCCATTTGCCTGGAGACCTACTGATTTCTTTGAATTAATCTTGTAGCCAGCCACTTTGCTGAAGGTGTTTATCAGCCGTAAGAGTACAAGTATAGAAACAGACTGATCAATGGAATGAATTGAAGTCCAAGAAATATACCCACACAACTATGGACATTTGATTTTTGACAAAAGAGACAGAACCATACAATGGAGCATAGAAAGCATCTTCAGCAAATGGAGATGCTCTAGCTGGATGTCTACATTAAGAAATAAATGAAAATGGATAGATATTTATCACACGTGACAAGACTCAAGTACAATGGGGTCAGAGACCTCAGCCAAACACCAGATGTTACTCAGCTGAAGAATGGATAAAGAAACTGTGGTACATTTACACAATACTCAGCTATTTAAAACAAAGAAATAATGAAATTTGCAGGCAAATTGATAAAACTAGAAAATATTCTTAGTTAGGTAACTCAGACCCAGAAATACACGCATGGTATATACTCACTTATAAGTGGATATTAGCTATATAATATAGGGTAAACATACTACAATGCACAGACCCATAGAAGATATGTAACAAGGAGCATCCAAGGGAAGATACTCAAATCTCACTCAGAAGGTGAACTAGTATGAAGGGGAGATAAATCTGTTTTTGTTTTGATCTCAATGTGGGATGGGAAAGAAAGCAGGATGTTTACCACTTTAGATGTGAGAGAACAAGATATTTTTCCACTTAGAAATCAAAATACTTCATCGAGGAGCTTGATGAAAAACATCCTTCAACAGACTGAGAATATATATATATCGGTTGGGACTTGGTTTTTGGCTCTTCATCACTCCACTTCGAGATGCTCCTAAAGAGAACTGCTCCAGGGAAGTCTTCAAGGCTTTGGGCTCTGGCTAGGGCTCATGATTCTGGTGGTTCCAGGTTCCAGCAACAATCTTGGTGGGACTGCTGGCCTGCTGAAATCCTGCTGACTATGCCAGGAGAATCGTTCCTAGGAACTGACAGGGAGGTTTCATTCCTCGTTTCCTTCGTCTCCTTTTTCTCTTATTTAAGCTAATTGGGTTATAAGGGAGGTACACTCATTTAATACGTTCATAATAAAATATAAGTGTTAAGAAAATTGAGGCTACAAGAAAAGACAAGCTAGGAGAGGGAGCACAGGAAAATATAAGGGTGGAGATCAGACCTGGGGAAGGCTAGGGGAGGAAGGCCAGAAGGCCTTAGAGAAAAGAGAAACAGTGCGCAGAAGCATATCTGTGATTAGCTGGAGACCGAAGTCAGGATAGGGTCCTGAGAGGATATGATGGGAACTCTAGCAGATTCCAAAAAGCAAGGCCATTGTGATTGAAAGGGATACCTTCTAACTAGACAGCACTCCTAGCAGAAGGAGGAAAACACCAATGCACCCACAAAAACTTCATCTCAAGGTTTACCCTGCTTACCAGCTGTGAAGGGATAAAGATAGAACAGATAAAACAGAGATTGAGGAGATGTTCAAGAAATGCTTGGCGCAGCCCAAAATCTACCTCATGGGAGAGAGCCAATCCTTGATACTATTAATGATACTTTGTTATTTTTGTAGATAGGAGCCTAGCAGAATTGTCATCTTGAAGGGTCCATTCAGTAGCAGTTTGAGCAGATCCTGTGGCACTCAGCCCAACACTGGGCAGTGCCTAGGAAGGTTTTTATTTTATTATTTATTTTTTCTAAATTTTTTTTGGAATATACATTTATATTTTTACAAATACATTTTAAAAATTAGATACATTCATGGTGTTTTGGCTAAATGTATGTGGCAACCTTGTAGAAAATATATTTTCTATCTTGGTGAGTCTAAAATTCTGAATGAAAATCAATGCCTATCATATCTCATCTCTGTCAACTTAAAACATCTATATAGACCTGAAAATATCTTAACCTCTAAACGACTAAGCTTAATTTTAAGACTAAACTATCTGATCTTCAACCTCATCAGAGATTTGAAAAGGAATAAAACTTAATTATCTGAGTGAACCAGAAGTGAAAGTTGGCAGCTTCTAAAATGAAAAAAAAAAAAAATGACAGAGAGAGTTTGTTACCTGAACAGACACCCAAACCCCTGTAATGTTGGAGCATCATCTTCAGCCTTCTGGCACAATATATCTAACAGACCTATTTGTGAGGCAGGAACTGTTGAGGGCTTGCATAATCTGACTTGGCAGAGTCTGGCCATTGACTGCCTGCATCCAAGCTTGACCGTTTTGGGCACAATTCTGTCTGTGGCAGAAACAAGAGCATTTTGCCCAATAGGTGGTTTGCCAAATTTGAGGCCTTCTCCATAAGAGGTTTCTTGGATACTCATCATCTTCTTGAGGTAGGCTGGGTGTTGTCAGGAGTTAACCTGTCTTGTTGTCAAAGAACCTTTAAAATATTAAAAGTGTCTCTAAATGGCATATTTTGTAGCTCTCAGAGTACTTTGAAGACTTTATGTAACTACTTTACCTTAGCTATCTATAGGCTCACATCTGTCTGTTAAACCTAGGATGTATATTCTTGTGATAAAAATATGCTAGTAATTGACATGACCATGATTTTCTAAACAAACAATTAGCATGTATTACTTAATTATCCTAAACAGCCTGCAATAGCACTTTCAAGGTACTGGAAGAAAACATTGTATTATAATTAAGTTGTATGGCTTCACTATCTCATATTAGAGTAGAAATATAAATGTATAATGTATGTATAGATTAATCATAAATATGAATTCTATACCAAATTATCAAAATTAAACTTATTTTGTATCAATATAACAAAAATATATACCAATGAATTAAAAATAACCTTATTTGTTAGTAAAAAATAAGGCCTTAGGTCAAGGAGTAGATTTAATAATCTACTTTTTATCCTATCATCCTATATATTTCTATAAACCCTTCTTTCTTTTCAACACATATCTCCATATCTATGAAAGAAAGATAAAGGAAAAGAGAGACATCCCTGAGTCCAACCTCATTTTCTCTCTGACTAAGAGAAATAATAGGAAGTCCCAGCATCTATCCCAATCCCCTGCTGAGTGAAGACTCTCAGAGGACATCCATGTTGGGCTATTATCCAATAATAAGTGAGTATCTTTCTGTGTCTGGCTTAACTCATCCAAGATGATCATTTCTAGTACCATCCATTTGGTTGCAAATTTTAAGATTTTCTTGTTGTTAATACCTGAGTAGTATTCCATGGTGTAAATCTATCACAGTTTCCTTATTCATTTTTCAACAGAGGAACATCTAGGTTGTTTTCAGATTCTGGCTATTAAGAATAAGGCTGCTATGAACATAGTTGAGCAAATGTGCTGTTGTGTAGTAGAGCATTTTTCAGGTATATTCCAAGGATTTAATTGCTGAGTCTTAAGGTAGCCCTATTCCTAGTTGTCTGAGAAAGCACCAGATTGATTTCCAAAGTGGTTGTATGAGTTTTCACTCCCACCAACAATGAAGGAGTGTTCCCCTTTTTCTACATGCTCTCCAGCATGTGCTGTCACTTGAGTTTTTGATCTTAGCCATTGTGATAGGTGTAAAATGGAATCTCAGAGTTGTTTTGATTTGCATTTCTCTGATGACTAAGGACAATGAGCATGTCTTTAAGTGTTTCTCAGCCATTAAATATTCCTTTGTTGAGAATTCACTGTTTAGCTCTGTTTTTAATTGGCTTGGTGGTGTTTAATTTCTTCAGTTCTTAGTATATTTTGGATATTAGCCCTTTGTCAGATATAGGGTTGGTAAAGATCGTCTCTCCGTCTGTAGGCTATTGTTTTGTTCTGTGGATTGTTTCCTTAGCTTTGTAGAAGCTTTTCAGTTTCGTGAGGTCCCATTTATACAAGGTTGATCTTAAAGCCAGAGCTGTTGCTGTTCTGCTCAGGAAGTTGTCTCCTGTGTCAAGAGTTCAAAGCTCTTCCTTACTCTCTGTTCTAATAGATTTAGTGTATCGAGTGTTATGCAGAGGTATTTTATCCACTTGGGCTTGAGTTTTGTGCATGGCGATAAATATGGATCTATTTATATTTTTCAACATGTAGACATCCAGTTAGCTGAGGACTATTTGCTGAAGACGCTTTCATTTTCCATTGTATGGTTTTGACTCCTTTGTCAAAAATCAACTGTCCATGGATATATGGGTTTATTTCACAGTCTTTGATTTAATTGCATTTATCAACCAGTCTATTTTTATGCTAATGCCATAGTTTTTGTTACTATTGGTCTCTAGTATAGCTTAAAGTCAGGCATGAAGATACCTACAGAAGATTCTTTTGTGTGTGTAGGACTGTTTTAGCTATTCTGTATTTTTTTTGTTTTTTCCATATGAAGTTTATAATGGTGATTTCAAGGTCTGTAAAGAATTCTGTTGGTATTTTGATGGGGATTGCATTGACTCTGTAGATTACTTTTGGTAAAATGATCATTTTTTAGATTTTTTATTAATTTATTCTTGTTACATCTCAATGGTTATCCCATCCCTTGTATCCTCCCATTCTTCCCTCCCTCCCATTTTCCCCTTATTCCCCTCCCCTATGACTGTTCCTGAGGGGGACTTCCTCCCCCTGTATATGCTCATAGAGTATCAAGTCTCTTCTTGGTAACCTGCTGTCCTTCCTCTGAGTGCCACCAGTTCTCTCCCTTCAGGGAACAAAGTCAAATATGAGGCACCAGAGTTCGTGTGACAGTCATACCCCACTCTCTACTCAAGTGTGGAGAATGTTCTGCCCATTGGCTAGATCTGGGTAGGGGTTTAAATTTTACCGCCTGTAGTGTCCTTGGCTGGTGCCTTAGTTTGAGTGGGACCCCTGTGCCCAAATCTGCTTAATATAATTTTCTTCTTGTAGGTTTCTAGGATCCTCTGGATCCTTCTACTTTGCTGTTCTCCCATGCTTCTCTCATCTAGAGTCCCAATAGGATGTCCTCCCTCTGTCCAAGTTTCCTGATAAGTGAAGGCTTTTAAGGGACATGCCCCTATATCTTCACCAACCCTACATCTGACAAAGGTCTAATATCCAAAATACATAAAGAAATCAAGAAATTAAACACCACCAAAACCAAATAACCCAATTGAGAAATGGGGCTTGGAACTAAACAGAGAATTCTCAACAGAGGAATATCAAATGGCTGAGAAACACTTAAAGAAATGCTCAACCTCCTTAGTCATCAGGGAAATGCAAATCAAAACAACTCTGAGATTCCATCTTACACCCATTAGAATGGCTAAGACCAAAAATTCAAGCGACACCACATGCTGGCAAGAATGTAGAGAAAGAGGAACACTCCTTCACTGCTGGTGGGGATGCAAACTAGTACAGCCACTTTGGAAATCTATCTGGTGCTATGTCAGAAAACTGGGAATAGGGCTTCCTCAAGACCCAGCTATTCCACTCCTTGGAATATACCCAGAAGATGCACCAGCACACAGCAAGAATATTTGCTCAACCATGTTCATAGCAGCCTTATTCATAATAGCCAGATCATGGAAACAGCCTAAATGTCCCTCAGTAGAAGAATAGATAAAGAAACTGTGGTACATATACACTATGGAATACTACTCAGCTATTAAAAACAAAGAATTCCCGAAATTTGTGGACAAATGGATTGAGCTAGAGATGATCATAATGAGTGAGTTAACCCAGAAGCAGAAAGACTCAAATGGTATATACTCATTTCTATCTGCATACAAGATGACTATTTTTACTCTGTTATTTCTACTGATCCATGAGCATGGGATATCTTTCCATCTTCTGATATTTTCAGTAGTTTCTTTCTTCAGAGACATAAATTTCTAGTTATACACGTCTTTCACTTGTTTGGTTAGCATTACAGAAAGATTCTTTATGTTATTTTTGGCTATTGTGAAAGGTATGGTTCCTTTTGTTTTGATTTTTGTTTTTGTTTTTTTCTCAGCCACTTTGCACTTTCTATACTGATTACTTATTTTAATTGATCTTGTATCCAGGCACTTTACTGAAGATATCTATGAGCTGTAGGATTCTCTAGTGGAATTATGAGAGTCATTTATATATACTCTCATATTATCTGTGAATAGCAATAGGTTGGCATCTTTCTTTCTTGATCTCCTGTAGTCTTATTTCTCTAGCTAGAATGTCAAGTACTGTATTGAAAGTCGATGGAGAAAGTGAGTTGCTTTTGCTCTGTCCCTGATTTTGGTGGAATTACTTTGAGTTTCTCTCCATTCAACTTGAAGTTGGCTGTTGGCTTGCTTTTTATAGCCTTTATTAGGGTTAGGTATGTATCCCTAATTTCTCTATGACTTTCATATTAATGGTGTTGGATTTTCTCAAAGTCCTTTTCTGCATCTAATGACATTATAATGTGATTTTTTTCTTTCATATTGTTTTTATGGTGAATTACACTGATGGATTTTGGTATGTTGAACCATCCCTGCATCCCTGGGATGAAGCCTATTTGATCATGGAGGAAAATGTATTTGATCTCTTCTTGGATTCTATTTGAGAGTATTTTATGGAATATTTTTGAATCACTGTTCATGAATGAAATTGGTCTGAAATTCTCTTTCTTTGTCAAGCCTTTATGTTTTTATGTATCAGGGTGACTGTGGCCTCATAGAATGAGTTTGACAATGTTTCTGTTTCTATTTTGTGGAGTAGATTGAGGGGTGTTATCTCTTAGTTGAATGTTTTGTATAATATTCTACTAAAATTATCTGGCCCTGGGATTTTTTTGTTTGTTTAGGAGACGTTCAATGGCTGCATCTATTTCCTTAGAGGTTATATGCCTGTTTAAACACTTTGCCTTATCTTGATTTAACTTTGGTAAGTGAGTTTTATCAAGAAAATCATTCAATTCTTTTAGATTTTCCATTTTGTGGAATACAGACTTTTGAAATAAGACCTAATGATTCTTCAGATTTCCTTGGTGGTCTGTTGTTATGTCTCACTTACTGTTAAGTTACTAGGATGGGATTGCTCAACTTTCTTTATGAAGGTTCTTAGTGCAATGTACTTTCCTTTTAGCACGGCTTTCATTGTGTCCCATAAGTTTAGGTATGTTTTGCCTTTATTTTCAATGAAGTATAAAAGTCTTTAATTTCTTTCTTGATTTCACCCCTGACCCAGTGGTAATTGAGTAGAGAGTTGTTCAGTTTCCATGTGTTTGCAGGCTTTCTGTTCTTTTTGTTGTTGTGAAGTTCCAGCTTTAATCCATGATGGTGTGATAAGATAAAAAATATTAACAGTCTTCTTGTATTTGTTGAAGTTTTCTTTGTGACCAAGTATATGGTCAATTTCGGAGAAAGTTCTGGGAGGTAATGAGAAGAATCTATATACTTTTCTGTTCATTTGAAATGTTCTATAGGTAGGTCCATTTGATTCAAGACGTCTGTTAGTTTCATTATTTCTTCTTTTAGTTTATTTCTCAATATTCTGTCCATTGATGAGAGGAGGGTGTTGAAGTTCTTCACTATTAATGTATGGGATTCAATATGTGATTTAAGCTTTAGTGTTGTTTCTTTTACGAATGTGGGTACCCTTGATTTTGAAGCATATATGCTCAGAATTGAGACATCATTTTGATTTGTTTTCCTTCTCCATCTCCTTTAACTAATTTTGTTTGAAAGCATATTTTATTATACAATAGAATGGCTAGCTCAGCTTGTTTCTTGGGTTCATTTGCTTTGAAAACCTAGTTTCAGCTTTTTACTCTGAGGTAATGTCTATTTTTATTGCTGAAGTATATTTCTTGTATACAGCAGAATATTGGGTCCTGTTTTTGCATCCATTCTATTAGACTGCAACTTTTTTTTTTCTGGTGAATTGAGGCCATTGATGTTGATAGATATTAATAGCCAATGTTTGTTAATTCCTGTTATTTTTATATTGATGGTGGTAGAGTGTGAGTGTGAGTGTGTGCGAGAGAGAGAGAGAGAGAGAGAGAGAGAGAGAGAGAGAGAGAGAGAG
>OU015744.1:125066701-125105772 GCA_907169655.1 Acomys percivali | reverse complement strand
GAGAGAGAGAGAGAGAGAGAGAGCACTTTCTTTTAGTTTTGCAGATGTAGGGTTATTTATATCTTGTGTTTTCTTCATTAGAATTAGGCTTCTTGAGTTGAAGCTTTCCTTCTAATATCATCCGTAAGGCTGGATTTGTGGCTAGGTGTTATTTAAGTTTACTTTTTCATTGAATGTCTTGTTTTCTCCCTCTATGTTGATTAAAAGTTTTGCTGTATATAGTAGTTGGGGCTGTAGGCTGTGTTCTCTTAGTATCTATAAGATACCCGTACAGGCCCTTCTGGCTTCCATAGTCTCTGTTGAGAAGTCAAGTGTAATTCTGATAGGCTTGCCTTTATATTTTACTTGGCCATTTTCTCTTGCAGCTTTTAATATTCTTTCTTTGTTCTGTACATTTAGCATTTTAATAATTATATAGCAGGAGGAATTTCTTTTCTGGTCCAATCTATTTAGTGTTCTATAAGCTTCTTGTGTGTTTCTATTCATCTTTTTCCTTAGGCTAGGGAAATTTTCTTCTATGATTTTGTTAAAATTATTTCTGGGCCTTGCAGCTGGACCTTTCTTCTAATCCTATTATTCTTAGGTTTTGGTTTTTCATAGTGTTCCAGATTTCTTGGATGCTTTTGTGTCAAGAACTTTTATATTTAACACTTTCTTTGACTGATGTGTCAATTTCTTCAGTCTTATCTTCTATGCCTGAGATTCTTTCTTCCATCTCTTGTATTCTGTTAGTTAGCTTCTGTTTGTAGTTTCTGTTCACTTCCCCAGGTTTTCTATCTCCAGGATTGCCTCATATTACGTTCTCTTTATATCTTCTTTTTCCATTTTTTAGGTCTTGAACAGTTTTACTCATTTCCTTCTCCTGTTTGACTATATTTTCCTGTATTTCTTTATGAAATTTATTAAACTCCTTCATGTGGTTGATTGCATTTTTGTGCATGTCTTTGAAGATTTATTTTCCTCCTTTAAAGCCTGTGTCAAAAATAATAAAGCCTGTGCCATTTTTATAATTTCATATTTAAGATTGTTTTCTTGTGCTATAGGTATGACAGTATCTTCAAGGCTTGCTATAGCAGGGCGACTTATTTCTGATGGCGCATGTGGACCTCAGTTTGGTTGGTTGTATTCTTATGTTTACTTCTAGCCATCTTATTGGCTCTGGTGTTAACAGGCCTGGTGGTCCTTCTGCTGACATTTGCTGGCTTTTCTGTCTCTCTGCTTATTGTGTTCAGTGAGTTAGGCAGATGGCGTCAGGAGCAGAGTGGTCCCCACGATGAATATTGCTAGGGTCTCACACAGTCCTCCTTCGGATGGAGGGACATGAAGGTTGGGTCCCATAAACAATCCCTTCTTCTGGTACTGCTGTATCTCTGCTGTCTGAGTCCTAGGTGGGTCTGGCACATAGAGTGAGCAGTGAAGAAGGCTCTAAGCGCGTCATGACTTCGGAGTTGCCTGTGTTCTCTTCACAGGAACCAGCGCTCAGAGGACATCACACCAAACCATTCCAGCCTGCTCAAGTACAGGGAGGAACCTGTAGCATCAAGTAGTTATATTATTATCTTTAGAAAAATTACAATAAACTTAAAAGAACTGCAGTTTGTGAATGATTAAAAGAATGGATGGATTAACTGCTCTAACACTGCCTGTGCTTGTATGTGCTCATGCCAGCTGCATTCTGGACACTCAGGGGAACAGTCTTACACCCCTCAAAAGTAATAAACATCAATTTCAATATTTATTCTTATCTTTCTTTCTTTGGAATGCTTGGAAACCAATTGTATTCTTGTTTCATTTGTTGCTATGCAACTATAACACATGCTTTATAAGTAACCTACGACTATTCAGTTAGCTGCCTAAAAGCAAGATATTTTCTCATTTAGGTTGTTGATTATATTTCCCTTACAAGCATTAAGCAAATCTCATGAAGAGTTTGAGGAATTTTCATTTATTTTATATCACTGTAGTCTGAATATGTAGCACTTGACAACACAACTGTGGTTTCTATCTCATACTATTTCTTCAAAGAATCTCACTGTCAATCAGCCTACTTTTAAGAATTCCAGTAACTCTAGGTTATTTATACATTCATGAGCTAATATTTCTTTAATATTTTATAAGTTGATACTGCCATCTTCAAGATGAAGCAATGGAGTTTTGTCACCCAGTCAAGTAAAGAAATTCAGTTTTACATGATTTGATTTTTATTTCTACAAGTGGATTTGTAGATTCTAACGTAGAAGGTCTCTAAAATTACTTCCTAAAGTCCAACACAAAGTGTTTATCAATGAGGTTCTAAAGTCACATATTTTACAACATGAAATAGAGGCAAAAAATTGATAGTTTTGATTATTTTTCATGCAAGATAACAGGTTTTCTTATGGGACGTTCATATGTAGTTTTGTTGATGTTGCCTAACATAATACATTCCTCTCTTCAATCTCCCTCATAGCCATATTTGATGTACCCTTCTGTTCCTAGTACTAGTCTTTCTGTCCATATTGCACATGTTTTACAACCCACACACCACTCTTTTAAAGCCTCTTCTTGCACACCCCATGAGTACTTTATCCTTGCCTTGGCTCCAATCATTTAGACTTTCAAATAACTATAATATGAAAACTAGAAACTAGTATCTGCATAAAAGAACAAACCAAATATAATGAGTATCAGTGTGAAATCTAGTTACTTTACTTCATATTTTAGGGTTCATCAATATTTCATAATTTCATTGTCCATCTAATGGAATAAAATTCCATTATCCATTCATCTGTTGAAAGACATTAGACTAATTTCCCAGGGAGATTCATGGCCCTCTGCCTGCCCTCCTTCCTCTAGAAAGGACAGTTGCTCTGGTTTTTTTTTTGTAGGTTCTAGGTGGGTGTAATTTAAATCCCTTTTCTAATAAATGTTCCAACTCTGAAATGAAAAAAAGTAGCTATAAACATGGATGCGCAATATCTTTGGGTCAAAATAAAGAGTTCTTTGGGTATGTGCCCAGGAGTAGTATAAGGGGTGCCATAGGATAAATCAGTTTTTAGTTCTTGGAGAAGATTCCACATTGATTTCTACAATGGAAACACCAGTTTAATCCAGTTTAATACCACTTCAGTAGTGAATAAGGGCTGCCTTTCCCCCACATCCTTACCAGCATTTGTTGTCCCTTGTTTTCTTGATGAAGCTGTGTTGAATACCATGACATAGAATCTCAAAGCAGTTTGAATGAGCAGTTGCCTAACAACTGAAGATATTAAACATTTATTGACCACTTATATTTCTTCTCTTGAGATCTGTCTTCTTAGTTCTTTAGACCATTTGTTAGTCAATAGTTTTGCTGCATTGGTGTTTATTGTTTGTTTGTTTTGTTTTCAATTTGGTATATATTCCAGGCATGAACCTCGTGTATAAAGTATAGCCAAAAAAAGTTTCTGTTGCTGTGTATGTTGTCTATTCACTTTGTTGATTTTTTTTTTTTTTTACTGCTGTGTAGTAGCTTTTCCATTTCATCTGTTTCCACTTGCAAATTCTTTGGACTGTTTCCTGAATCACTGCTATTCTGTTCAGGAAATTCCATCATACATCCTGAAGTATTTCCCTAGTTTTCCTTTAGCCTTTTCAGCATTTCCTGATTTCAGTTAAGGTTTTTGACACAGCTTGAATTTATTTTCTTCAGGCTGGGAGATATGGGTCTAGATCTATAGGATGGCAGATATCTAATCAGTATCATGTATTGAATAGATTATCTTTTATCAAGTACACTTGTTTACACAATTATATATAAATTAGATGTCCATATTTTTTCTGCAACGTTACACTGATGAGACATTTTTGAGACAGTACTGTGCTGCTTGTGTCACTATTACTCTGAAGTGTATTCTGAGATATAAAAAAACATCTATCTGTAATTTTTCTACTTAAATTTTCCTTGACTCATCATGGATTTTAGGGCAGTGTCGTCTACTTCTGTTGAGATTTTAAATGACATTACAGTAAATCTATATTCCCATTGGTCTGGTAACCATCTTCATAGTATTCTGCAAATCTAGAACATTTAAAAAAATCTTTCCATTGTCTAAAGGTTTCTTCAATTTTAAAGCATTTTAATTTGGTGAAAAATTTTGTGTAGAGAATTTATTATATTATTTTACAAAGTGCTCATTACCAATAAATGATTGTTATATAATATAAATTTGTGGATCATGTTCCTTCTATATGAGTTTGTAAGTATATAAAAAGTAAATAGTACTTTCTGTAGCCTCAACCTATTTATTTTGCTCACTTCCATAGTTCCTGAATCCACATTCTATGTATATCATGTTCTTATAGGTACCAAGACTAGAATGGAATATGAGATATAAGTGAAATTATATAAAGAACTGAAGAGCTGGTTTAAAAAATCTAATAAAATGTTATTATTAAAATGTAGTATTTCTTTCTTATTAGGGGATGTTGCATCTTATAATCCTAATAAAAATAGGTAAGTGATACGATACAAATAGATATTTAACCTAGAAGTTAAATTTTACAAAATTATGTATTTATTTTATTAATAGTTTGTTATAGACAGTCAGTCATATTAAGTGCAGGAGCAACTGAAATTATTTTTGTTTGTCCAGTTAATTGCTCTTTTGATGGACCTTTGCATACAATCCGAGAAGGACATCTATGTAATCACCCTAGAGTAGTCATGGTAACTGAGATACTGACACTTCACATCTTGAGACTAATGTTTCTGATTATGAAGATATTTCTATAACCACTGTTAATGTGATACAAGATAGAGTATTTCCTGTAGTTTATGTGTTCAGATAATCAGAATATTACCAAGATATTAAACAGTTGAAGAAACTGATATAGAAAAGGTAAAATGTATTTATAATAAAAGTAATTTTTGCTCATATATTAACAAGTATATGTTATAAAAATATTGATAATCAATGAACATATGCTTCTTAAATCTGGAAATACTGATCTTATTGCTAAAATAGTGAAACTGGGATACAATATAGTATGTCTCATGTAAGACAACAGCTAATGATAAGTTGGATCAAATCAACTCTAAGTTCACAGCACAGTTGCAGACAACTTCATGTTACCTCTAAGAGGAGTAGCTAGTCAGGATTATACTTCCATCTCAGTTTCAACAGCAGTAAATATAGATGTTAAAGACTGACATGTACAACTGTTGGATGTTTACTTTCATGAGTATGAAGTGTCCTTCTCATCTCTTTTAATTAATTTGGGTTGAATGTCTATTTTATTAGATATTAGGATGGCTACTCTAGCTTACTTCTTTGGTCTGTTTGCTTGGAAAACTCTTTTCCAGCCCTTTGCTCTGAAGTAATGTCTATCTCTGTTGCTGAAATGTGTTTCCTGTATGCAGAAGAATGTCGCATCCATATAGTATAAGGTCATGGTAAAACCTTAGGGTGAGGTCATGTGTCAGATCCATGGGGTGAGTGTATGCCCAATCCATAGGGTGAGGTCAAACATGTCCATAGGATGAGCTCAGGTTTCAGTTTCATGGGGTAAGGTTATGTGTCAGATCCATAGGATGATGTTACATGTCAGATCCATAAGATTAGTGCATGTCAGACCCATAGTGTGAGGTTACATGCAGAAATATAGGGTGAAGACACGGATCAAGTCTATATGGCAACTTCACTTATCAGGTCTGTGGATGAGGCCACATCAGATACATAGGGTGAGGTCATGCCAGATCTATTATCTAGTTGTCTTACCTCACTTTCTAATGTTGTGATAAGCACCAAATCCAAAGGTAACTTGAAAAAGAAATGGTTTATTTGACTTATATAGCCAAGTCACAATCTATCATGGGAAATCATTGCAGGAACCTGAGGACAGGAGCCATGAAGGACTGCTACTTCCTGATTCAATCGTTGTTTTATGTTCTGCTACCTTTATTTATTTATTTATTGTATATGAGTGCTTTGTTTGATGTGTTCCTGCATTCCAGAAGAGGGCATTAGTTCACATTACAGATGGTTGTGAACCACCATGTGGTTGCTGGGAATTGAGCTTATGACCTCTGGAAGAGCAGACAGTGCTCTCAAATACTGAGCCATCTCTACAGCTCCATGAGCACCTGCCTAAGGATGCTGTGGCTCACAGTGGTCTGGGTTTGGAAACATCAGTCATCCACTGAGATAAGGTCTTCCAGGCAAAGCCAAAGCCAAATATGATAGAGGAATTTCTTCAATTGAGGTTCTCTCTTCCATAGCCAATCTTGGTTGTGCCAAACTGGCAGTAAATCTAAAGTGAATACTACTGTAAGCATATGACTAATTAATACAATGAAGCCTTGAAGAAAAGTTTATATAATGGTTCATGTTATGCCTATATATCCAAATGATTTTTTCTTCAGAGTAATAGGTTCTCATGTGAGAAATAATTACAAACTCAGATCTGATCTGTTGTAAATTTCTAGGTTACTACTAGAATATATATTAATACCAGTTATTAAAATATTAAGGTATTAAAGTCTAAGCATATTAAGTAATAAAACTTACTCTCATCAGTTTTCCATTTCAGTGTTTACTTACCTTTTTCTAGCCTGACAAGAGTTATATTTGTTGATCTTACCTTCCTTTGGAAAATCAAACTCATAATGTTCAGAGATGGAACCTAAGCCTTTCTGGTAAAAGGAACTTGCCTTTCATTTGTGTATGTTTTCTTCAATTGTGTTATCTAACATTGTGATGACCATTGCAAAGATGGAAAAAACATTCTCCCAGAATCCAAATAAGCTTGTTAACTATAAGCCTTTGTATAACAATTAAAATTTATTGTTACTGATAAAATATGTGTTTCATTTAAATGGGTGGTCAAGACAGGAAATGAATAATTTAAAGAATGAATAAAAACTAAGATGTATAAGATTATTCATGCCAAAATGTCATTTCTATGTCTATGCATAAGCATTTATCTCATTCTTTTCAGTGTGGGAGATTGAACCAGTCACTTACATTCTGATTGCTTTTACTTTTAAAAACATCTATGTGACTACCATTCTGCTTAGGGTTGGATCAAAACTGATCACTTCAATAAAGAACTATGTGCCTTAATTTAGAGTGATTGTCCCCTTTAAACATCCTCATTTTGTACTTTGCCCTTGTGTTTCACCCAGCATGTTGAATAGCCAAGGGACGGAAGTCATTTTCAAGTATCTATTTCTGTACTGAAGCTCAGATTGTCTTACTGAATAACTCTTTGGGAAGTCTCCTAGATCTATACAGGAAGAGAATAATGATTGGTGACAGAATAATAATGTTCCATTAATTTCCCAAAGACAATTGAGTAGCATTGATTTAAAATACATATTTATCATGAGAAAGCTTACATTGTCAATGTTTCCTTGTTGCCTTTTCATGGGTAGAAGGAAATATTTTAACTTACCACAGCTGTCATCTTTGAGCCTAATTGAATAACACTCAGAGGAATCAAAAGGCAACTCATTACCTGTGCTCTAAGGTAAGAGCTAAAGCTCCCTATCAGCACACAGTGAGATATGGTATCTTTTATTGCTCATCTGGCCTCTCTCCTCCAGGCAAAATGCATTCCTGCATCATGGTAGCTGTAGCATCAAGAGATGCCACAGAAAATCCACACCTCATTTCTTCTTTCCTCTGTTATCATTGCTCCTCATCATAAAAACATTCCACCAGATTATTCCTTAAAATAATTAGTCATAAATCTTGGGGGAGATTACTTGTTTTGAGATCAGAAAACAAATATAACCAATTCACTTTGGCCATTTATTTTGATTGTCAAGAAAAACTTTCTTTATATGTTGATAAAATCCAACTCTATCTTTTGTGTTATTGTTATAATACTCACCTCCTGGAACCACTGTCTAAATAATCTTTTTAATTTCATACATTTGGAAATAGATATTATAGTCCATAAGTACTCTGTTTCCTGGTTAAGAAGTTAAGAGTATGGGCTGGTAATAAAGTATGGATTCTGTCTTTAGAGTTTATGAAATGTAAAATCATTAGCAAAATTTCTCCATGCCCTTCCATTTTCTCATTTATAAAATAATATGTTATCATTTTGCATTGCATGCGATTTTATATACAATGAGTTATCATAACATTTATTTAATTTACTCACATTCCTACATTCTTGCATAAACATGTTTACTCCAGTGAAGTATATTCAATAGCTATCAGTAATTTTGCTAATCTGGAACAAGGCACCTTCTAAAGCAGAAAGATTCCCTGTATGCTATGAAAATCATGTCTTAACAACTCACATTACAATCATAGTTTCTTGTGTGATATTGAAGGCTAAGCAATATCTTACCCAATTACTCATGAACTCATGACTTCATACTTACACTTTTAATTTAACCTTGATTCTTTTATCCTAGTAATTGAACCCATTTAATATCTTTTAACAATCTTTTGCAGTTTATTCTACATTTCTTTGTCTAAGAAATAGTTAATATTAAACTACTTTAGTTTTTATGCTCTCTGGCCAATATTAATAAACTTGTCCCAAAGGAGAGAAATAATAGATAGTTTAGGCTCTGTAGACCATTACTGCCTTTATAGCATCTTCTTAAATCTGTTGCTTAGCTAAAATAGCAACCAAGTCACCAAAACATTGCAATGATGAGAACAAAGCTCTCATTAGAAAGGCAGTTAGGCCAGAACTCTTCCCACCTGAAGATAGCTGCATGTACTCATTATCTTACACCAAAAGGCATTGATCTACACACACAAGGTCAATAAAATTTTATTGATAGTTAAAGATTACATTTTGACTTCCCAATGACCCAATGACAAGAATTAACAAGTATAAATATTTATTTCTACCATTTATAGGTGTGAGTATTCTAGAAAAAGCAAACAATAAGAAATAAAAGCTTAGGAGACCTGGTTTAAGCAGATGAATGAAAAACTACAAAAGGGATTTTTAAAAATTCATGAATAGAAATCAATTTGCCTGATTTACACATTTTAATTAATTTATTTATTCACTCTACCTCCCAAAGACACCTCCTTCTCCCTTCCTGGAGCAACCCTCCCACTCTCTTCCCCCATTTTCCTCCTCTCCTTCTCTTAGAAAAGAGGAGTTTCTGCCCCCTCTTACCACTCAAACCTTGCGCATCCAGTCACATCAGGACTGAGTACATTTTCTTCCATTAAGGCCACAAAAGGATGCCATGCTAGGGGCAAGTGATCTAAAAGCAGACACCTGAGACCATGTCAAAGACAGCCCCTACTCCACTTGCTAGGAGACTCACATGAAGACCAAGTTGGCCATTAGTTATATATATGCTGGGGCCCATCAGTCCATGACTGATCTTTGGTTGGTGCTTCAGTCTCTTTTAGCCCTCATGACCCTAGGTTAGTTGACTCTTGATCTTCCGGTGGTGTTCTTGTCCCCTTCAGGTCCTTCAATCCTTCTCCCCACTCTTCCACAAGACTCTTAGTGTTCAGCCTAATATTTGGCTGTGGGCTTCAGCATCTGTTTTGATCTGCTGATAGGTGGAGACTTTCAAAGGACAGGTATGCTTGGCTCCTGTCTGCAAATATAGCAAAGAATCATTAATAGTGTCAGGGGTTGCCTCTCTCCTAAGAGGGGGAGTGTCTCAGGTTAGAGGGAGTCATTGATTAGCCATTTCCTCAATTTATGATCTATCTTTATCCCTGCATTTCTTGTAGGTAGGGTAAATCTTTGAATCAAATGTTTTGTGGGTGAGTTGGTATTCTTCTTTCTCCACGAGAAACTCTGCTTGGCTATGAAGTGGCCATTTCAGTTGCCATGTACTTCACTGCCAGGAGTATCAACTAGATTTAACCCCATATCCTCTCAGGAGCCTGTGCTGTTGCAGGTCTCCAGCTTGTCCCAGAGATGACCTTCTTGGTTTCCCATCTCTCTCCCAGCCCTCTCACTTCTTCCTTCTGCTCTCCTCACCCTCTTCCCTTCCCTACACCCTCTTCCACCCAGTTCGTACACTTTTTCCACTTCGAATATCAATTTTGTTTCTCCTTCTGTGTGAGATCCAAGCATCCTCCCTTGGGCCCCCTTGTTACTTAGCTTCTCTGGGTCTGTGCCTTGTAGTATGATCATTCTGTTCTATATGGCTAATAATCACATATAAGTGAGTACTTACTGACTAAGTGTGTCTGTCTGGGTCGGGTTATATCATTCAGGATGATATTTTCTAATCCTATCCATTTGCCTAAAAATTTCATGATTTCTTTGTTTTTAATAAATGGGTATTATTTCCTTGTGTAAATGTATCACTCTTCTCTATCCATTCTTTGGTAGAGGGACATCTAGGTTGTTTCCTGTGGTTTTTGAGACTGAGGTTCCCTAGGTATCCTGGGACTTTTTTTGTAGACCAGCCTGGTTGAAAACACAGAGATCCACTAGCCTCTGCCTGCCAAGTACTGGGATTATAGGCATAACTCATCATGCTCAGCCACCAGTTTAATATATATTCAAAGCTGTATTCAGATTTAAATGTACACACACACACACACACACACACACACACACACACACACATGCACATATTCATACATACCCTTGCTCCTGTATTTCTAAGAACAGGAAGAAGGCATCTTCTTAAAATTGAAACACCTTTTTCCTATCTTATACCTATTCCTTAGCTTCAACCTAGTAAAAGTAACAGTTAATTAGATTCTAAGCATAGGAAGTTAGATCATAGTTCATCATCTCTAATCTAGAGTTTATAAACCACCAAAATGTACATTCACTTTTATCTGAATTTTCCAAAATGCATATTAGAAACTGTGTCCATTATTTTGACCTATCCTGAAGGGGACGAACAATGCTGAGTTTCTTCATAAGCTCTAAAAATTTTATGTGAAGTAACTTAGCAATTATTTAATACATGAGCAGATTTTATTTCAAATTTCTATGAATTGGTTAGTAATTTTATTAGGAGTAAAATTTTTTTGTATTTCCCTCAATACATATTTGTGGGATTTAATGAGCCTCTGCAGACTTAGTAAAGCAAGAGAACAATAATTTATTTCATATGTATTAGTTCTATTGGTAAAGTATTATTAAATTTTTACTTTTTATTATTCAGTTGTGACCCAGTTATACACTCATCTTTAAAAGATACTAGCATTTTACTCAATAAGTACTAAAACTTCCATTTCACATGACAGGAAACAAAAAGACTTTACAGTTCTAAGTGGCAAAGTTGAGAATGCAGAGGTTATACAAGGTCATTGACCTAAATGTATGCAATGAGTAAATGCGTCTTTGTTAGGGAAAGATTGTGGGAGAGTTTACAATCTTTGAATCACAATCACACTGCAAAATAAGAAATGACAGTGTAAAAACAAGAATTTGAATCTCAGATATGATCAGGTGAGGTTGGCAACATAGAGGCACTACACACGGGATTCCTGCTCTCCTTGGAGCCTACACAGAAGTAGAACCTGCTAATATCTTCATTTTGTTCCAATAATAATGATTTAGTAACTCTGGTCTCCAAGAATGTTACAACACACCTATAGTAATTCACTATAAAAACCACTATAAACTCATTACAACAACCAAGAAGAAAATAACACAAAGGACATTCATGAGATTTTTCAAAAATTCAATATTAAAGTCGCATCTAATGACATGAAAAAAATATGAAAGCACTTTATGCAGTTACAATTATAAAGGAAAACAGAGGTATTAATATCACCATATTAATATATTCCATAAATCATGAGAATCTAGTAAGCTATATTTTAGTATTCTAATTCAAGATCCCACCCTTTTTTTTCATTACCTAACTTTCTCTCTGCTATGTTTGCAGCAAATAACCTTTAATGATGAGGTAATGTCTTGTTCTATGACTGAGAACATAAATATTATGAAAGAGATGAATTGTCCAAGTTCAATGTTCCTCACCTGATCATTAACCCACTGTGTGCACAACAACCACCTGAGACCCTCTGTGTCATACATGTGAACTTACAGGTCAATAGAAACTGACATCAGCTTGAACATGCAATTATGATCTCTTCTGTTGGTGGTTAAAGCCTTTGTTATGACCCAGGTGTCTTAAATTTTCTGACAGTATCGATAAAATATAACAGAGTTAGTAGCTTGGAAGTTGTGTCAGAAATATTTAGAAAAAGCTGGAAGGGTTGCTTGGTTTTTATTCACAGATGAAGTTTTATAGATATGGGAAGAATGAAGGAAAAAGATCCAGGCAGAATAGACAGCTTTTTGTGTGTATCCTTCACTAGGCTCCCTCACTACTTGGAGGAGAAACATTTGACTATGGTTTTTGTCCAGAAATCCAAATGAGAAAACTGACTCAAAAAATGAGTCCTAAAAAAGCACATTTAGGGATTTTGCTTTTCCTTTCTGGACAGAAAGGACTCCTTTTTCTAGTTGTTTCAAAATTCTAAAGTGCCAGAAGGAAAGCATTCATTATAAAGCTGTGTCAGTACTATTTCAGCTCAATGAGTTGCCTTATCAGTTACTGAGTAGATCAATTGCCAGATTGCCACACGTCACTCAAGAGAGTGGTACAAGTGTGCGCCACTAAAGAAAGTGCCTCTGGCTGTTAAGACAATACTTTTCTACACAAATCTTAGATCATCAGAGGCTTACACAGGAAACAATGGTGCATTACAGCATAAACTAATCTTCTATTCAATGAAAGAATTATTATTTCCAAATGCACGCAGGCAAGATGATACAAGAATGAAGGTGGGTATGTTTCAGTGGGGATCTAAAAATTTCAATTGTACTTGGAAGACTAGAAAACAGGTAGGGAGTATAAAATCTATACTTTTTATTATTTAATGCACTAACAAGAGTAAATTGCGAAGGGAGGCAGTGTTATATCTATGAGAAAACTTAGGTGCAATGCAAAGGTTAGGGAAATGGATAGCATTTCCATCGAGAGAAAGGATACATTCCACAGAAGTCAGACATGACAGGTGACCTAAAATAGAGTGACTCGGAGAACAGCAATGTTCCAAAATGAGGGAGACATGTATGAAGAGCAAAATCTCTTATCTGGAAGTATTTGCAGTAACTAAGATAAATGAGTGAATATAGACGTGTGTGTGTGTGTGTGTGTGTGTGTGTGTGTGTGTGTGTGTGTGTGCGCGTGCTCGTGCATGTGTGTGTTGCTACCTTATATATAAAGTATATTTCAGACTATAATCAAAATTAACCTTTAGAAAGAAAAACACAAATTCCTGATTAAGGTGTCTGTTGGATACAAGAACACAAAATCAGCAACATTTTATGCATATTTTTTAGATTACATGAGGTTTATTAAATGAGCATGGGGAGAGAAGGAAAAGTGGAGGGAGGGGTACCAGAGCAAGGACTCAGCTAAGTATACTCACTTTCCTAAGTGTGTGGGAAGATTCAGAAACAAAGTTGTCATGTAAAGAACTTCTCAAACAGCATCTTGAAGTATAGTTATTGTTAAAATGACAGATGCTGTCTTTAACATTGGTGAATCATGAGGGAGCCCTTTGTTATGACATGGCTCTATTTTATGTAATATACTCACACAAGTCACTTTTTATGATAAAATAGTTAAAGATTAATTTCAATAACATGCAGATTAAGGGGAAAAAGCCACTACTACAGCTACGTTTGCCCTCTTCAAGGCATATTGATTATTTACATGTATGATATTTTATACTTTGTTATAGAAAATTCAAATGATAAAATATGTTTGCAAAGGGTTTGTAAACTTGAAAGAGTCAGAGGAAGCTAGTAACCCTTTAAGCATCTTAATTTTCTATGAGCCTTAACCCAGAGCTGAAACACTGTGGAGGGTCATTGGGTAAAAGAACTTGATCCACAAACCTGACTACATGAGTTTGATCCCAGAATCCATAGTTAAAGGACAAAACCTCCTCCTGAAAGTTATTCATTGATTTTCACGTTCAAACCACAGTAAACCCATGACCACACAAAGGCAAGCATATCACACACACACAAACACATACACACACACATAAGTGCATGTGTGCACATGCATATGTACACGCACATGTGCACGTGCACATGTGCACATACACACAGACACACACAAAAAAATAATCAATAATTTAAAATTCTAGACCTGGATATAGTGACACAATTGTAAATTCATTTAAAATATAATAAAAGACATATATATACCAGGCCATCAATCAAATGAGCTTTTATGTGAGATGCAGGAGTTATATTTAAAATCAATAACATTTATTCATTATATATCTAGTCACAATCCCTTTGTCTCATAATAGAAGTTCATAGTTCAGGAAAATATACCATACTATAGTTTTATGATTGAGTGGTTTGGTGAGAAAATTTTTTCTATTTTTCCCTTGAGTTTTTATAAATAAACATGTGACAATAAATTTGTGCTTTGAGGTGATGAATCTGCTCATATTTCTTTCTACTGTTCTGATTGGAATGATTTTTCTCTATTTTAAATTTTTAAAATAAGTGTTAAATATAAACCTTATTTCTTCTATTTAAAACACATTTTATATTAAAGTAAAATAATGTTCAATACCACTTTACATATTACCTTGTTTTATTCCAAAGACTGTGTTTTGTAAATCTTAAATCTTGGGGCAATGATGTAATTTGTACATGGACATTACTAAAACTGGAAGTAAGGAGGCTGCCACTTCCCACTTGAATGAATCCTGACTAAGTAAAAATAAAAATATCATTAAGTAAAAATTAAAACCTGAAAACCAGCTCGTCCATATTATGATTTTATCTCTTCTTCTTTCTATCTAAAATTGCTAATACAATATATTCAAACAAGTTGATAGGGAAATTATTATTTTATTATGTATTTCTCTATTCCTTTTTCAATTCACTAATGAGAAATTTTCTTATGTCTCTTTTTCTAAAAAGACAAAAATAGAAAATGATAGATTGTTATTGAAAATACTTAATAATGTTCATAAATCATACAGTTTTTTATGTTGATAGTAAATAATAAAGTATAAAATATTGAATTATGAGTCAGAAAAAGTTACCATGAATAATTTGATAAGCACTACTTTGAACATGACGTTCTTTCAAACACTAAAAGATAAATAAAACATTAAAATCTCTAAAGCTGGTTTTATACAAGAGGTTCACAAATACTGGTTGCTTTAATAGAACTCCTCTGTTTTATTCTACTGTATATCTATTTATTGTTGAGAGTCAACATGTATGTCCCACCTGCTTATGAAAACATTTTGGATGTTCTTTATCCATAAGGGTTGCCAAGACACATCTGTGTGTTTTCATATTATAATGTTTCTTTTTAATGTTCATAGATTTAAAAATATGGTCATAATAGCACATCTAATTATAAAGATCTTTGCACCAGGCAACTTAGGGAATCCAGACATTTTTGACTAATTAAGCTAATGACTGTATACCAGGCATGGATTACTACACCTTTAGGATATAGTATATCAACAACTATCAAGCATGTAAATTAAATGAAATTCCGTGAAAGAGGCAAAAGTAAGAGACAGAGGCAATGGATGACAAGGAAACTTATGAAGACAGCAGGGTAGCTGAACATATGAATTCAGAGGTTGTGGCCCCCTGTGTAAGTCTTATATAGGCCTAAAGGCAACTAAGTCTCAGAGCGGGGGACTAGAGAGGAAGTTCTACACTATCCTATGATTGCTAAGTGTTGGGAGATGTATTGGAAGACCACGCTATTAAGGTCACAGTCCACCATGTCTGGTTAGCTCTCCAAGCTTGGCGCAAAATGAAGGACTCACTTTCTCAGTGGGGCTTCCTGTTCTCTGCCTGACAATTTCTAATAGCATCTCTAGGCACAGATGCCTAAACTTGATTGGAGGATGTCCCTGCACAGAGACTTGTGCAAACAATACAGAATACACCCTGTGCTTGTATTATAATTATGTACTATGTTTTGACTAATCAGTCATTTCTCCTTGTATGATAGTTAGGAACTGTGTTATGACCAGTCCTTCTTGCCTGTAACCCTAAGAGCCCTTTTATACCATACTTCTGAGAAAATAGAATGACATGCCTCTCTGAAACTGACTCGCAGACATTTTCTCTGTCATACTCAAGGCCATCAGAATCATGTTAAGCATTCCTTGAGCCAGTGTCCAATGGTGCCTCCTGCCCCACGCTGCCAAGAAAGGACCATAGCAGCGCCCAAACATGACCTATGAATATATGGAGTTTGTAAGCAAGCATTCCCTCCCCCTGAGGTTAGCAGCATTTCTGTCTGACCATCCTGTCTAAGGATTGCTTGTCTCCTGTCATTTTTTTCCCTTTCCTTTGGCTTCTGCCTTCTCATGGTACCAGATACGGTTTGTGGGCAACCTTATTATTTCAACTGGGTTGTTTCCCCAACATTGATCAAAGGTCCTCTTACCCTCTTTCTAGACCCCAACAGCCATATTGTATGTGGGAGATAACCTTTTGCCTCTCATAAAAATGTGTTAACACAGCAACCAGTTACAAGGCTCTACTATGGTTGCTAGTCCCTTAAATCTTCAAGAAGGCTGGTGATCCCTGGAATATTTTCAATCTCCTGCAGCTATTGCCTTGGGAATGTTGAACACCACTAACGATACTCCCTCTCTTTTCTATAATGGGGAACCCAAAATCACATTAAAGAGACCTCCAGGTTTGTTCCCTTAGAGTCCTACTTAAACCTAGAGGACTTAAAATCTCCCAAAAATAGGGCCTAGAATTCTGGTTTGAGGTGCTTCAATGTGCACAATGGGTCCTGTTAGTGGATATTTCCAACACTGATGTCTGCACCGCTTTGCCTGCCTAGCTCATAAAACGGAAGTCCAGGAAGGCTATCTTTTGCCTTTCTCCTTGCTACTTGTAATAGCTGCCATCTGACAATGCATAGAAAAACATGCAAGCCTTAGAAGAACCCATTAGGGGAGGAAACAGTGTAAGACCCAGGGGAAAACTCAAATAAAGAAGGGGGCTCTGAAGATTGTACAGTGGCTGCTCTAGAAAAGGCCATCGATTTTTTTAAAAGATTTATTTATTTATTACATACACAGTGTTCTGCCTGCATGTACACCTGCACACCAGAAAAGGGCACTAGATCTGATGATAGATGGTTATGAGCCATCATGTGGATGCTGGGAATTGAACTCAGGACCCCTGGAAGAGCAGGCAGTGCTCTTAATGGCTGAGCCATCTCTCTAGCCCCAAGGCCATCGATTTAATGAGACAAATGTTACTCCCCAATCTACAACACATCTCTCCCTTTGCTACCCCAACCAGCCTTCATCAGCTAAGGAAAACAAGAACCTGGAAATTAAGACCAATGGTTTTAAAAAACCCTCAGACAGACCCTCTCTCACCCTAAGGGCCATTGGATAGCTCTTTTATGTTAGAGATGCTGGAAACATTTATTTCCAGCCCCATCAGCCTCAATGGTCCAGGTATCCAGAACTTCCACCCTCAGTGACCTTCCCTGTTAATCTCCATGTGACAAGACAATATCCACAGTCTTGGTATCCTCTTCTGGCAACAGACTTAAAAGAGTTGTGCCAAGATGTCCGTGGGGATGGAATTCGTTCCCCATGGAACAAATCCATTGTACAAAGTTTCAATAGCACCCTTTTAACTCCCCAGGACAGGAGAGGTATATGCCAATCTATTCTCCCCAGCCTTCCGTTTGTATAACGGGAGGCCCTATTTAGAGAAGAATGCCAGATACAGGCGAGGAAAAATGAATTACACAATCAACAAATAGGGCCATAGCAAGAACTACCTTGTCACCCTCTGCTCAGTTAATAAACTGGAATTATGACCAACTCTGGAGCCAGGCTAGCTTTTCCACATGGATTCAGCAGGCTTTACTCTCTGCTTACTGGTCTGAGCAGGTCCAATATGTGCACTCTAGGCCTGGGACTTTTTAACACCCTTGTCCACAGGTCCTGGAGAGGCTTCTTTAATGACCTTCCTAAATCAAAACCCAACCTAGAGTCTCCTGGAATTTATACTAAGAGTGCAAGCTAGTTTAGACAGAAAGATGAAAGGCCCTGCAGCCAAAGCGATGCTCTTAAGGAATCTCATCTGGAAGGGAATAACCCCAGGTAGTCATGCAAAGGAGTAAATATTAACATGACAAATGGAACATGACTACCATGATATTGTGACTGCCTCTTATCAGGCCTCCTACCTCACTCAAGCCTTTGCAGCTACAACCCAATCCAAACCAAAATGTTTTAAATGGGTGGAGACTGGATCCTGTAGAGGAGACTGCCACCAAATGACCCAAGTGCCCCCTGTAGAAAAGCATTTCACTGAAAAAGAGAACTGTAAATCCAAATATAACAGAGCTGGCAAACCTCTGGTACCTTTAAATTCCTTGCAGAGCAGCTTCAACTCCACTAATAAGAGGGAAAAATCCATAATTCTACTGGATCATTTACATACTAGAAAAATCTTACTTTTAAACTCTCAGCAAAAAAAAAATGACATTAAAAATTTAAATGCCTAGGTGAATAAGACCATCCTAAGATTTCTCTAGAATGCAACCCCTGGTAAGTTGAGTATGGGCCAATGAACATCTATGTACTCAAGAATATTTGAGCAGAACATATTGACACTGATAATGACAAGAAATAAAAAATAATATTAGTAGGAAGAGAAAAGAAGCTGAAACTGGGAGGACTGAGACGGTAGTGAATATGATCAAAACATATTTTATGACTTCTCAAAACATTCACTAAAATATGAATGAGTCTAACTAGAAATAGTGACACATACATTTTTTAAAATAATCATTCAAATTTGATATAGATAAAAATTGTTCATAAAAGTTAGGTATGTAGGGATGAAAGTCATCTTAGTGGTGCATAAAAGGAAATTCCAAATTCTTAAAAAGGTACATTCTACACTAAGGAAAGAGTTTTAATTTGTTGAGGAAGTTGTTTCATGTGTCAAGTGGGAAGTTATTTCCTAGAAGAATCATGATCCTTCCCTCCCTACAGTGATAACCAATCAAGTCAGTCCACTTCTCTTCCCTAATACTAATAACCATCTCTTCACTGTCCTCTCCTTCTTATATTGTTAACCAATATAATGGTGACTGTGAGTACCTTGAACACTTCTTTATCTGAGCAGGCAGCGGACATTTTACCTACACTGTCAACAGGTTTTCTAATCTGAGCCTGAGGTGGACAAGGTACTTAAATTGAGTCAATTGGAGTGATTTAGTTTGCAAGTAAAAAAGGATATTGATGTTAACATATAAAGAATTGAATATAAACTCAATTTTAATATATTAATAAAACAATCTAAGAATAAGTAACATGGAATAGGTTACAGTAAATTAAAGCTATGACATGTTCATGCTAAGGAGGGTGAAGGTAGCTACTGGACAGTAGGGAAGAGGAAAAAAAATATATTTGCAGTGACTCTGTTTAAAACTAATGAATTCATGTTGTGAAAATTCTTCACCGGTTCCTTGGACATAGAAACACACAAAGACCGCACAAACAGTGAGAGCTGTGTTGATCATCGCTATTTCTAGGAACTTTAGAAAGTCTATAAAGTCACTTGTTTCCTAAACCTTACACTGTTATCAAAATAACTTATAGGAATTAAATTTTTCATTTGACTGATATTTTTAACAAGCTATTTCATCCACAGATGTTGGTGGTAATGTGGAAAAAAGAGAAAATCATGCACTTATTTTGAGGGGGAGGGGTGACCATTGTAGAAAAGCATATGAATCTTCTTCAGAAATTTGAAGTGATGAAGCACCCCAGTTTTTTGTGGGGATATATACAATGGGATTAAATCAATGACTTGGAAAAGCAACTGCATATTCATGTCCGTGAAGCATATTCACAGTAGCCAAGGTGTGGAACAGTCTGTCAGGGATGGCTGCATGAAGAAATTGTGACACACATATAGATATACACAAGTCTGATCCATTCTGAACTACTAACTCAAGATCCAGCTTTCTAAATCATTTTTCATAGTACTTAATATGAGAATATTTATAATATTTTATTAATGATATCTACATATTTATTTTATGTTATTGTTTTGTTTTCATTTCTATCTCACATTTCCATTTTCTTTGTAGATCTGTGTTAGCTTGTATTTAGATACACCCCTAAAATCAAGCAACTTTTAAAGGTAAATATTGGAGCCTAGGCATATGAAATAATGGTAAGATTGTTGACTAATTTGCCAAGGATCTGGGTTCAATGTATTGTACAATAAAGGCAAACAAAAACACATAAATGAGATAAAAACTATAATTTAGAAAGATACTACTTATTTTTAATCCATAGTACTTATTGGGTAAAACTATATGAAATATTTTAAGATATAATTAAACTAGGATTGCTTATAAGACAGCATTTAACTTGCCCAATTATATGATTACATGTAGCATTGATTTCTGGTAAACACCTTGAAAAATGTTATAATTAAGTAGATGCTTAGATGCATTGCAAGATTTAAAACCAAATAATAGCCTTAATAAATCTAGAGAAATCTATCTACATAAGCTGTAAGGTGTTTGGTTGATATTAAGGATTCTAACTAATGTTAATTAACATATATTATTAGGCATAATGAGTCATCAATTTATATTAGTCAAAAGTAAATTGTATAATTAGCATTTAAACAGAAGTCTCCTATGAATAAAAGAATTGCCTTCATTAACATCAAGAAGAAACAATAAAAATGATTATGCTTTCCTCACACAAAAAGACTCTGCATTATGAGAGTCTATTCTCTTTTAATAAAATTGTTCCTTTATTCAAATATTTTAGAGTAATTTGTAATTTTCTAATTCTTTTAAAATAATTTAGTTGTGTGTCTTTAGCATATTTCTGTGTTTGGCTTTCTTCTTCTTTAAGTAGAGTATAGCAGTAAGCACAGTTATACAGGACAGCAATCATAAACTTTTATATGGTTATAAATGCCCTTGTTGAGGTCTGAAGTTCTAGAACTTACTCTTACCATTAATTAAGCCAGAATTCCTTTGATTAAAAATTTAATTTTAAACATTCTATTGCTCTTCATTTTATGAAACTTTAAGTTGGTTGAGTGCATGTAACTAGTTTACTTGAAGATGTGACTTTGTTAAGGTCCCTCAGGGGGAGAAAGCTTTGGATGTCACAATGGCTGTGATGGACTTCAATGATGTGTTGTGCACTGGCCGCTGACCATTCAATCCAAGAAGAGAATGAATTAGACCTGCTTGTCTCCTCGCTTGTCCTAGAGGCAAGTGACTGAAATACATTAAGCACAGCTGTACCAGCCTTTGTACATTTTCCTCTTCTTGTTGATGGTCACAATCAATCAGATCCTTAGACAGTGCGCTTTAGTTCCTGGGCTTTGTGGTTAGGGGTCAGTGATGCAGCAGATAGCAAGCTGCACTTCACATGCCAATGGCATTACAGTCTCTCTAAAAGCTATTCTTTTCCATTAGAAGGACGAGCACAAACATTCTACAAAGACCGAATGGACTACATTTTATATTATGGTAAATTGTGATTTCCACATTGAGTGAGCGAATATTATTTCTTTCTCGATCATTGAAAAAGTTTTCACAAAAATGCTTATATCTGACCTCAAGCTGAAACAAGAGACTTTCAAGTGTTATGAGATGAAAACTATGTAAAAGGAGTTTAACACTAAAATAATGTAAAAGATAAACTTAAAAGGAATATAAAATACATGCATATTTACCGGAGGAGTGCTACTTTGGAATAACATATAAACCAATGAAGTTTGTCAGAGGCCAAAATAGGATGAAATCATTACTTGTTGAGCCTAGAGTATAGTGAAACTTGAGGAAATTCAAATAGATTTTAGGAATAATGTTTTGGCTTCTTTACTTTTCAAAAATAAAAATGAAAATATTTTAATTTAATTGTTAAATAACACTTATTCATGAATGCTGTATTTACATCATTGCCACCTGCTTAAACTCCTTCTGTGCCCACTTATTTGTAAGCATTAATGCTATAACGTAAATGAATTTACATTTATGTATATATATATGAGTGTGCTTATATGTATATGATGCAACATATCAATTAAAAGTGTGAAATATTAGTTAACAAAGAATTTTATAGAATACTTTGTTAAAAAAATTCTTTTACATTTGGAGAAACAAACTTTAAGGCCTTAGATGATTTAAAAAATAACTAGAAATCACTCATTATGGTTTTGCCTTTACCCCCAAAGCTAGCATATTATCATATTCCATTGAGAAGGGATTAGAGTCTTCAGTTTGCCTCAAATAATTTGCTTGAAAAGATTGAGTTGAACTATTATTACTTTCCCCTTGTGAATAATTATGTTTTGTTTAAAATTAATTTCAGAGAAAAGTGCCATGGATTTGAAAGAATGAATCTACTTTAATGCACTATCAAAATGCAGTGTGTTTTGCCTTTCTTCATTCTCCATAATATAATTTTTTCACACACATATATATTGTGTGTGTGTGCTCACTGTACATGACTACACAGAGCCCCAAAGGGAAGAGAAGCTCTGGAATCTGTTGGCTTTGTGGATTAGAGAAAAAGAAGATACTTCATATCCTAAGAACTCAGTGTTTTGGGAGATACAAAAGAAGGGGAAACTTAAAGAGATGTGGAAGAAGCTTGTCATATTGTTTTCTTAGATCTCTGAGTCATATCACACAGGTTATCTCCTGGATTTCTGACATGATGGCTATGATAGTACAGCATTTATGCTCCCCCTGTCAAAGGGTATTATAACTTAAAAAAACACATAATACATTTAGTTGTTACTCTCATGATACCTGCTCCACAGCCAGAGGGAGCTACCTTCTCCTTGGAAGGAAACATGGGCCACTCCACCTGGGACTATTGGGTTTCAGATTTCCCAGGTGTGTCTAATCCAACGTCTTAACTCCAATTACTGGAAGTCTATACTTTGTGTATGTGACCATGATGCCCATGCACCACAGGTGAACATCTGGGTCATCTTGAAATTCTCCAACGTTTTCAAAACATTTTGTCCTTTGGTTGATATTTTTCACAGTTTAATAAAAGATGTCTTCTTTCTTGAGTCTGCCATTCTTTATATTTAAGTCCAGTAGAGAAATCTACAATCACCAGATACCTTCCCAATCAATATTCCCTTTGGCCTTATGCCTGATATGAGATAGTGAATGTACCTCTCTCTTGACCATCTGGGTCAAATCCCATTCTGCCAATTGTAAAACACTGCCAGTTCTTTTCTTTCCTGAGAAGCTCCATTTTCTTTTTTCTTTTTTTTTGCGGGGGGGGGGCACATACTCCCCAAAATTAGGTTAACCCAGTTTAGTGTGCTATCTGCAGTCTTTAAATTTAGTCAGTCCTTTTATTTACCTATATCAAATGTCAAATAAAAGGCATTGATTTCTGCCTTTCTGATTCTATTTTCTTAATGTTTGAGCTACTTTAGAATAATCTATTGACATTTTAACTTATATTTTTATCCATAGCAGTTGGATTTCTTTTCATAATTTTATATTATTATTTTATAACATGTCCATGAAAATAAGTCTTCACTTGCTTTATGCTTTTTGTTTAAATTGGATGAATATAGACATTTACATTTTTTGCATTTGATGATTTTATCAAATGAGGTTTAGAAAGTTAGTGGATTATTAATTATTCAGTTTCTCCACCCCACACACACGTTTTGATGTTCAGTGAGCTTTTAAGGATTATGGTTGATGCTCAGACTTACTACCTTTTTCCCCTAAAAATAATAAGCATTTCTTGCCACCTGTGTTAGAAGAATATTTGGGAGAAGAGGGTAGATTTATTGAGGACAAAAAGTAACTAAAAAGCACAATACATAAGGAAAGCTGAGGAGAGACAAAGGGAAGGTTAATATTGACTCTCAAGTTAACAGGATGTAGAGTCACACATCCAGTAGACATTTCTCTTAGCATGCCTTTAAGGAATTATTCAGATCAGGGTAATCAGAGAAAGAAAACCTCATTACCTGTAGGCAATATTGTTTTAAGGGATGGAGTCCTGGAATAGATTAAAAGGAGAGATTGCTGGGCAGGAGACCCATTATTCTGCTGCCAGGCTATGGGTGCACTGTGAGCAGCTAGTGTAAGCCCCCGCTGCCATGACTTCCCCTATGATGAGATGTACTCTGGACCAACAAACTCTTCCTTCCATTAAATGCTTTTCTCAAGTATTTTGTCACAGCAATGAATAACTAATACAAACAACAAATTTAGAAAACTATAAATATACAAGTACATATTTCAGCATACATGAGAAAGTAATAGCTTAAAAATATCTAATGTTGAGGACTCAGAGGGAGCTCACAGTGTAGACTTCCCATCCTTACTTCTTCACCTTGGATTTAATATGAAAATAGGAATGTTTGAATAATTAATTTTGAAATATATTCTTCATAAAAATTTCTTGTTTCTTGGAATTTTAATGTTACGCGTTAACCTTCACTTATGAAAGTGGAGAGCTACCTCTACTCAGTAGTTTATTTCACATCATCATCTTACCTTCTTTCTCCCTTTCTCTTTTCTCTTCTTTATCTTTTTATCCTTTTGTCTTGTTTTCCAGTGTGAGGGATATAATTCTAAACTCTACATAATCTATATTAATAGAGTGAAGCATGGCTTATCTCTGGCTAGTCTAAATACTCAAGGTTAGCTGGTATACAGGCCCCTAGGAAATTTTCCTGTCTTTGCATCCCATTTCCCTGCAGGAGTGCTGGAATTATAGCTCTGTGCCAACAAATCTGGCTTTTTGCATGTTTCTAGGGACAGAACTAGTGGCATCTAGCACTTTTATTGCTAAGCCATTCCCTTGATCATTGTTGTATTTTTATAAGTTTGAACTATTTTCCAAGAAAAATTTAATCTAATAACTGCAAAAATTGACTCACTACAAAGGTCAAAATACTCAGATACATTTCAATATATATTATTGTATATTAGTCTTCTGTTTCACTTGACTGTATTCACTTAAGAATGAATACATTGTGTACATGTGTACATGTACCACAGTTTTCTTTATCCATACTTTGGTTCTGGGGCATGTAGGTTTTTTACAGTTTCTGGCTATTGTGAATAAAGCGCTATGGACATAGTCAAGCAAGTGTCATTTTGGTATGCTGGAACATCCTTGCCATGAATTCCCAGGAGTGGTGTAGTTTGGTATTGAGGTATATTGATTGCCAATTTTCTGAGAAACCACTAAATTGATTTCCAAAGTTACCACACAATTTTGCACTCCTATCACCAATGGATTAGTGTTCCCTTTGATCCATATCCTCACCAGCATGAGCCATCATTTGTGTTTTTCATCTTAGCCATTGTGACAGGTGTAATATGGAAATTCAGTCATTTTGATTTGCATTTATCTGATGCTTATGGATATTTAACATTAAGTGTTTTTGAGCCATTTAAAATTCCTCAGTTGAAAATTCTTTGTTTAGATCTGTACTCCATCCCATTTTTTATTAATTTATTTATTCACTTTATATCCTGGTCATAATTCCCTCTCTCCTCTCATCCCAGTTGCCCTTTCTTCCCTCTATTCCCACCCCTAATCTCAAAAAAGTTATGCCCCTTAAGTTACATCTATGTACAGGACTTAGGTCCAGTGCATACATGGTCCTCTGTTGGTGGTTCAGACTCCTCAAGGCCCTCTGAACTCTGGTTAGTTGGCTATGTTGATCTTCATGTGGAGATCTTGTTAACTCTAGGGTCATTTTATTCATCACCACAGTTTTCCACTAGACTCCCTGTCCTTCACCCAACATTTTTGGCTGCGAGTCTCAGCATCTGTTTCTAACCATTGCTGGGTGGAGCCCCTCAAAGGAGAACTTGGCTAGGCTCCTGTCTGTAAGCATTTCAGAGTATCATTAAAAGTGTCATGGGTTGGCTCTTTTCCATGAGGAAGGCCTTGTGTTGGGTAAGCCAGTTTGTTAGACATTCCCTCAATCTCTGCTCTATCTGCTCTATTTGGTCCTGCACGTCTTGTAGGCAGGGTAAGTTTGGGATTGAACTTTTTGTGGGTTGGTTGGTGTTTACCTCCCTCCACTGGGAGTCTTGTCTATTTAAAGGGTGTCCTTTTCAGTCTCTATGGTCCCTGCCACTAGGAGTGTCAGCCACAGTGTCCATCATATCCATCCTAGAGGAATATTTTGACTTAGGTCCCCAGCTTGTCACAAAGATGCCCCCACCCAGAGTTTCTCTTTTCTGTGAAGGCCTTCTGTATTCCCACTCTTCCAGGTCTGATATCCACCTATATTTCTCACTGTGCTCTTTCTCCTACCTTGGTCCCTTTTTTCAACCACAACCTCTGTCGATTCTATTTCTCTTTCTGAGTGAGATTTGAGCATCATCCCTTGTTTTCTCCTTCTTATTCTCTTCCTTGGGTCTGTTCATTGCAGTATGTTTACTTGTGCTATATAGCTAATATCTGCTTATAAGTGAGTATATACCATGTGTGTCTTTCAGGGTCTAGGCTATCGCATCCATTTACCTGCTAATTTCATTATTTTCTTGTTTTTAATGACTGAGTAGTATTGTATTGTGTAAATGTACCACAGCTCCTTTATCCATTCTTTTGTTGAGGGGCATTTAGGTTGTTTCAAGATTCTGGCTATTACAAATAGAGCTGCTGTGAACACAGTTGAGCAAATGTCCTTGTTGCATGGTGGAGAATATTTTGGATATATATCCAGGAGTTGTATAGCTGAGTCTTGAGGCAGAGGTATCCCCAGATTTCTGAGAAAGCACCACAGTGATTTCCAAAGTGGTTGTACAAGTTTGTACTTACACCAACAATTGAGGTGTGTTCCTCTTTCTTTACACCCTTTCTGGCATGTGCTGTCACTAGAAGTTTTCATCTTAGCCATTCTGATATGTGTTTGATAGAATCGCAGAGTCTTTTTGATTTGCATTTCCCCGATGGCTAGGGATGTTGATCATTTGTTTAAGTGTTTCACAGCCATTTGATATCCCTCTCTTGAGAACTCTCTATTTAGTTCTGTACTCCATTTCTATTGTGTTATTTTGTTTGTTAGTGTTTAATATTTTGAGTTATTTATAGATTTTGAATGTGAGCCTTTTCTCAGATGTTATATTGGTGAATATCTTTATACTGTTATTTCATTCTATTGACAGTGACCTTTGCCTTACAGAAGCTCTTCATTTTCAAGAGATCTCATTTGTTCATTATTGATCTTAGGGCCTGACCTGTTGGTGTTCTGTTTAGGATGTTGTCTCCTATGCCAATGAGGACGAGGTTCTTCCCCACTTCCTTTTCTAATGGATTTAACGTATGTAGTGCTATGTTGAGGTCTTTGATCCACTAGAACTTGAGTTTTCTGCAGCATCATAAATATGTATCTACTTCAATTTTCCTCCATGTGGACATCCAGTTAGACCAGCACCACTTGTTTATGATGCTGTCTTTTTTCAGTTGTATGGTTTTGTCTCACTTGTCAAAAGTCAATAATCCATAAGTGTGTGGGTTTATTTCTGAGTCTTTGATTTGATTCCATTGATAAACCAGTCTATTTCTATGTCAGTGTCACACATTGTTTTATTAATATTGCTCTGTAGTATAGTTTGAAGTCATGGATAGAGATTCCTCTAGAAGTTCTATTATCGTATAGGATTGTTTTAGCTATTCTGGTTTTCATAACATTGTACATGACATATACATATATATATTTCCTTTTTCTGTTTATTTTCAAGTAGTATTTTTTAATTTGTAAATATGAAGATCTGGAACTACATTGGCTCCATAGTAGATTTTTTATTTTATTCAATTTTAGTGGTTTTTTGGGGGTATGTATTATATTCTGTAACAACTAACAAGATGTGGTTTTTTTCTGTTTTTAATGTAATGCTGAAATAGAAAGTGTATTTTTAATATTTCAAAAATTATTTTGGTTTTAATATAGACCACTGTTATTATTGTCTTTTAAGAAATTAAACTTAGAATATATTAAGACAATTAAATTCACCTGCTCTATTATTGTTTTAGCTTTATATCACATGTCAGGCTTGTGATATAAATGTTCTAAGTAGCAACTGATTTTTCACAATGATGTAAGAGAAAGCTTGATTTTATCAATGACTTTTTACAAATACTAGCCTCAAGTTATTAGCACAAAATCTCAGTGTGTGATTTAAGTGTTTAAAATTGTGTTGGATTAAATATCCCTAAAATGTTTTCTTTTGAAATAGTGTCACTGATTTTCAGAATGCCAGTGAAGAGTAAGTAATATTGCTCTATTTTGTTAGCATCAGGGAGAGACAGGCCATCTTTTTGTTTGGTGGGCTGTTGTTGGTCATTTTTTTCAAGGGACACAGATAATTCTACATTGGTCCTGTGGAAAGATATAAACCAAATCCCTTCTGGTTTTAAGAAAGGGATCTATCCCTTTCCAAATCCTATCTAAGAAATGGTACCATTGTACTGGCATAGGAGGAGTTATGCCTGGTTTGTGCCAATACAGGGAGACAGGAGGGTATTTGGAGCTCTTGTAAATTGTTAAATATATTTAGGGTCGTCAGAGCCATCATTAATTATATTTCAGGGGGGTAAATGTTTGTCTTTTGCCTTACATGTTGGATTTTTAGGGTTTGATGTGTTTTTTCTATTATACTTTGGCCCTAAGAGTAGTGAGGAATCTGTGTGTGGTCAGCTATTTTCCATTGTGATCAGAAGGTTTTGAATTGGGAACTAGTAAAGGCAGAGTCATTGTCAGTTTTCAAACATTGAGGAATGCCCATGATGGCAAAGGTAGAGACCATTAACCATTTTTAGTTTTCTTTTGTTTGGGTGTTATCACATATGAAATGTTACTATGTGTCTGCATTAACAAAGGCATATAATGTCTGCCAAATTGAGGGAGTAGGTGACATTAATTTTCTATAAGGTGTTGAATTTCAGAACTCAGAGGCTAGTGTCCATTGTTTGTAAAGCTGAGGTAGTAATAAAGGATGCACAAGAGGAACATGTTTTTATTGTCCTCTGAAACTTAGCAAGAGGGATGTGGGGAAGCGGGCATGAAGCCCTTTATATTTGTATGTGTGTGTTTGCATGGAATTGTTTTGCTTGCTCAATGGAGCTGTGAATGTCCTGTAGAGGCAGTCTGATCTGGGTGGGTGTTTCCCTCAGATACTGTACCTGTAAAGGGATTTTGAGATCTGACATGTTGGATGTAGAAGGGAGAGGATTTCCTGCAAAAGTGTGGAAACCTATGTGTGTAAAGGGGAAAGTAGACTGGGAGCTAATTTGACAAAGGATCTTGATAACCAGGGGAGCAAATTAACGGCATATACACTCTCAAAAAAGAGGTTAAGGGGCCTATTGACTTCCTTTAGGGCTAAATAGATAGCATATAGTTCCTTATTTTGAGGGGTTAGTGGGGTGTATTTTGAATTGGATAATAGGGTATGTTCATCCCTAGAGGAGTAGTATATTATTGCTCTGGCTCTCTTCTTTCCTCCGTGAGTAAATATTGTGGGGACCCCAGTGATGGGCTTCTTTGTAAAGAGCCATGTGGTTAGCCACAGCAACAGAAAAACAAAAGCTCATTTTTCATTAAGGTAATGCCAAAGCAGCAGTGATTTTTTGAGTAGCCGTTAATTATCAGAGAGAAGAAAAAGTGGTGACAAGAATATCTAGTTCTTTCTCTATGGTTTGGAGAGCTCTATGCCTGCCACTCTTAACCATAATAGTGAGTGCATCCACCTCAATGGGAACTCTAGGGGCACTGTGGATCCATCCTAGAATGCTCTGGGGCAGATAAATGGCCCCTCCCAGTGTAGAGAAGGGATTAAAAATATGGAACTGTGTGGACATTGCTAGGTCATATCTCACAAGAGCCATGACTTTTAGGGCAATATTACCAGAATTTAGAGATTGGATTGGCTCAGAGAAAAGTGTTCAGGAGGAGGAGGAGCTCTTAATTTCATTTTAAGAAGTCAAAGATGGGGTGGAGAGTGTTTGTGGGAAGCAGGAGCCAGGGTCAAAGCCAGTTAAGGTTACCCAAAAGGCTCTGGAGGAGGCATGGGTGAAGTTTGGGGAAGGGAAGGAGAGATATAATGGGGAATATTGAGGTAAGGGATTTTTATATTTCCAAAAATATGATGCGTGGAATAACCTGCATGTTGTGAGGGGCTATTTTGAATCCTAAAGAGGATAAGGGAGTTATTAATTCACCTTTAAGTTGGGAGAGGAAGTGGACAAATCTCCCTAAGGATGTCATCCATGTAGAGACATATATTGGGTCTTTTGTCCAATTAAAATTGCAAGGTTTTAATACAGTGGCCACAGCCTCCTGGCAGAGGATGGGACAGTTAGTCATTCCCTGAAGAACTGTCCATTCATATCTTGAGTTGTTAGCTGAGGAGAGTTAGCACACAGTTTCAAGGGTGGGGAGAAACAGATAACAAGCAGTCTTTGATGTCTATCGCCATTAAAGGATATTGGCAGGGATGGCTGATACATGGGGCAATCCGATCTTGGAGAAGCCCAGACTCATTTGGTTTTATTAGTCACCCATAAATCTTTTGCAGTCTCCATTCCCCTAAGCTTTATTTTTATAGTGAACACAAATGTATTCCATAAACTGTAGGAGAGGTGAATATGTTGTGGTTGAAACTGCTCTTTTATTAATTCTGTGAGGGCTTCTTCCCTTCAGGGTATCCAGGCACCCATGATTACAGGTTTTGAACTCAAAGGAATGAAGATTAGCCAGACTGACGGGTCTAAAGGACCCTGATTCAAAAGTGAGAGAGTGTATGGTGGGGGTGGGTGGAATAGACAACTTTGATACAGCTCTTCCAGTGTTACATCCCTTTTAGTAACAGAGCTCTTCCAGTGATATAGCCATACAGCTCCTCCGGCACTACAGCTCTTTTTGGGAGAGGGGAATGAGGGGAATAAAGGCTACATAAACCTTGGGGAACTGGGTAGTGTCTCTTTTTTTGTGAATGAACATCATTGGCTGGTGCTGAGGTACCGGACATGCTTTATCTGAGTGGAGAGGAATCCCGTATGGTAGGGTACATGACTATCTAAAAACTACGAGGGTGGGGGTTGCAAGGCTGTGTGCACCAGGGCTTGAAGGCACAGAGCCGAGAAGGAACAATCCTAACTCTTGCCATTATCAAGACTGAGACTGTCAGGGTTTGGACACATCTCAAGTCGGCTGTAGCTCCGTCCCTGTTTCCCAGGTCATGCAGTCCATGTGCCCCACAAAAGTAAGTTAAGGAAGGATCCAAAGGAACAACTTTTTATCCAGTAAGAAGTTATATTTCAACCAAAGAATGTTAGTACAAAAATATGGTTCTCTGGAATACTCATTCAAAATACGATAAGAAATAAATGAACTTTTGGTCAAATGTATAACAGTAATTTTCCCTTGCTGTTGTCATATAAATACAACGACATAAAATGCAACTATATGGTTTAATAACACATATCATGCTATTCATGTTACACCAGTAAAGAGTTAGCAAATTGCTGAATGAACAGATGAATAGCACATTGATATGCACAAATGTCTTGGTGACTATGAATTTTCCAAAGAGTAGGTGAATATCATAACTAATTTCTGTAATTTCCATGGGTCATTCTTTGTTGCCAGAAATGTCCACATAGTTTTTCCCCTAATCCAATAAAAGACTTAAAATTAATTTAAAATATTAATCTAAATGACTTACAATTTATTATATGGTGTTAGAATTTCATTCAAATACTAAATCTCAAAAATATTTAATCTTAAGTTTACTTAGTACAGGACATATTTTAAATATGAGGGGACATGAAAGAATCTTTACACAGTTGCATGGTTTAAAAATGAGTACTCATAGCATAAGAAAGTTTTGATGACGTACCAAACAATACAACTTCAATACGTGTATTTAGAACATTTTTACAAATCTTAATTCAAGTTAAATTCTCTGAAATGTCCAACAAAAAGTGGATTATCTAACAATATAAGTTGTTTATCTAACAAAATAAGTATACCTTCAATATTAACAATTCAAATAATTGAAAAACTTTGGGTTACACCATTGTTTTTGAAGTATCGGTATAAATAGAGAGAGAGCATCAAGGAATTTCACTGTAAATTCACTATAATTGAGTCTCAAAATAAAAAATATTACATTTCATTTCTTTAATCCACATTCTGAGTATGGCCTGAGGCCTTTTTTCCTTTCAGAATACAATATTTATTTACAACTGTTGAAAATATATTTTGATTTAAGTATGCATTTATTATTTAGTTTCTAAATTTTTGGCTGAGATGCTCATGTGATATAAAAATTTATTGATTAAAATGAATTGCCAGATAACAACTTTGATGCAAAACGTTTGTTCACATGTGTGAATGGAGGGAAATTAGATTCCTAAGAACCATGTGTCAGCTTGTCCATGTCAAAGATATACAATTTATATTGTGCCATCTGGTCAAGGGACAGGGAATAACAAAACAAATTCTAGTTCAATAAAATACAAGTTATATATCCATTAGTAGAAAAAAATCAATATTGCTGAAGGTTCTGTTTAAGATTCTACTGACTCTTGCTCTTTTGATCTGTTGATGTAATTCTTCATAAATTTAAATATCAACTTTTTAAAATCTAATTTTTGATAAGGGTATAATCTTTTTATATAGCAACATATGTTTTGGAACCTAATCAAAAGAGAAATTATTGCCTTCTGAGAAAGGATTAAGTTGTTCTGCCCTGAGGAGGTTTTCAAGTAAGACAAAGTATGCTAACAAATGAATCATCTCAGAAATAACCATAAAATCTGGATAACAAATTTGAAAGCCTGAAAATAAACTTTTTCTTTAATCCCTGTGCTCCTTTGAGGGAAAGGATTAAGACTTTGGGAAATTGTACAGATGGTGTGCTTATGATTTTGATGACTAGTTTGAAGACATTCTGAGTTTCAGTATGCCTCAGGTACTCGATGCTTTGGTAGGAGCACTCATTCTTTCTCTACAGAACATGGACACAGATGCTAGAGCAACCTTTCTCAAAAAGAGTAAATAATCCTACAGAGATGAAGGTACAGAAAGTTCTAAATGTAAATCCATCCAAATCCCTTACTGATGAACTACAGGTTAATTAGAAAAATTCAAAGCAACTTTTATGTAAATGTAAGACATTGAAATTGAGCTTTTCCTATATAGGCAAGATGCAAGTTGTGGTTGAAATATGAGCAAGACATTTTTTACTTTTTTATGACAAGGTTTCTCTATATATCCCTGGATGTCCTGGAACTGTCTCTGTGGACCAGGGTGCCTTTGAACTCAGAGATCCATAGGCTGGTATTAAAGTTACGTGTTACCAGCATCTTTTTCACATTCTTTTTTTTTTAATTTAATTTTATTTTATTTTTATGAATGTAACATTTATTTATTTATTTATTTATTTATTTATTTATTATTTATTTTTATTAATTTATTCTTGTTACATCTCAATGGTTATCCCATCCCTTGTATCCTCCCATTCTTCTCTCCCTCCCATTTTCCCCTTATTCCCCTCCCCTATGACTGTTCCTGAGAGGGATTACCTCCCCCTGTATATGCTCATAGGGTATCAAGTCTCTTCTCGGTGACCTGCTGTCCTTCCTCTGAGTGCCACCAGGTCTCCCCATCCAGGGGACATGGTCAAATTTGAGGCACCAGAGTACATGAGAAAGTCATATCCCACTCTCCACTCAAGTGTGGAGACTGTTCTGACCATTGGCTAGATCTGGGTAGGGGTTTAAAGTTTACCACCTGTATTGTCCTTGGCTGGTACCTTAGTTTGAGCGGGACCCCTTGGCCCAAATCTGCCTAACATAATGTTCTACTTGTAGGTTTCTAGGACCCACTGGATCCTTCTACTTTTCTATTCTCCCATGCTTCTCTCATCTAGAGTCCCAATAGGATGTTCTCCCCTCTGTCCCAGTTTCCTGGTAAGTAAAGGCTTTCGTGGGACATGCCGCTTGGGCTAGTATGCAGATATAAGTGAGTATATACCATTTGAGTCTTTCTGCTTCTGGGTTAACTCACTCATTATGATCATTTCTAGCTCAATCCATTTATCCACAAATTTTGGGAATTCCTTGTTTTTAATAGCTGAGTAGTATTCCATAGTGTATACATACCACAGTTTCTTTATCCATTCTTCTACTGAGGGACACTTAGGCTGTTTCCATGATCTGGCTATTATGAATAAGGCTGCTATCAACATGGTTGAGCAAATTTTCTTGTTGTGTGCTGGAGCATCTTCTGGGTATATTCCAAGGAGTGGAATAGCTGGGTCTTGAGGAAGCCCTATTCCCAGTTTTCTGAGATAGCACCAGACAGATTTCCAAAGTGGCTGTACTAGTTTGCATTCCCACCAGCAATGAAGGAGTGTTCCTCTCTCCCCACATCCTCACCAGCATGTGGTGTCGCTTGAGTTTTTGGTCTTAGCCATTCTGATGGGTGTAAGATGGAATCTCAGAGTTGTTTTGATTTGCATTTCCCTGATGACTAAGGTGGTTGAGCATTTCTTTAAGTGTTTCTCAGCCATTTAATATTCCTCTGTTGAGAATTCTCTGTTTAGTTCCAAGCCCCATTTCTCAATTGGGTTATTTGGTTTGGTGGTGTTTAATTTCTTGATTTCTTTATATATTTTGGATATTAGACCTTTGTCAGATGTAGGGTTGGTGAAGATCTTTTCCCAGTCTGTAGGCTGTCGCTTTGTTCTCTTGACAGTGTCTCTAGCCTTACAGAAGCTTCTCAGCCTCATGAGGTCCCATTTATTAATTGTTGACATTAAGGCCTGGGCTGTTGGTGTTCTGTTCAGGAAGTTGTCTCCTGTGCCAATATGTTCCAGGCTCTTCCCCTTTTTCTTCTAAGTGACTTAGTGTCTCTGGTTTTATGTTGAGGTCTTTAATCCACTTGGATTTGAGTTTTGTGCAAGGTGACAAATATGGGTCCAGTTGCATTTTTTTTACACCTAGACCTCCAGTTAGACTAGCACCATTTGTTGAAGATGCTATCCTTTTTCCATTGAATAGATTTGGCTTCTTTGTCAAAAATCAAGTGACCATATATGCGTGGGTATTCATATCTGGGTCTTCGATTCGATTCCACTGATCACATTATTAAGACCATTTCTTGTAGTAATATAACAGAATACAGAATCTCAACTTGCCCCAAAGAACAATGAAAATTATTCAAATAAAACAACTAAGAAAAATGCCATTCTTTTTGAATGAACAAAAGATAAACAAATTAATTTCCAAATGCTATCCTCTCAGTAAATTTTAATGATCTTAACTGTAATCATGTCTATTAGATTACCTGAAATGATTCATTTCAAAAGTGAAAGCTGGTATGCCTTTAATTACCATCTCCAATGTTTTCCCACCCACCAGGCTTTGACAACTATCATTCTTTCTGAGTCTATGAATATGACTTTTCAAAATTCCATATATGAGTGAAATTTTATAATTTTTTATATTTATATTTATTTTTAACTTAATTTATTTTTATTAATTTATTCAGATTACATCTGAATTTTATCCCCTTGCTTGTCTCTTTCCATTCCTCCACCCCCGCTTTTCACCCTGTTCTCCTCCCCTAGGTCTGTGACAGAATGGGACCTCCTCCCCCACTCTATGTTCAGTCTATCAAATCTCATCGTGGTAGCCTTCCTATTCTTTCTCTGAGTGCTACCAGGCCTCCCCACCAAGGGGAAGAGGTCAAATATGGGACACCATAGTTCATGTCAGAGTCAGTCCCCACTCTCCACATGACTGTGGATGATGTTCTGTCCCTTGGCTAGATCTGAATAGGCATTCAATATTTACTGCATGTATTGTCTTTGGTTGGTGCAGTAGCTTGAACAGACTCCTCCTGAGCCCTGATCCAACCATCATGATGTTCTTCTTGTAGGTTTCTAGGACCCTCTGGATCCTTCTATTTCCCTATTCTCCCATAATTCTCTCACTTAGAGTCCCAATAGGAGGTCCCCGCACCTATCCCGATCTCCTGGTAAGTGAATACATTCAAGGGGACATCCCTGTTGGGCTAATACTCAATTATCAAATGGCTAAGAAACACTTAAAGAAATGCTCCACATCTTTAGCCATCAGATATGTAAATAAAAAAGACCCTGAGATTCCATCTTACACCCACCCAAATGGCCAAGATCAAAAACTCAAGTCATAGCACATGCTGCCAATAATGTGGAGAAAGGTGAGCAATTTTTCATTGCTGGTGGCAATACAAAATTGTACAACCACTCTGGAAATCAATCTGTCACTTTCTCAGAATACTGAAAATAGGGTTACCTCAAGACCCAGCTAAACCACTCCTTGGAATATACCCAGAAGATCCTCCACCACACAACTAGGACATAGACTCAACCATGTTCATAACAACCTTATTTGTAATAGCCAGAATGTGGAAACAACCTAAATGTCCCTCAGTTGAAGAATAAATAAAGAAACTGTGGTACATTTACACTATGGAATACTACTCACCTATTATAAACAAGAAAATCCTGAAATTTGTGGGCAACTGGATGGAACTAGAAATGATCAGATTGTGTGAGTTAATCCAGACTCAGAAAGAATCACATGGTATATACTCACTTATACAAACCTTTTCTTTCTGAATAGAGCTTATATCCCTTAAAACAATGCTTTCCAGCTTCACCTCTCTGTTAAAATTAAGAATTCACTGCCTTGCAACACTGTGGAAGAAATAAATCCTCTTACTTAACCCTGTTGACAATTTTACTGGCCTTTCTTTTCTTTACTTTACTAGAGAGTTTTTATCTATTTGAATATTAATCTATTATGTAAGAAATGTAAGTCCAATTCTCATTTCTCATATTTTTATACAGGAAACCCTTTTTTTTGTCTGCATCTTGTCAGAAATGTGTAAGGCCCTCTTTGGGTATCAAACCATTGTTTCTCATTTTCCATTAAAAGTTAGCAGTATTTCTTTTTCTTTGATATAGTCAGACTTTGAACTTCATACTAGAAAGGTTTTATAGCTGATTTTTAAAAATTGTGTGTGTATGTATGTGTATATGTTGGTTTAGATCAAAAAGTTAATAGATTCATGGTTTTATAATCTGATTTTGTGCTCTAGATGTAGGAGATTGTACATAAGTGAAAATTTTGTATATTATTTTGTTTGAATTTTCCTAGGAAGGTATGAACAAATTCTAATCATTCCATATAAAATATTTACAACTCTCCCTTAAAAAATGGTTAGATGAAGGTCTAGTTTAGTGAACTGGAAAGTTTATGGGTTTGATAACAGGAGTGTGGATGAGTGTTACTAACAGGAACATGAATAGCTTAGAAACAAATCTATCACTAAATATCATATCCTACCATGGTGACAACTCACAAACCCTGAAACTCTGGAGCTCCCTGTACTGTTTGAAGGCATCTCAGATGGTACAAGTCTGTTTTCCCCAGCACCTGTTATTGTTTTATAACATTGAGGAGTCACCTTATAAATCTCATTACTTTTGGGAACTTCTCAAGAATTGTGAATCTTGTTTATTTTCTAAGCCTTGTAAATTTTGTTTAAATACTGAGTATTAACAAACTTCCCTCTATAGGGGGAGATTTCAGTTTGGAGGCTACACAACAAATCTACCTTCCAAAGTTAATTTGAGGTATTTAGTTATGAAGTAAATGACGAGATGCTTAGTGGAATACAAGGATTTGGTTTTTTTTTAGCCAAATAATTCTAGGCTTAACTTCGTCTTCTGAAATAATATCTGGATAAAGTGACAGGTTCATCAATAACTGAGCTGGTATCCATTCATCACATCTGTTGATATGCTGTACCATACACCATAAATATATTCAGTTACTCTGTATTGATTTAAACTACTCATACTAATAAACTAAAAAAAGTTTATCAACTCAAAATTGGTATAATTGTGGGCAAGTTATTTATTTTTTTGTTGGGTTCATTCATTAAGAAAACAGAACTAATATTCTATTGACAATATTTAAATGAAAATTGGAATAATGTAGTTTGTGATCAATTCATAGTGGTAGAGAACATAATAGACATTATTTTCTGTATATTTCGGTAATGGACAGAATCTCATTAACATTTATAAAAGATTATTAGAAGCAGCCTTAGACACTAAGGATCAAAGTCTACAAATGATTCAAATATTCTTCTTAGTAGAAGATTGCATCTATCTACAAAGTCTGCCACTGTCCATGAATATAGTCTGTCAGTGCTGATTATGCTTCCAAACACATCTTTGGAATTGTAGGGAAGATTTATATGCAAGAAGACATTAAAATAATGTTCTACTTGTAGGTTTCTAGGACCCACTGGATCCTTCTACATTGCTATTCTCCCATTGTTCTCTTATCTAGAGTCCCAATAGGATGTCCTCCCCTCGGTCCCAGTTTCCTGGTAAGGGAAGGCTTTCATGGGACCTGCCCATTGGGCTAGTATGCAGATATAAGTGAGTATATACCATTTGAGTCTTTCTGCTTCTCGGTTAACTCACTCATTAGATACCCTATGAGCATATACAGGGGGAGGTAATCCCTCTGAGGAACAGTCATAGGGGAGGGGAATAAGGGGAAAATGGGAGGGAGGGGAGAATGGGAGGTTACAAGGGATGGGATAACCATAGAGATGTAACGAATAAATTAATTTAAAAAAAAAGACATTAAAATAGTTAAGCTCCAGAAAAATGTAAGAAATAATGTAAACAGTTACCACAAGAACACACAAAACTACTCTCTGTGGACAAAGAAGTATATTAAAGAAAACAATAAAACACAAAAAATGAAAGAAAGAAAACCTTTGCTGGGCTACCTCAGGTAAAATGAAGGGAGGAAAAAAAGAAAGGAAGAAGAGAAGGTGGGAAGGTAGGATTGGAGGGAGGGAGGAAAGGAGAAAGGGAAGAAGGGAAGAAAGAAATAAAAAGAAAGGGAGTCTTGGAACCCAAAATACCAAAAACTCAAGAAAATGTATTTATACTTATTTTTCCTTTACCACACAGGTATGATATTCTGTTTTATGAGACATAT
>OU015744.1:125035846-125066691 GCA_907169655.1 Acomys percivali | reverse complement strand
CTGGACTTCAAGAAATCTTAAGTGTGTTTTGTAGATCAGTTATTCTTCTTAATAAGTGAATTGAGAATGTAAAAATTCTGTGATGAAATAACCTTGAGTATTAATGGGCTATTAAAATTTAAAAGTTTATTATACAAAAGAAATTATGGGAATGAAATGTACTGTTCTTTTCAGAATAATGTATTTATGCACATGAATGGACATCTTATAAAGTATTTTAGAGATACATTGTTTTCTTTGTTAATACCTAAAATTAGTCAGAAATAAATACACTATAAAATGAGGACACATTGAGTTAAGCTAGGCCATTGGGACAAATACTTCTTGATGCTCTTTTGGGAAACTGTAGTTTATGTCTGTTTTTCACTTAACTGTAAACAACTATAGTCTTCTGAGGCCTCAAAGAACTGTGGACAATGATAGCTTTAGATAGTAACTATAACCCAGTTCTTCATTTAGCATTTGCAATTTGAATTCTCCCTTTCATATTCCATCTTAGTCACATTTCAGCTTGGATTGATTAAGTCACACATTTTCAAAAACATGTATTTGAAAAATCTGTTATTTTCTATCTTGGTTATAACACATATATGTGCTGATAAGTTTCCGGCATATTGGCATTTTTTTGTTCCTTGCTACTTGATGATAAATTTATCAGCAAATATCAACAACAGGGGCTGCTAACATTGATTCTCTTACATCACCTAACTCTAAGTAATATCAGTGATTGAACAATTTGCATATCAGAATCAATGTTTTGTTAGATCCATGTGATTAACCTACACTTGTCTTACTTATTTATTGATTGCTAATAGAACCTTTCAACCCCATTCTTCCTGATAGAGGTGAGAAGAAACCATGTCATGGCTGCCTCGTATTTGTACTTAGACTTTTCTGAAAACAACCTCTCTTCCTGTTACCTCCAAACCACTGTTTCTCATTACTCATGAGGTAGTTTTAAAGATAACAAATTTAAATTACATATAATTACCAGTTACATAACTGGATTTAAAATAGGAAATGTCAATGAAATCTCCATTTTCACATCTTTAAACTACTCAATTTGTTTTTTAAACCCCTTACCTAAATGAAATTGTTTCACAGTAGGGCAAATGTTGCTATGGTTGTGAGTTTTATGCATAGCAATAAGAAAGATGAAGAATATATTTAAGGAAACTAAATAGTTTGGATTCAAACAAAATATATAATAAGAATAAGTAACATATGGGAAATTTTTCTATAATTATATTTTAAATCAACTTAAAGGAGTTGATTTAAAGTAAAGATTATACTGTACATGCTATAGTGGGCTATTTTTACTATGTTCCTCTTTCTAAAATATTTATAACTTTTTTCTATGTTTTATTTTCTATAGTTTCTACATTATTTCTACAAGTCACTGCAAATAGACATTCATGTCACACATATACACATACATTGCACCTAATTTTCACATATACACAAATTTCTTACAGGCAATATTTGAGTGCACTTAATTTTATGTCTTGTGCTCCATTAAAATATCTAAAAAGCCTACAATATAACTACATATAAAATGTTATATTTTGAAAGGAACCAATTAGATAGAAGTATTTGAAAAACTTGTCTATTTTTCACACTATTTTTAAATTCCATATATGTGTACTGTATTTACATCACTTTCTTCTTTCAGCTTCTCCTGTCTTACCTCAAATCCCTCTCAAAATTGTGTCCTCCTTTTCTTTTATTATTATTGTTGTTAATGATAAATATAAATCATAAAAGTACAAGGTAGTGAGTTCATTTACTTTTGATCACATGTGTGTATATGTAGGGCTGACCACTTGGAGTTGGATAAACCATATTAACCAATGAGGGAAGCTCATCCCGTCAGAATATAGATTCTCCTTTTCTCGGTAGCCAATGACTGCTTGGAGCTAGAGTTGTAGATCCTGAGAAGTGTCCTCATGCATGTTTGCATGTTATTGCTGTCATCATTCTTCAAGTTTTGTTCACTCAACCATATTGTAGAAATTTCATGAGGGCAGCTTTTTTGTAAGAGGGCTCTAAGAATAGGATTCCATTAGCCTACAGACTAAGGCCAACAATAGACAGGTGGAATCTAGTAAACCTAAACAGATTCTGTACAGCTAAGAAAACAATCCATTGAGTGAAAAAGAAACAAATAGAATGCGAGCGGACTTTTGGCAGCTACACTTCTGAAAGGGGATTAATACCCAGAAAACATAAGGAACCAAATTACAAAGAGTCAAGACCACAAATGACCCAACTAAAAGTGGGCTGTGGATCTGGACAGTGTTCTCAAAAGAACAAAGAAGAAAAATGGTGTAGAGCTATCTGAAGAAGTGTCTGTCACCTATACCAATTAGGGAAATAAAAATTCAAACTACTTTATGACTTCATCTTACCACAAAACAATCAACAAGGGAAGTGTCATTGATTATGGGTTGGCTTGGCAACTGGTGCAGCCACTCTGGAAAACAGTGAGAATTTCTCAAAGAATCTAAAAATAAATTTACCATGTGACCCAGCTATACTAATCCTTGGCATATGCCCAAGCTATTAGATATCCTATTCCACATATACTTGCTCAGCTATGTTGATTGTAACCCTGCTCAAAATGAATATATATGTACATATACATATATGTGTATATTTGAATATATATCTATGATGGTGAATAATAATGAATATGTTATATATAATATATACATATATAATGGTTAATAGGTACATGTGTGCTATAGATATAGAAAACTATAAACAATTAGTAGTATTTAGCTTATATTCATTCTATATTTGTGATTAAAAATGTTATGGAAGGAATGTCCAAATGATAACAATATACCATATTCATTGGTAAGGTAATAAGTACAGTAACAGGTGAATCAAGAAACACTTTACTGGTCATGATTAATGAGAAAAGTGATCAGAAGTCAAATGTGGATAAACAACTATAAGGCTTCTAAGTTAAAAGGTTAGTTGCTTCTGATAGAAGAGATTGAGAAATTAAAAACACCTAACCATAACAACCATATACACTGCAATGTCCTGGAGAAAAATTTGGCCTCATAATTCTTCTTGTAGCACATTTAGGAATCAATGCTTCAAAAGCAGAAAATTTCTAACAAATTAGCTGAGGATACATTTGACAAAGTCCTTCTTTAAGCTGCCCAAAAGTTATAGGGCATCTTCTTCATGGTGAATCCGCAGGTAACAGTCATTATTATTTTAAACATCCATCAAGAAAGGAATATTTGGAATGGTTTCTTGTCTCATGATTTAGTCATCTGGCTTCCACAGAGCTCCTTCTACACTTCATGTGTCAACTCAAAGCAGTATGTCATGGTGATTGGTGATCAGTTCTCTTAACAGCTGCTGTTACCCCTTCAGCTGTCAGACGACCTAACACATGTAAAGATCCATGTTTTCCTTAATGTTGACATAAAAACTGAATTCCTTTCATTCTTTATAAAATTACATATGCAAAAAACATTCTCCCTTCTAAAATGTAGTGTTATAAGTATCAAGACATTTTATATAATGTTCAACCTATTTCATCTTATGCCTTTTAAAAAGTAGGTAATATGCTGAGTTGTAATACCGTGCACCTTTAATTTCCAGCACTTGGGTGGCAAAGGAAGGCTGATCTCTGAGACTGATGCCAGCCTGGTCTATAGAGTAAGTTCCAGGACAGCCTGAACTACACAGAGAAACCCTGGTATTTTTTTTAAAGTAGGTATTACAATGATCAATGATCATGTACAACACATTTTTTTTTCCAAAAATCAGGGTGTCATCCATGCTTCAGAAGGGAGCCATATTGATTGGATGAAGTGATTTCTGTGTTCTGTGCTGCCCTTGGAGATCATGCTGATGTCTGTGATCAGGGCTGCCATGGACCAGGTTGCTGTCTCTAGTCCACATTCCAATTGGAGGCCATGTTGCTGTCCATGATCCATGATGCACCCAGAAGCTATGTCCACGCCTGTGGTCCCTTCTGCAGTCAGATTACACATTAAGGTCTATCTTTTATTCTGCCACCAGAAACTATGTGGTTCCCATGCTGCTGCTGGCTGTGAGGAGTAAGCAAGTTTCTTTTGCTGCAGCACCAATGACTACAGACATATAATTGTAAATTAGAAACTCTGAAGGCTTCTACTACCACCTCTACTGTTCCTTCCCCACCCCCAAAAGGAATAGTCTAGACAGGAAGTTATTGAAGAGAGTCTTTAAACTTTTTGAAAAAGTTACTGTTGTGTAGCTCACAAAGTTATAGCCTCTAGTGGGGAGTAGGGATATGGAAGAATTAAGTTATTTTTAAGAGGCTGGCCACTGGGAGTTTAACCATGCTCCAATAAGTATATGAGTAACATAAATTGGACTTGGTATATTTTTTTTCTTTTCAATTTTGGGGATGGCACAAGGGTGAGATCCTGGACCTGGGAAGACTAGGAAGTGAGTGTGATTGGGGTGCAATGTACAGATGTCCAAAATAATTAAGAAAAATATTACGTTGCAGACTTTAAAAAGTCAGGCTGCTAAGTATATTTGAAAACATGTTTGTGTTTACTTTCTTCTTCAAAGAAGAAAATTAGTAGCCTTATTGCAAAGCTTTAAAGAGTATAACATTACTTTTAAATCCAGAAACCCTCTCATTAGAATTGTGTGAGCTGAACGTTCATTCTCCGCTAATTTACATCTGCTCATGCCTGGTTAAGAGTAATTTTGTAACCTAATGTTAGGAGTTTATATGTTTTCAAAATGAATTTTTTCAGTGTTTCTTACATTTATTACAGAATGCTTTTGAAAATGTCCTGTGTGGAAGCCACAGCACTTGATCATTCTCTCATTGTTCATCTGCAGGGAAGATGAACACCTGACACTTGGCCAGATTGTGATGTGCTCATCACAATCTGCTAAAGCCGGAGGCCACTGTCATGATTATTTAGAGAAGCTCTCTGATTTAAAAAAAAAATGACTGAAATAACAGAAAATATCAATTCTGCCTGCTTTGAAATGTTTGTTTTCTTACTTTATTTGTACTCCAAAGATAATTTCAGATTCCTTTTAATGTAGTTGCATCTTGTTTTTCCTGTATGCCAGTCTGTTTTTCCAGTTCTCAATGTAACATTAGCAACCTTAAACAACTTTATAAGCTGTTCTTGCCATTTAGCGCAAGTAACATGTAGAAAGACACCCAGTTGTATCCTCTGTTCTCTCTTAGAACCCTTGCGAGTACAGAAGGTTTCTGACACCCATTTCCTTTCAGTTCCCCCAGTGGAATCTGTATTTTCTTCTCTCCAATTTTGTCTGTGGTGTTCTGTATCCACATCCCAAATAAAAATAGCAAAATGGGTTTGGAACAATGCCTCAGTATTTACGTGGACTTGTACTTACAGAGAATTAGAGCTCGGATGCCTACACCCACATAGAGTAGCTTGAAACTATAGCACCAGGGAATCCAATGTCACCTCTTTTCTCTGTGGGCACTACATTCACATGAATACACACACCACTCACTCACCACACACACACACGCACACACGCACACACGCACACACACATTTAGGATTGTATTTCTAATATATACTATATATTGCAATAGTATATATTACATTGCATATAATGTTCAATAATATATTATTAATAGCATTATATTATTAAGTATTAATATCATATAATACTATATTAACAATGTATTATCATTGAATATTCTAAACAATGTAATATATGATACCTTTTATTGTAATATGTAGTATATATTAGAAATTCAATATTATAAGATAATACGCAATGGAGATGAACCCAGAACAGAGAGTGCTGTATGCGTCTTCGAATTATTGCCATTTGAGGTTCAACTGAGAAAGAGGTTACGACATTTTAAGCGCTCACCAGTTGTTGAAACAAATCCCAAAAGACATAAGACAATAGAGATTGAATCATCAAAGTTAAATCTTTATGATAGTTTGTGCAAAGAGTGGCTTTAGAGCTCAGAAACTCTTTTCATTGTGACCCAAAGATCAGCTGTCAGAAAGAATAGGTGATCCCTGGTTCTTAAGCATTCAGCTCAATTTACTTAGCCTACTACTAATTTGCATGCAGACAAGAATGACAAAAGCTCTCTGTGATCTAAAACTTATAGTGCAGCCAAAGATATCGAATCAAGGGAGAAATTGTTTTTCAGCGAGTCTTGGTGCAATTGTTACCAATATACACAACAAGCACTAGTGTCCTTGAAAAAGAAGCCTGAATCAAGTGGCAGAAACCTTGGGAAATGGATGGAAGTTCTCACAAATGATTAAATGGAGTTGGGTTGTTTTGTCATTTGAATTTAATTTCAAAACACAAGAGAGGGAAGGAGTGTGGGATCTTGTTTAAAATCTGTATTTGAGATACAGTGAAGGAATATTTAGGGAGAACATTCTAAAAACCAAATCATTATCATCTTGGAAAAAAACTGATCAATTTCACCACCTATGAAAGCCGTCATTGGATGAGATTAACTGTGTCAATGGTAATTAACAACATCTGCAGACTGTCTACAATAGGCACTTCATAAAAACAATGGCTGAGCAAGTTGCTTATTCACCACAGTTGATTTAATTAAAAAATAATTTATTCAGATTACACTCGATTGTTATCCCTTCACATGTATCTTCCCATTCCCCTGTCCCTCCCTTTTTCATCCTATTCTCCTCCCCTAGACCTCCTCCCCCACCATATGATCACAGCCTATCAGGTCTTATCCTGGTAGACTGCTTACTCTTCCTCTGAGTGCCACCAGGCCTCCCCACCAAGGATAAGTGAGTTCCAGGACAGCCAAGGCTACACCGAGAAACTCTGACTTGAAAAACAAAACAAACAAACAAAAATGTAAATTTCAATGGCAGTCATTTACCAGAAAATCGAACCTGTCTTGGAAATCTGGCTGAGGAAAATTCAGATCTCTACATTCCAACCTTAGTGAATAACGTGAACAGCTAAATCACATATCATACTGCACACAGTGTGTGTATGTGTGTGTGTGTGTATGTGTGTGTGCTCACACACATATGCATGCACATATATGCAATTTGTAGACCAAATATAAACTAAGGAGGATATAGAGACTGAGATGTTTCAGAAGAAGCTGATATGTATAATAAACAAAGAGCAGATTCAAGGAGGACCTGTTGCTGAAAGCACAGAAGAGTCAGCGTTAAGAGTGAAGATGTGTCAGCTGAAGAGACAGGAAGACAGAACCAAGATGGAGCTACATCCAGGTCTAGGTCTAGCTGTAGGAGGAGGTGGCCAGGCAGATGGCAGCTGTGCAGGTCACATTAACAGTGGTGGTGCTGGGGGAACCTATCCAGTTGAACAAGTCCTTGATGCATAGAGATGCACAAGGTATAGGCAGAGACTTTGCTATCTCATTGCTAAGCACCCGTTACTTCATGCAATCCAGGGGAGGGAGTTATACCCTTTCTTTTGTCTGGTTTATTGAATAAGTTCTTGGACATTTTCCCTGATAAAATTTTAATGTGCTCATGTGTCCCTATATCAAACACCCACCCCAATTTCATAGTGGCTCCTTTAGTCGTTCGTTCATCAGTCATTCATCATGAACATTATGTGTGTTGCCAGGACATACTCATTTATCCACTCAGATATTTATCCCAAGAGTAAAAACTGCTTGCAGCTCTCTTGGGGAAAGGCATAGCCTGAAAAACCAGTTTTACACAATATGGAGTGACTCAGATTAGAGTACCACCTGGTCTCAATAAATATGAAACTACTAACAAGCTACTCTTAGTATTCTTTTTTAAACATGAATTTTCTTCTGGCAATAGTTCAGCTTAGTTAAAGAAACAGATGTGTCCTTTCAGTTCTATTCATGAGGCTCACTATTTCACTGGGAGGAATTGATAGTGAAAGTTTGATGAAACATTACACTTCCAGTATGACGCCTAGATGATTGTGATTGATTCTAGCTATGTGACTTTCCCTAGAAAAATATGAACAACCATTTCTTATGCCCTAATAAGATACTCATTGCACACCAAAGAGACAATTCTATCAAAATCCAGCTTGGTGGGCCTATGAGTTCATTGAGCTTTCTTACAGTATACAGTTGAGCAGTTACTTAGAATAACTGCAAAGTCCCACCCCATCATTGTGATGCCCTCATGGAAGCTGCATCATGGAATCCCTTTTCAGTTAAATTCCTACTTCTTCTATATCAGGAACACTTGCAGATGGAGAGCAGGGATTAAGGACTAGATGGAGGAAGGACTAGTTTCTCAGCTGAGGGTCTCCTGATGTTCCTTTCCCTCCTGTACTAGTGGGTGTCAATAACTCCATTACCACATACCTCACTATTACTGTATTATTCTGCTCAGTTAGTTGCCATGACTACTAGACCAAGGTAATGTCTTTTTCACAATGCAGATAGGAGATTGTGTTATGTGTTCAGAGGGAAAAAAGCCATGTAACAACTGTTTCTTGTACAGTTGTTTTCTGTACTCCTGACACGGATTGGTACAAAAGGTCTTTCTTCAATGCTGCTTCAATGTCTAGTCTAATGCCCACAACAGCAGCAAATTAATATTGGATAATGTAGTCTTTGTGGCTGGAGGTATAGCTCAGTAACTGGGTCCTAGGTCAGATTCTCCCAAACCTTAAACAATTTCCTCTGTCGAGTTAAACCCCTGACACCTAAAGTGTTTATATTTAATTCTTGGTTAGACATCACTTTTCTGAAATAGATGTTTCTGATCATTTTATTAAAATGGGAATTCTTTATCAGTTATAATTATCTTTTATCTTTCATCGGCTTATTTTTATTTGAGGGGTTTCATGTTTTAAATATATAATAATAAAAATCAGTCTTTGGATTCACAGATACAGACAAGCACCCACTCTAGCACTGTCTGTGAGCACTAACAGACTTCCCAAGCCAGGATCTCTCACATGAAAAGTGAGCCTATATCAAAGAGGGTATTGGAGGGCCACATACTCTGCTCCCCATCCTTTGTCTGACTCTTTTTTTTTTATTTTTTTATTTATTTTATTAATTTATTCTTGTTACATCTCTATGGTTATCCCATCCTTTGTATCCTCCCATTCTCCCCTCCCTCCCATTTTCCCCTTATTCCCCTCCCCTATGACTGTTCCTGAGAGGGATTACCTCCCTCTGTATATGCTCATAGGGTCTCAAGTATCTTCTCGGTGCTTTGTCTGACTCTTGATTGGGAATCAGAGGCCTGGTGTTAATCCCACCAGACTAGGATAAGACTACTACTACAATTTTTAGTCAGACTTGAAGCCAGCTTTAATTAGATACTGGCCAGGATGATGGATTCAGGCTAGCACCATTCTGGGGTTCCCAGAATAAAATGGAGATGAGTCACATTTTGCTGAGGCTTATAAAGTCAAACCCATAGGGCTACATATTTCTTATCAGGTCCAGTCAGGGGCAAGATACATCCTGCCTACACAAAGCACCTCTGGTACAGCTGCTACAGACAAACTTGTCTGGATAAATGAGAATATTTAGCTTGTTAATTTACATAAACAATAGCACCAGCATTTCAGAGAGTATGTGTCCTTGGGCAATGGGCTTACAGGTTAGAGGCATTTTTGGTTTATAGATCCCTTAGGCATAATAGTTAAAACTTAAATCATGACTTTGGCTCTCACACAGGCTTAAACTATAAATCCTCTCCCATCCTCAGAATGTTATATGAAGGGACTCCCATTACTGTCATGTGGTCTTCATTTTCTCTCTTCAGGGTCCTCATCATGCAGTGTATCCCTCCTGATAGCTCCCTAGTCAGAGCCCTCACCATGCTATTGCCTGTGTGTCTATCAATGATATTACTTTTCTAATAAACACTTTATTCCCCATCTATTCCAGGGTTTCTCTTCAGCACCTCATCCCAAGACATTAACATTTGTGTATTTTATTGTTGTCTGTTTTGATTTTTTGCTTTTGTTTGTTTGCTTTGGTCTTTTTGTGAGTAGGGGGCTGGAATCTCCCTATGTAGCTGTTAAAAAGAATTTCTGTGAAAAACATGTTATTAATGGATTAAAATTTCAGTAATATAGAGGGGCTAGAAATGGTGCAAGTCCAGAACCAAATTATCTAGGACTATTTTAAGCCTCATGAATAGCCATTTCCTGCCCTACTCTGTATGTGACTTTACATCTTTATAACATTTAGATAAATCTTTTGTAATGTACAAATTTCTTGTTTCCACAAGCTAAAAGGCTAAGAACGCCATCACATAGTAGCCATGGTCTATGGTCAGTACTTTCCCCATTTTCTGTAACCCACTTGTTCCATAAGTCCCATCAATGTATTTGGTGTTCTTGTGGGGCTTCTGTCACCTCCAGGTCCTTTTCTCCATTCCCCTAGTTTTACAGATGACTCCTTATGCGTCACCCACGGTTCAGTTGTGAGTCTCAGCATCTGTTTACAACTGCTGCTGGATGGAGCCTCTCAGAGGACAAGATGTTTTTGCTAGTGCCTCTGATGCGGAAAATCTTAGGGAACAATTTGAAGTTAAGAAACAGTACACTCTTAGTAGTAAAGTTAGGGATTTTTTGAGGTTGTGAAACAAGAGCAGTGGCCCAGAGTAGCATTGGCTGACATGACTCTTTCAAGCTGGGCTGTCGACTGAAATGACTATTGATTTACCTTTTCTCTTTTTTGCCCATCATTTGAATTATCTTGATGTATGAATATCTTTGTTAAGTTACTGTGAAACTTCGGAGACTACAATTGCTGCTATAGTAGAATGTGAGATTTGGGTTCCTGGGCCATGATCACTCATATTTGGCTTCATTTCAAGCAACCTCATTTCTTACATTGAGCGGGGACTGTTTCCGTCATTTGCACAGACAAGGCTGCCGTTGAGTTTATGCTAATTCTGCCTCAACTTCCCAGGTGTGCCTCTACACCATGATACCTGGATTGTTCTGTCAGTCTTTAGGTCTTATTACCACATGGCATGAATTGATATTTTTTTCTTTATTGGTTGTTCAGGATACTATAATAAAATATCACAAGTTGAGTACCTTCAAACAACTGAAATATATTGTTTTCCTACTATGGAGCCTGGTAATTCCAAGAAGCAAACAGCCTTGTTGTCAAGTGAGAACTCTCTTCATGGGCCTTCTGCCTTCAAATGGAGGAAAAGGTAGAGTAGCTTCCTGAAGTCTATTTCTTAAGGGCACTACTCCAAATTCAGAGGCCTCTTGTATCATTATAAAATCTTTTTACCTTCCAAATGCCTTACTACTTAATAGCATCATGTTTGGGAGCTATGATTTCAGAAAATTACTTTGGACAAACAAAAATAATCAGTAAGATTTGAGACTATATCTCAGTTCATGGAGTGCTTACCTAGATTGCAGACATCTCTGGGTTCAATTCCGAGATGAGATAATTTGTAAGTGGTATCTCATGCTTGCAATCAAAGAACTGGGGAGGTGAAGGTTAAGGAGTTACAAGTTCGATGCCAACATAGGTTTCACTGTCAGTTTAAGTCTAGTCTGAACTGTATGATTTGTCTAAAAGTTTAAATTAAATTAAATGGAAAAGAGTGACCTTGTGTGATAGTTTTGTTGCAGCAAGGGAATTCTCTGATAATGTACTTGTAACTTCTGGATAATGTGATATGGTCCCAACTGACACATAAAACAAAAGCATTTCTGATTAACTTTTCAAATGTCATGAAACAGGTGCACATCACTGGGTTCTCTTACTGAATAGGCACATAGAAATTAAATATAACTGCTGGCACATTGCAAAACACTCATAAAACTTATGTCCAAGTGTTTTGTGCTTTTATAATAAAAGCTTTAAAAAGTTATCTTCAGATCTATTTCTAATTAAAGACGTGAGTCTTGGATACCCATATAAGCTCTTGCAAATTAGGTTTATTTTTTAATAACTTCACATTAAAATGTAATTACCGGTGTAACATAATTAAGAGGTGAGAGTCCCTGGAAATGACTAGATTGTGAGGAGCCCTCATGAGTATGACTAATATCATTATTTTAAGTGTGAAGCTGGCTGTGGTGAATCATATCTGTAATCCTAGCACTTGCGAGCATGTGACAGGAAGGTTATAAGTTCAAGGTTAGACTTAGCTATATACAGAACTGGCAGTCAGCCTGAGCTCTGTCTCCAAAATTTAAAAGGATGTATGCCAGGTATTTTAATAACTTTGTCCCCTTCTGTCCTATGCCATTTCTTGATTTAAAAAAAAAAAAGACACTTGTAAGATACCAGCAACTTGGCCTTGGACTTCATGGACCCCAGAACTATGAGAAAGTATGAGGTCTTTTCCTCCATAAATTTTACAACTTCAAAAATTATTTTAATAGAGCACAAAATATCCTACTACAGAAGCTATTCTACAATAATGTTGAACATCCAGCAACTTGAAATGAGGTTGCATAATTATCCATAATCTGAAATTTGAATGTAGATTATTTTAACATGGAAATTTAATACTAGGATGATATACCTACAATGAACTGCATGAGTAAACATCCAAAACACCTCAACAGCGTACACTGTCTGTCTTTTTACACTAGGTTTTTTTTTTTTTTTTTTTTTTGTTTTTTTTTTACTGAAAATTAGCAAGTAAAATCGCTTTTATTACTTCAACAATAGTATTTCCCCCCAAATGTACCATTGGCAGTAGTGACAAGATTACTGAATATTGAAAGTGATTTGCACTCATCCTCTACTTCAAATATACACAATGTCACTAAAATAAAGTGTGAAGAGATGGGAAGCAAGCCACTTAACAAGACAGCTCTGTCAGGGGAATTGGGTGACTTCCAAACTTATCAGGACTGCACACAACATTTAGCTCTAACTGGCGTCATTACAAGCAAAATAGCTTCACGTAGAAGGCACAATTGCCATATTATGAATGTGCCCAAAACGGCCATGAGAGGGAAGTATTGGTGGTTATGAGAAGGACAAACATGGTTTGCATCATAGTGTACGTATAGCTTGATGTAGGCAGGATCTTCTGAATGTAGCAGTATTATTTTTCTATCTGTATACATAACCATGGTCTATTGAATGATAATATTTATCTCTTCTAAAATTACATTGGGCAGTGGGGTAGCCAGCAACCACATGAAATGGTGAATCACTCTAATTGTATTTAGTCCAATTAGAAATAAATGATTGTAATTTTAAAACACTCATCACTAAGACGTTTGAAAAAAAACATAAGGAACCCTATTATTTTACATCTACTTAAAATTGCATGTAATATGTACAGATATATGCATATACTTATATATTTGAAATGAATTTATCTTGCTTGGGCTGAGAAGGCTCACCCCAAATCCAAATCTATCTAACAAAACCCCAGAAGCTGGCATGAGCAACCCTTACTGAGCTGTTGGTTGAAGGAGCACAAAATATTTTCAAAACAACATAAGCTATGGCTACAGTTGGTGGTTGTCTCCCAGAGGCTGAGAGTAAGAGCCTATCACTGAAGATATCTTGTCATTCAGATGCAGGATTTGGAGGGTCCAAGACAGCACTGAACTGAGTGATTCCTCCCTGAATGCTAGTCTTCATAGTACTGAAAGATACTCTGCAAGCTGCCAACAGAGGGAAGCACCCAATAGTCCTACACAGCTGTGATGTCTACAATCAAAGCAATGACCAGCATGACAAGATGTCCCTAAAAGTGTAATGGTGGCACTAAGAGACAAGAGTTGTCTAACGGGACTTAAGTCCCACTCAATAAGAAGGAAACCATGCCAGCATGCTTTGCTTAAATACTAGACAGAAGTAGACACTTGCCCTACAGCTGCAACAATTGAATGTTCCCCAAATATTTCAACTATCTTAAAGAAGCCTATAACACTTTAAGCTTTGTTGTAAATTAGGCTTTCACCACTCTGAAGCACCACAGGACAGAAACACCAAGGCCAACCTGCCATAGACTAAACTTCCAACAGTAAAATTCGAAAAAGCCTTTTATCTTGGTAAGCCAGTTCTCTTTGAGTTTACTGACAGCAATTGAAAGCTGACTAGATATCAATATTTATACACCACATAACACATCATGCCTTCCAAAGTGATTAAAGGTCTTTATTCACCATCATTGCCCAATGGGAAGGACACTATTTCTCTCATACAGTTTACACACTAGTTATTTTCTCAAAGTTAGGGAGTGTACTGGGATATCCAGTGACTCTGGAGACTCTCCTTACATTTTCTACTTTTGTGAATCTCTTCCATGATTTTTGTAATATTTAGTAGATATGATAAAAGCATTATAATTAGACTGATTCTTTTGTTGGTCATCATAAAATAACTTATTTAAATAAATACTTTCATATATAGGTTTCAAATTTTTAACATCATGTATATATAAGCTAAGCTAATTTGGAAAAGTGTGGTGCTGTCCAGTCTAATTGCAACACTAAGATTCTTAATTGGGGTTGGTTGAGTGTGTACTTTATTTCATAGGGGGCATGTCTATCATGCATGTAGCCCTAAGTATGATCTCATCATGAATAACCTGGACATAGTGATTACGTGATTGTGATCTGGGCACACAGGTTGAAAGCAGGAAGAACAGAAGTTCAAGTTTGTCCCAGACTACATAGTGCGTGTTTAAGGCCATCCTAGGATAATTAACACTCTCTCAAAACAACAGTAAAAAAAACAAGCAAAATATTTTTTATGTGTTTACTTTAATCAAAACGATGTGACAGCAACTTTGTAACCATTAGATTAATATTTTTCCAGAAGTGATATTTTTAAAGTGTCATTTAAGCCACATTTCATTAGTATATGTTTCTTCAGCTGTTTTATGACTGTGAAGGAGTAGAATGTGACAAAACTATGACAAAGGAGTTAGGAAAAACATTTCAGGAACAAAGAGAACTAATTAACTCAGACATACGGTTCATCTCACTCTGGCAAGAACTAATTGCCTTTTATGCACCCCAACTTTAAAAATGCAATGCTGTGTCAACTCTTGAGGACATAAATAGAGAAGGTACTAGAAAGCACTGAAATTTATGATATGTAGTACTTTTTACACAATAAAACTCTGTTTCCTTTAGCTATCTCAATGTGCCAATATATTGAATTTTTCTGGTTGATTTTCAAGGATTATTTGAAAATATTTGTGATGTATATTAGCCTTTATTTTGTTTCAATAAAAATACTATAACAAATAAAACACATGCAATAGATAAGTACAGTTCCTTCACTGCTTTATACATAAGTGGATACTTTGCATTTTTCCTTGTGAAAGAGTGATCCAAAATATGCAGGTTGATATATAATGCACCTCTGCCATAGTAAGCTCCATAAGCTTACTATCTAGATAGCTTTAATATTTTAATTGGATTGTTTTTCAATTTGTGTATTTATTCTGAATGTAATGGAAGAATTAATAGAGTCTTGGTTGAGTCCCGCATACTTACATAAGCCTGCTTACAAAGTATTTCCCTTTGGAGAATTTTTTACAGCAAAACTTAAAGTAGACACATTTAAAAAATAAATCATTTTCAGTTTTCCAAGTGACTTGATTTTTATTGACAGATGTTTATTGGAAAAATGTTATTGCTGATGGTCATAAATATATCTATTTGTGACTGTCATCCCACATCCCATTGATGAGGAAAGACAACTTACCCTTCGTTGCCTGAAAAGGAGAATGTCTGTCTTATGTGTCTGCTGAGACTCCCTACCATAACACTTTTTCAAAATTATTACTCAAACCTTGTCTAATGAGCATTGGTTTGCAGACTTGCCGGTACAGCAGAATCCCCTGGTGAGCTTATTAAAAAGCACATTACTGGGTCCCATCCAGTAGATTCTGATTGATTAGGACTCAGGTGAGAGAAAGTGTTTCCATATTTAACAAGTTACATTGACTGGCCTGACAATGCATTTTGAGAACCTCTGTATGTCAGGAAAGTCCAAACTCAGATCAGTGGAATGCCCTAACAGCTGTGAGTGCTGGCTAAGAGTTAGGTACATGTGTTTGCACTTACTGATGCAGATTTTATGATAAGTACTTTAAAATTATCATCAAATCTTGTGTTAAAAAGTCTTTAAAGAGATCAATGATAAGTCCTCTGGCCACAGTAAATATATCACTTTAATTTAAACTAGTGCTTGTAGAAACATGAAAAGTGCCCAAGAGTTTAAAAGTTATTAGTTACTTTTATGTTATTTAATTTAGATGACTCATGTGAATGTTGCATATTCAGATCCTAAAAATAAATTACCCATCTTTAATTGATTTGAAAAAGTTATCTTGGAGCAAGAAGTTCAAAACTTCATATGTAATCCTGATTCACTCAACAGTTTGAGACTTGGTGGCCACATGGAAGTATCATTGTGGAATGTTTACATTTGTTAAATCCAATAAAAATGCTTGTTATAAACTGATGGTTCTTTCCCTCTGTCCTGGAACACATTATGATTTATTTTGGAAACAAAGTAGAAGTTTAAAACAGTGTCTTTAACAATAAGACCATGATACAACATTCCAAGATAAGCAACGGAAATCGGGAGACATAATAGCACTGAGAAAGAATTGCTAAGTTGCTGTATGTGTCAATGAGCATTTGAGAAGGGCACAGGTCCTTTATGCCTGGAACTATCCCCATCCAACTATAGATAAGTTTCTATGTGGGTTATCAATGTGCTGGGTATAGAATCCAAACATATATCAAAATCTTCAACTATGCATAGACTCTCAAACCATTAGAACAGCAGTAAATATAATAAGATAATTTATAAGTTAAATAAGCCTACTGTGCCTGGCATAAGAATGAAATGTTTATCTTAAATTAAATGTTAGTACAAATGACAATCCTCCGTTTGTCTGTACAATTAACGATTATATACCAGGGCTTATATTCTATTTGTTTTATTGCCCCAATAACTATAGATTCTAAATTATACTTTCAAGAGTGATTTCTTTTCTTTCTTTAACAAGAAAGTTTTATTTAGGTACTTTTTATTCCCTTTAATAATGTCAGTGCCCCAGGTATTTCATAAATCTTATAAATTAATATAAAAACATATCAGCCAGCACTTCTGGCTTTTTATGAGTCTAACTTATTTCTTGAATATGCTGGAAAAAATACATTGGCAACACAATTCTTCTCCAACAGTTCAGTACAATTTAGTCTTAACACGCTAGGAATCAACTAGTTTGTCTTACTGTATAAGTGTTCCATGACACAAAATATTTTTTGTGCAGCATACATACATTTCATTTGATCAGCAGAAATATTGAACAAGTAACAGCACTGTGCACAAAAACAAATAAAAAAGACTTGAGTCATCTGGCTCCTAGGTGTTCTACTCAGAACATTTCCCGTGTTCCTCAGTAACTGACAGTGAACAGGGTCACGATGTGTGAGTCACAGGGTCACAATGTGTGAGTCACAGGGTCACAGTGTGTGAGTCACAGGGTCACAGTGTATGAGTCACAGAGTCACAGTGTGGGAGTCACAGAGTTACAGTGTAGGAATCATAGGTTTACAGTATGTCAGTCACAGGGTCACAGTGTGTGAGTCACAGGATCACAGTATGTGAGTCACAGGGTCACAGTGTGTGGGTCACAGGTTCACAGTGTTGGAGTCATGGAGTCACAGAAGGTGAGTCACAAGGTCACAGTGTGTGAGTCATAGGGTCACTGTGTAGAAGTCACAGGGCCAGAGCGTGTAAACCACAGTCTCACAGGGATGTGAAAACAGGAATCCTCTCACTCCATTAATGATTTGCTACCTGAGAACACTTGGGATCTTGGCCTTCTCAAAAGCTGGGCTAAATACACAAAAGGAAAATGTATATGAAGATTGCTTTTAGAATAGTTCAGCAAGAGATCTCAGTGCACTGCACAGAGTTTTATCACCTTTTTTGTCTCAGTTCTTTTTATTCTAAGGAAAAATATTTTCAAAAAATGCACTATGAAAACTGTGAGGCTCAATTCCTCAATATTATTTCTCTAATGCTCACAGTATTCATGTGCATGCACTCCAATTAATGCTGTTGAAGGGCAATGTGAGCATCTCTTTCCTACTTAGGAAAGCATTTTTAAGAGTAATGTCAGTGCTTTATCCTTCAGAACTTTAAAACTCAGTTTTCAGCACACAGGAATTTTTGGTGATAACAATTTGAAATTTTACTAATTTTTGGTAGAAGCTGTCTTGATATTTAGGGCTTATAGAGCATCAATAGAGTCCACTGCCTTGGCCAGTATGTTGTTAGAGTTGAACAAGGAACAGATGTGAAGGGAAAATGAACTTCTATGTAGGTAAAATACTCTTGAATTAATATAATAATCCAAACTTTATAAGATTTCTCTTTCCTGAAATACTATTACATCATTTAGAGAATCTCAATTTTGCAATTAGTAACATAAATGTGTAACTTGGCTAGCCAAAATTTTATGTTCAAATGCCTAAGTATGCTCATGGGGAAAAAATGGAAGAATCAACAGTGCTAATTAATTCTCTCTGTTTTTCTGATATAGAGAAATGTGTGTTTTCTAGAAAGTAGCAATAGTTAAAACAGTAAACAATCTATTATAATCAGTGAGCTGGAAAAATCAAATGTTCTTATAATCTATTATAGAGCATATATAAAGAGAAATGTATCCACAAATGACATGTTCAATGGGAAAGACTATACAACAAATGTATCATGTACATCTAAACAAACATCTGGCTGGGTGTTAGCATATATCTGTAATCCAAGCACTTGGAAGGCTAAAATCAGAGTAATCTAAGGTCCAGACCAGTCTGGGGTACAGAGAAACACCCTGCCAAATACTATGTAGTCATTAGTTGTCAATCTGAATAGGAAGTAGAAACTGATTTGTTCTCTTCCCCAAATGATGGCAACCTCATGCTGACATTGGAGAAGTTGAATATTCTTTAGTGAATCTGAAATGCTCTGGGCTGGGGGACAAGTTCAGACTATAATTGCTTGCCTGCCCTATACCTGAGGTAGATTTCCAGAATCCACACACAAATACTGATGATGTGGTGACACAAGTGTGTCATCACAGGTGAATTCCAGTCACTCATTTGCAGGTGACCTTTTGTACTTAGAAAGTTCTATGTCAGTGACAGACCCTATCTCCTAAAATAAGGATGTAATATGCCTGACAACTGATAGCCAAGCCTGTCATCTGCCCTTCACAGGCACAGGCACATGTTCCTACCACACTTCCTCCAAGACTATTAGGTTAAATCCCAGCCTTAACCCACCTATGAAGTTTCACCATTTCAGTAGACTTAAAATGAAGATGAATCAGGTTTAAATTTACAAATAGTTCTTTGTATCAGTATTAATTTGTTCTTTTGACCCAGTAAACAATATTTTATATAAAGTAATATGTATACTTTCTCTAAACAAAAGTAACAACAAAAGATCAATGTGTCTAGTTTTGCTATTGCTTTGGGTTGTTTGCTTCCTTATTTTTTGAGATAAAGTTGGGTTTATCTTTCCAGCCCTGGAGCTATAAGTTTAATATGAAAAAAAGGAAAAAGTACACAGGCAACATTTCCTAAATATAGATTTTGAATATTTTGGTTTCGCAACCTTAAAAATTAAGAAAGAGTTAAGTAAACCAAACAGGAAATTTCTATGTTCCAATTAAAGATTGCTGCAATTTTCTTTAATAATTCATTATAAAATAATAAGTATATATTTACTACCAGAGAATTTTTCCTTATAGATGTCATATATTCTTGAATATTATATTTGTTTTTGGTATTGTCCAAAGAGATTAAGTGATAACAAATAATAATAATGTCTCTAGGCTTTTATTTCAACTTGAAAGTTGTTTTCTCAAATTTAAAATAGAGTAAGTAGCCAAAACATTGGGCACATGTAGAAAGAAATTGGCTACAGACAAAAATCCCTGCGGCCATGAAAAGAGAGGCAGATGGCATGCTTCAAAACCATCCCCACTGCCCTTGACAAATGTATCGTTTCATGAGACTCTCTAACAAATGACCCTTAACCATTAATAATCTAGGCATTTCAGTGCACTCTTCACTTAATTTGGACTGTAAAACAATGAAGCCTTCCTTACAAGATGGTGGTGTACTCTTTTGTACAAAATCATAATCTGAAGTGAAAATAAAGTGTATAAATTACACTTGATAAAAATATAATAAAGAGCTGGAAACAAAATATCTTCACCTGCATCTGGTGCCTCCCAGGCTCTTACCTTTTCCTTTCATCTTCCCTCACCGTTGCTGGTGTGGTACCTCCTCTCCTTAAGTTAGATTCCATTAAACAAGGAGGTGCCCATGGACTTAAGAAGAAGCCTGGAAAACGAAGGGCTCCATTTAGTAATTTTTCTGTTCATTATGCACAGCAATTTCCAGAGCCATTGAAGTCCAAATGTGTTTTGAGACATGTCTATGTACATATGTTATCATGCCATTTCTGGGAGGTGAACTTGTGCACTTCAGAACAGATGAGGCCTTAGAAAACCTGCTGCCCAAGCACTCCAAAAGGAAAGGTTGGCCAGGGACATTATGTAATGTAGAAACTGTTTTGCAGGGTCACTCTAATTACAACACTTTGCACACAACCAGTGCCCCAGATGTGAACAGGCTATTTAGAAACTGACAGCAATCCCAGGTGCTGTTTGGGAGAAACATGAGTTTTTTTTTTTTTAATCTATTTTAAATATTTTTATATTTATTTTTTTACATATACATTTATATTATTCCACATATATACATTAAACTACCTATAGCAAGAATAAGCATGACACAATCAGGAATTATATATATGTTACATCCTTAGTGTTTCAGCGATTTGTATTTGGCAGCCTTGAAGAAAACATCTTTCCTATCTTGGTGCATCTAAAATTCTGAATGTAAATTAATCTCCATCACGTCTTATCATTATCACCTTAAAACATCTATCTAGACCTAAAAACATCTTAATCCCTAAACAACCAAGATTCATTGTAAAACTAAGCTATCTGGTCTTCAACCCCATCAGAAACTTGAGAAGGAATAAAATTGATTACCTGAGTATTCTAGGAGTATGGGTTAGTAGCTTTCCAAGTGAGAAAATGACAGAGACAGTTTGCTGCCTAGACAGTCGCCCAAAACTCTCTATAACACTGGAGCATCATCTTCAGCCTTCTGGCCCAGTATATCTGACAGACATATTTGTGAGGCAAGGACTATTGAGGACTTGCTCACTCTGTCTTAGCAGAGTTTGGCCATCGCCTCTGCCTGCACCCAAGCTTGCCCTTTTTTAGGCAGAATTCTGTCTGTGGTAGAAATGAGGACATTTTGCCCAGTAGCTTGTTTGCCAAATTTGAACCTATCTCCATAAGGAAGTTCTTTGATGATCATCATCCTCTCTGAGGTAGGCTGGGTGTTGCCAGGAGTTAACCTGTCTCACTGTTAGTAAATCTTTAAAATAATAAAAATATTTTTAAATACCGTATTCTGCACGTCTCTGAGGCTTTTGAAGACCTAATCTAACTATCCTACGTTATATTTCTATAGAATCATATATATCTGCCACATCTAAGGTGTATATTCTTGTTATAAAAGTAGACTAGTGATTGATATGACCATGATTTGATCAGCTAAAAATTAACTTGTATAACTTATTTATCCTAAACAGCTTGAAATAGCACTTTCAAAGTAGTGGAAGTAAACCTTGTATTATAATTTTGTTATATGTTATTTTTAAATTAATCAATATTATTAGTATGACCTAATAATATTTATTATCAGTAATATCATTATGCCTGGCTAGCAATCAATTAAGACACAGACACCTGTTATATTTTAAAATAGCTTTAGTTAATCGGGGGCAGGGTAGACATTAATCCTCTAAACTACTTCTCATAGTGGGGCCAGTATTCCATACCTGCCCCAATCCCATGCCATCTGCTTCTAACAACATCTATCAAACCACCTCCCATCCATAATACCATATACTTGCTAATGTTCTCCATCCATGCTTCTCTTCCATCTAACCCATGGCGATCTTTTTTACCTCAATTCTCAGGACCCTTGGTCTTTCCTCTTTTCCTTCTTTTTCCCAGGATTCCTCTCTCTCTCTCTCTCTCTCTCTCTCTCTCTCTCTCTCTCTCTCTCGCTCTCTCTCTCTCTCTCTCTCTCTCTCTCTCTCTCTCTCTCTCTCTCTCTCTCTCTCTCTCTCTCTCTCTCTCTCTCTCTCTAAGCCCAGGAACCTTAGCCACACCTATCTTATCTTGCCTGTCCAGGTGGGATGGCTTTTTATTATTTAGTATCAAAATACATCATATTGGACTAGAAATAAGTATGTATATATAATATGTGTGAAGAATAACCTTGAATTTGAATTCTATACCACTGAATTAAACTTATTTTGCATCTATATACAAAATTATATATCAGTGAATTAAAAATAACCTTGTGAGTGACAATTGAAGCATTAATCTACTTTTTATTCTGTCTTCCCTATATATTTTTATACTCCCCCCTTCTTTCTTTTCAACCCCTACCTCCAAACTTAAGAATGTAAGATAAGGGGAAAAGAGAGACATTGCTGAGTCTAATCTTGTTCATGAGTTGCTTTTTTATTAGCCTGAATTGAAGAATTTGAAGTCTTTTATCCAGAGTATTTTTTTCAGTCTATATAGTTAGTTCAAATCTTACAGGAAGAAGTAGGGCAATGTCTTCCTAGAATGGAATAGACAAATTACATTACTAGGAGTGGAGAGTGTACACAGCCACAGTAGACTGTGATAAAAATTCATATTGATCTCAGAACCACAGCTTCTGGGCTCTGTCCTGTCAAAAGTCACTTTTCTTCAGCTCTGTGGGCCTCACAGTAAAAGAACATTTGTTGGTCTATGTGATGAATAACTGTCTTCTAGATTTCTTTAATCTACATTAATGTCAGAGTGTTGTAAGTACTGCCCAAAAGAATATTATTTTTTGGTGTGGAATTTCCCAACAGTTGGTGAACATGCTTCAAACTACCATAGGGAACAGACAAAGGAAGATATGTTATTTCTCTTAGTCAAATGTAGATCTAAATTCAGAAATTAAATCATGAATTATAAACTCTAACATTAAACTTTCAGCCTTATTGCTCGTTAAAAATTAAAATGTTTCCAAATACTCATATTAACAAAGTAAGAGACAAGGTATTGAATTCCAAGCAGCAAGCAAGGTTCTGTTGGTCCTGCATGTCATCTTGTAGTCTGAGAATTTTTGAACTCTTTTAAAAAAATTATTATAATTTATACATACTACATCCCAATTGTTATCCCCTCACTTGTGTCTTCCCTATTCCACCCTCCTTCCCTCATCCATGCTATTCTCCTCCCCTAGACCTCTGACAGAAGAGGCCATTTTCCTCCACCATGTGACCACAGCTTATCAGGTTTAATCTGGATAGCCTGCTTCCCCTTCCTCTGTGTTCCAGGGCCTCCCCACCAAGGGGAAGTGATCAAATCAGGGGAGCCAGAGTTTGTGTCAGAGGCATTTCCTGCTCCCCCCATAACCCTGCCTATAGTCCATGGCTATATCTGAACAGGAAATCTAGGTGTGTTGCATGCACTGTCCTTGGTTGGTGCAACAGTGTGTGCAGACCTCTCCTGGGTCCAGATCCTGTGACCTTGATGGTCTCCTTGTGGAGCTCCTGAGCCCTCTCATACCTTCCATCTCCCAACTCTTCCATACCACTCTGCCCAGCGTCCAGCTGGCAGTCCCAGCATCTGTCCTGATCCTCCTCACTGGGTGAGGTATCTCAGAGGAGATATAGGTTGGGCTAAAGCTAAGAAAATTTCAGGATTCTCCCATTCCATAAATATGTACACAGAGCCAATCTGGATGACTAATATTAAATAAGATTTTATTGAGTCACCTCATATATAGTAAACTCATTTTATAGCATGCAGTTTTGTTTGACATATGTATACACTTTTAAAAACTTTTTGTTGATCCACTAAATAAAATGTTTATTGCCTATACACATACCACAAAGTTCCTATGACTCTTTGTGTTACACTATTCTAAAATGAATGGCCTTTTCTGGATGCATACATAAACACACATAGACATTTATCACTTTACACTTCATAAAATTTGTATGGCTGTGATGATACTGGACATGTTTTAGTAGGCTGGCATCTTACACTCATTATACTTACCTTAAGATTCTATGTGTCATTTGTTTGGGAAGGCAGTCTTCTAAGGGATACCAAGACCATCTGGACTTGAGATCCTCTTCAAATGATATTAGTACCAAAGACAGTATTTGGAGGGATTGCCACTCAATTCAGAGCCAAAGCCAGCTGTTTCTTGTATAGCATTATAAAGTTGTAAGTTCCTCCAGGACCAAGATCAAAGCCATTTGCTGCCCCCATGACTCACTGTTTCTGATCCCTTCTCCTGCCTTCTTGAATCTTGGAATTGCTATTTTCTTCTTTTTTTAATTTTTTATTAATTTATTCTTGTTACATCTCAGTGGTTATCCCATCCCTTGTATCTTCCCATTCTTCCCTCCCTCCCATTTTCCCCTTATTCTCCTCCCCTATGACTGTTCCTGAGGGGGATTACCTCCCCCTGTATATGCTCATAGGGTATCAAGTCTCTTCTTGGTAACCTGCTATCCTTCCTCTGAGTTTTGAAATATCAACTTTTTATTAATTATTTCTAACTGTTCTTTTGTTTTTATTTTTTTTTGTTTTGTTTTCTTTTGTTTTTTTGTTTTCAGAGATTGTATCTTTTTTGTTCTCTGTCTGTCTCTCTGTCTCTGTCTCTCTATATCTCTCTGTCTCTCTCTCTCTTTCTCTCTTCTCTCTTCTCCCTCCCTCCCTCCTTCCCTCCCTCCCTCCCCCCCTTCTCCCCCCCACCTCCAGGATTCTTTCGAGTATGAAGAACAAATGCTTCCTAGAGATGACCTTGAAAGTTAACACTCCTGTCCATAAAAAAAAAAAAAAAAAAAAAAAAAAAAACACATGGCAGATAGAAGCAGTTCCATAGGAGCTAGCTAAGGGTGGGATTTAATTCCCACCCTACCAGCTGTGCAGGGATTTTGCCTGGTTGGATCTTGCTGGCACAACCACTGTGAGTGCATATGCACACCTGCTCTGCAGATCTGGAAGCAATCCTTGATGTTACAAACTATCTCTGGCTCTTCCAATGTTTCCACTAGAGTCACTCATGAAAATCCCTGGGCATTGGGGAGAGGAATGTGTTTGTATGCCCTGTTTAGGACTGAGAATAGTCAACGGGGAAAGAAGAAAAAAAATCATAACAAAAGAAAGAAATCTCAAAGTCCGGGGGAAAGAAGAAGCTAGGATTGAGAGTAGTACAGTTGGATATTTTTAAATACACCATATGAATTCCCAAATAATTAATAAAGGCATTAAAAACTAATGGTGCCTAGTTATAGCAATAAAAATATGGGAGTGCTGATATGGATTTTGTCTCCAAAGCTGACCTGTCAAGAAGAGGAGTCACAGGCACACCAACTGTTCTAGATTTATTCTCCAGGTATGAAGAACAAGGGCTTTTTTCATCAGGGCCATCTACCTTGTAGATGATGTTTCTTCTACTTCCTCCTGATGAATTTCGTAGTCTTCTGTCTTCTCCCCAGTCTTGGGCCTCTTTCCCTCTTTTGAAGTGCGTCTTTTGTTAGTTATTCTAACTTTTGGCATTCACAGAGTTACACAGAAGTAACTTTGAATGCACTATCAATGTCTATCAATCATTTGTAATTGTTTTATGTGAACTCATTCACAGTATGTATTCTTCAAAGCCAAAGAAAATAAAAATGCCTTTTCTTTACACAAATCTCTGTATTCGCTGTTTCTGAAGCCTAGGAAAAAGATTTAAATTTCAAATATAATAAAATTATGATAGTTTTGAGGAGTTTAAAATTATCATGAAAATGACATTTATAGGCATAATTACTTGTAAGTCTGTTGCCTAAGGGGATGATAGCAGATTTTAAAATAAGCACAGGACTGGAGCAATGATGCAGCAAAGAGCTTGTTCTGCCCTCGCTATGCAGGGTTCGATTCCCAGTATCTATGGTAGGCATTTCACCATGACCTGTAACACCAGGGACATCCAACACTCTTCCATGTTCCACAGGCTCTTGCATATATGAGGTGTATACATACACACACACATACACACATACAAACAGGTCAAAATAAATCTGAAATATGTTTGTAATTTAAAATGAATTATTTTCACTCCATTAAGAATTGACATTTTTAGGGTCTGGAAAGGTGACTCATGATGCTTTTAAGCATTTTTTGATTCTCTAGAGGGCCCAGGTTCTGTTTCTGGCACACACGTCTGGCTGTCCATCAGCACCTGGAGTGAGAACTCCAGGCCCAGGTGACCTCACACCTCTCTTACGCACATAGAAACCTGCACTCATGTTTATCCCCACCATATCATTAATTTTTAATTAGATTGTTATTTTAATTTTTTGTTTAATTTTATTATTTTAGTCAGATTACAACTCAATTATTATCCCATCACTTGTATCCTCCCATTCCTCCCTCACTTCCACTTTCACCCTATTCCCCTCCTCTAGGTCCAAGACCGAGGGGAACCTCCTCCACCACTATATGGTCATAGGCTATCAAGTCTCATCTTGGTAGCCTGCTTATTTTTTCTTTGAGTGCCATCAGGCTCCCCACCAATGGGAGGTAGTCAAATGTGGAGCACCAGAGTTCATGTCAGAGTTAGTTCCCACTCTCCACATAACTGTGGAGAATGTCCTGTCCATTGGGTAGATCAAACCAGGGGTTCAATGTTTACTACTTGTATTGTCCTTGGTTAGTTCAGCAGACACCCCTAGGCACTGATCCACCCATCAAGATGTTCTTCTTATAGTTTCTAGGACCCTCTGTGTCCTTCTATTTCCCCATGTCCTACATTTCTCTTACCTAGAGTATCAGTAGGATGTCTTCACATCTATCCCAATCTCCTGGTAAGAGAAGACTTTTGTGGGACATGCCTTTTGGGTTCGTGCCCAGTAATAAGTGAATATATACCAAGTGAGTCTTTCTGCTTCTGGGTTAACTCACTCAGTATGATCCTTTCTAGTTCCATCCATTTGTCCACAAATTTCAGGTTTTCTTGTTTTCAATAGCTGAGTAGTATTCCATAGTGTAAATGTACCACCAGTTTTTTTTTTAATTTATCCATTCTTCAACTGAGGGACAGTTAGGCTGTTTCCAGTTCCTGGTGATTATGAATAAGCCTACTATGAATATGGTTGAGCATATGTCCTTGTTGTGTGGTAGAGCATCTTCTGGGTATATTCCAAGGAGTAGAATAGCTGGATGTCCTTGGACATCTTCTTGGATATTTTGTATCAGGAATTTTTTCAGATTTAGCATTTTCTTTGATGGCTGCTTCAAGTTCTACAATTGTATCTTCTAGTCCTGAGATTCGTTCCTCCATTTCTTGGATTATGTTAGAGAAGCTCACTTCTTTTTCTCTTACTTTCTTCTCTAAGGTCTCTCATTCCCGTTTTTCTTCTGTCTGTACTTTTATCACTGTTTCCATTTTCATCTTCAGATCTTGAACTGTTTTATTGAGATCCTTCATATGGTTGTTTGTATTTTCCTGAAATTTTTTCCAGTGCCTCTCTATAGGCCTCTTTTATGTCTTCTACCTGTTTTCCTGTTTCTGCCTGCATTTGATTAGGGATTTTATTCATTTTCTCAATTTTCATCTTCATTAGTAAGGATTTGAGGTCAATTTATTATATTTTGTTTGTGTTTGAGTTCTCAGGGTGGCTTTCTTTGGGATAGCTGAGATCTGGGGATGCTGAGTTGTTTTGGACTTTGTTGTTTGCATTCTTATGCTGTCCTTTAATCATCTTACTATCTCTAATGTTGAGTTGTAGCTTCTGGTGTCCTTCATTCGTAGTTGAGAGTGGATAGTTGGTGAGTGATTATAGGTCATGTGCCTTTGCCTGTGGGGATCAGGGAGTTCTTCTCTGAAACCGACAGGCGACCTGATTTCTGCTCTAGGAGACTTTGCTCTACACTTTATGGTCCTCACTGGGTTTGCAGAGGTAAGCTTCTGCCTGATGCCGTTCACACTACTGAGGGGATTCAGGCCCCCTGTGTTGGGGTCTGCTCTTTAATTTTATGTCCTGACCCCTCAGAGCAGTCTAGCCTCTCCCAAGCCTGTAGGAGACCATGTCAGGCTGTGGGGACTGTGGCTTTATCTGCCCAATTGTCCAGGCCTGGACCACTGTGGTCCGCATACAGGTTCCTCCCTGGGTCAGTCTAGATAGCCGACCAGTGTATATTGCGCAGCTTGGGAGGTTCGGGCTGTAACTCAGACTCCCCTCTAGCCACCCAGGGCAGTCCAGCTTCTTCCACACTTGTGAGAGCACCTGCTGGGCCATGGGGACTGTTCAGGCTGGGCTTCATCTGCCCAACTCTCTAGGCCTGGACTGTTGTGGTCTGCAGATAGGTTCCTGCCCAGATTAGTCTAGATAGTAGACCAGTCTAGATTGTGCATCTTCGGCAGTTCAGTACCGCTGAGATGTGGCCACAATTCAGACCCCATTCCAGAACTCCAGGGCAGTACAGCTTTTCTCTCGAGCATGGGAGTCCCTGCTGTGCCATGGAGACTGTGGTTTTATCTGCCCACTTGTCCAAGCCTCGACCACAGTGGACGCAGACAGGCTGCCGCTTGGATCAGTCTAGTTACTGGACCAGTCTAGATTGAGCACCTTTGGTGTTTCAGTCCCACTGAGATGTGACTGCAATTCAGACCCCCATCCAGACCCTCAGGGCACTCCAGCTTCTCCCAGGAGTGTGGGAGTCCCTGCTGGGCCATGAGGACTGTCCTGGCTGTGTTCTATCAGCTCAATTCTGCAGGCTTGGTCTGCTGAGGCCTGCTGTCTGGCTCCAGCTGGACCCACCCAGACCACACATGCTGTTGCTGGGCACCATGGGTTTTGTTGCGGCTTCTGTGTCTCCGCACGGACTGGGGAGGGGTGAGTAGGGGTGTCCAAGGACAGATTCACTTGTTTCCCTGATACTTCCCCAGGCCAGGAGCTGTGCTGTTCCACTGTCACACACACACTGCACCTGGGCTATAGAGGCCAGCTGCAATCCAAACATGGGTTCTGTTCCAAAGCCTGGACTAGGGTTCAGGTCTTCAGTAGGCTGTTGTTTGACCTGGGGCCTAACCTCATTCACCTAGTGTTCCCAGTTCTTACAGTCTGTGGCTCCCAATCCAGTCCCTGGTCTCCATGCGGTAGATCAGATACAGTGTGTGATAGGTGCCGCCATCTTGGAACTCAGATTATTATTTTTATATGCAGTACAAATGTAGAAATAATTAAGTGTGAAATGCTAATGACAAACAGACTGAAGAAATATTTTGGGCCTTATAAAACATGTTCTGCAGAGCCTAGTTAAAAAAAAATGCAAATCCGTATTCTTTTCCTCTCTTCAAAAGAAATTCTGCCGCTAAAATAACAATTAAAAGTCAACATTTAAAGAAGACCAACAGATCCAACAAATCTGGGCCCAAGAGGCCTGTGGAGACTGATGCACTAACCAAGGACCAGGAATGGAGAGGATCCATGCCCCCTGCACATAAGTAGCCAATAGGCAGCTCAGTCTCCTTGTAGGTCACTTAGCAAGGGACCTGGAGATATCTCCTACATGGCCTCTGTTGCCTGTACTTCAATCGCTTTCCCCAGGGGAGGCAGACTTGCTAGGCTACAGACTAAGAGGAAGGAGGCAGTCATGAAGAGACCTGATTGTCTGGAATCAGTTTGTAAAGGAGGAGGACTCCCCCTTGCTGAGGACTAGGGGAAAGAGGATAGGATGGGCAGAAGAAGGAGGGAGGATGGGCAGGGAGAAGGCAAGGGAGGGAGCTATGATTGGGATGTAAAGCGAATAAACTACTTTAAGAAAATACCAAAAAAGCTAATATTCATAAAATATCTCAGTAAATCTTTATCACTTATAGATTAATGTCTTATAACTATTTTATAATTCCTAATAATTATATTAATGAATGCTTAATTTCAGTGACTCCTGAAAATTTATTTCATAATGCATTCTAGGATGTGAGGCTTTGTATCTGATGGGTCTCTATAAGGAATGCTCTGAGTGTCTACTGTGGACTTTTGCCTTGTGTACAATCAGTGGGACTTGAGTATTGACTGTTCTGTAAATAGTAATTTAACTTTATAAACTAAGGGACTTACTGATGACTTCAGCTTAACCATTCCTCTCATATCTTTGTGATGTATGTAATATTTGTAGCAACACAGTACACTTGTATCTTAACAGGAAATAAAATGGAGAATTTAGCACATCAAACCACAAAATGATATCCTGCGATGGGCTTCTTATTTCTAACATGGAAAGAATGTCTTCTTTATTACTAATTTTATGTTAAAATTTATTCTAATGATCCATTTTACTATCATTGTTTTAATTTAATTTAATTAATTTATTTATTTTATTATTTTATTTTCTCATGTATTACATCCCAACCATAATTTCCCCACCTCCATCCTCCTCCTACTTCCCCTCTTCCCATCCATTCCTCTTCTGCTTCCCTTCAGAAAAGGAAGAATCAGCCAGGGATATCAACCAAACATGGCATATCACGTTACAAGAAGATTAGGCACCTCCTTCATGTTAAGGCTAGATGAGGCAACTCAGTACAAGGAAGGCAAGGGTCCCCCAAGCAAGCATAAATACCAAAAGCATGAGAAGCATCCCCTCCCAAGCAACACACATGCACACACACACACACACACACACACACACACACACACACACACACAC
>OU015744.1:124921720-125024421 GCA_907169655.1 Acomys percivali | reverse complement strand
CTCTCTCTCTCTCTCTCTCTCTCTCTCTCTCTCTCTCTCTCTCTCTCTCAATTTATTGATTTTCTGAGTCCCTTTCCATGCCTTGCCTCACTGTGGATGTGGCACTACTGCACTACTGCCACTATTGGACATATGGACATCTTGCTTGGCAGGTTGGTTTCGGGGATCATAGGAGTCACAGCTTCATGCACTGCCTGCTCCCAGTAGCCTGCATAGCACTCTCAAGGACTAAACATGACTCCAGTCACTGAGAAAATATAGCTAACAATTGACAAATAGGATCTTATGCAACTAAAAAAGCTTCTGTACAACAAAGGAAACAATCAAGTGAGATAGCAGCCTATGGACTGGGAGAAAAATCTAGAAAGCAAATAACAAAAAAAAAATCTGATAAAATTGACTATAGATCTGAACAGAAACTGCTCAAAAGAAGAGATAGTATTGGACAAGTACATGTGTATTTTTTAACCATCAACCTTTGAATCATTTCTATTTTCAAGAACAAGACGTTCTAGTTTGTTTTCCTGATTTTGGACACTCATGAATGTCCCTGCTTCTCTACCTGGGAATGTCATCTGTAAATCAACATCAAAGTGCAAGTGGCTCTCAACTCACTATGGCTCTATTGTTAGAAGATGAATTCTTATCTAGGTTATTGATTCCTATTTAAGCTAGCGTGTTAGTGTTCTACCAGTATAACAATACCTGGAACATTAATTTACAAATAGGAAAGAGTTACTTTATCTGACTATTTTTGAAGTTTCATTATACAGTGAGGTGCTGCAAACTTATTTCTTAGGAGCGATTACCATACTGAAACAGTAGAGAGTAGAATAAAACTGCTAATGTCATGGCCAGAAAGAAAATGAAGCTGGGAAAAGGTTATGGGGCAAGACCCCTTTCAAAGATACACCCTTTAATGATTTAAAGGCTTTTTATCTCCTACATGTTGATCATCCAAGGAACTACACCTATAACATATGGATCTTTGAAGAACTTATAGGCCATACCACAACTGCCAGTTCTATCTAAAACCAAACACATACACACACACACACACACACACACACACACACACACACACATTTAATTCAGCCCCATTTAATTTGTTTCATGTAATCTTTTTAATGTATTTATTTATTATAATTTATTCACATTGCATCCCTAATTGCTATACCCTTGCTCTTATCTTCCAGTTCCCATCTTCCCCCTCTTTTCTGCCCTATTCCTTTCCCTTAGACCTCTGATGAGAGGCCTCCTCTGATTTTTGTATTTTATCTCAAATTATTTTAACTGAATTTTTCCCTGAATCTCTAAAACATGTAATTTTTACCATCAATCTGGAATAATTATATGTTAAGCCTAACTTAATATTAGTACTGCTCAATAATTGGGTGCTAAGTATTTTTATTTCCTTTAGACCTAAGGACATTTACAGCTATCAATAAGCATGCTAATTTTCTTGTAGTTTTAATGCACTTACACATCGAATATTGTGGCGTTCCTTTTGATGTCTTTAAACTCGTGTTTTGTCCATTTCTAATATACAGTTGCAATACATGCTTTTAAGATTTCTTCTACATTCAGACCTCATGTTATTCCATATTGTAATATGATTGCCCTTACTTTGATGTAATATTCTCTCTGAATATTTTAATATTAACAAAACTTTAAAAGCACATTACAAGTTCAAGTGTGTAAAAACGTCCTCTCTTTGAACTTAATATTTGAAAAAGGCTGTGAAAGCATTTATAGAGGCTGCATTTGGGGTTGGGAGTAGATTAAAATAGCCAATGTCCTGAAAAAAAAATGGTAAGGAAGATGTTTTCAGTTTACGGTTTTATGACCAAAGTAATATGGCATTACAGGAGAAAGGAAGGGGAAGGAAGCAAAGAAGGAAGAAAGAAAGCTCTGAGAAAAATTAATGCCTCCATTACTCTAGTCATACCCCTCTTGAAACTGAACATTCCTGCATCACTGCCTTTCATAAACTTGGAACAAACTACAGGTGTAGAAATAAAAATACTAAGAATAACGCATTATTCCAGAAGAAAAGGAAAAGAATTTCCCATCTATAATGAATAAACACCAGTAGTTTTATTTCACTTTTTTACTGTTTTGAAATTATAATATAACTACAGCAGTTTTTCTTTACCCTTCCTCTCTCCACAACTTCCCATAAGCTTCTCCTTGCTCTCTTTCAAATCCATGACCTATTTTTTATTCATTGTTGCTATATGTATATACATATATATTCCTATATGTAGCCTACTTAGCCTATATAATGTTAATTGTACAAATGTTTTCAGGGATGACCAGTTGGCATTGGATAAATAATTAGTGTGTTCTTTCTTGGGGAAGATGAGTTCTCCCCACCTCAGCAGAACCTACTTGCCCATAATACTTCGTATGACTGAGGCCTCCTGAACTATCCCCATCAACATTAGTATCCCACACAATATTGTGTGATATTTGCTCATCTCAAGTTCAGGAAGTCATGTTAATGAGACTTATAAGTGTAGCTTCCGGTATTACTAGGAGACATACTCACTCAGCAAACAGAAGAGTATTCCACCTCCTCTTCTGTAATGCTTAGAAGCCTCAGGTTTCATTGGGCTGGTCTCCACAACTCTGCATTTTGATCGGTTGTAGTTTTCTGCAGTGGTCATCACTGTTGCAAAGAGCAGTTTCCCTGATGAGGAGTAAAGACTATACTTATAGATAGTTATAAAGACAATTATATAGATTGCTGTTGGAGACTACTCAGGTTTAATAAAGTATTGCTTGTAGATATTCCTCCAAGATCAAGGACTCACTGGTCCTGGAAATTGTTGAGGTTTCCAATAGATGGAAACTAATAGAGAGACCCCCAACTGGACAATGTGCAGAGAATGAGAAATCCTAGAACACTCAATCCTAAGTGGGATGTCTTTACCAAACCTCTCCCCTCAGTGCTCAGGGAACTATTTGGAAGAGAAGATAAAAATATTGAGGAAACAATTCTAGGCACAACAGAGACTGTGGCAGCACACACAGGGCCTGCACAGGTTCAAGTCAGATGGACTTCCAGTGCTAGGAGAGGAACTAGACATCAGCCCCATTTATGGCCCAGAAGCGATCTCAAAATGACATCCAGTCACAAAGGAAAAATTAGTTTTCTCCAGTGGGATCTCCTTGGGTATACAAATAACACTTAAGAGCAAGCTTCCTGCCAAACTGTGGACATCCAATACAAAATAAACTCAGTGGTAGTTTTGGAGATATTTTGTCACATAATGCTTTGAATGGTAATGTTTTTAACCTTACAGACCTTTAGTTTATATATTATGATTTCCTTGTTTGTTTTAGTTTTAGTGTGTTCTGGGGGTGTTTGTGCATGGACACACATACATGTGCATATGCATTCTAGTGTTTTTGTCTTTTTAGTTTTCCTGTTTTTTATTATTTTGTGTGTTTTCTAAAGAGAGATAAAGAAAGCATGAAGTTGTAATATGAATTCAGGAATCATATTGCATCTTGTTATTGATGTAATAATCAATATTGGTTATTATTCAGAGTCGTCGTGGGAAAATCATATCTCTCTCTCCCTCTGTGTGTGTGTGTGTGTGTGTGTGTGTGTGTGTACATGTGCGCACATGCATGCGCCTGCGTGCATGCATGCACTTGTGTTCTTTCAATAGTTCCTAGTTTTCTACTGTCTACTTGTGGTGAGGTTCATGAGATTTTTTTTCCTTCCACATTAATCTATCTATTGGTGCTTTTCTTGTTTGTGTCTTCTTGGTTAATAAACTTTCTCTATTTCTATTTCTATTTCTAAACATGTGTCCCTGGAATAGCCCTTTGCCCTAAGATACAAGAATGAATAGCTCAAGAAATACAGAGATGTGTTTGGATTATCTTCAAAATCATATTCCTTTTTATCACATACTCTGACAGAAAAAGGACTCTTATTTTTTAATACAAACACACCACCATATGACTAAAACAGTATCTTAGCAGAATAACACACCCAGAAACTCACAGTATTATCTAGAAATATCTTGAATCGAAAGATTGGATTTAAAAAAATGTAATTTTTTTTAAAATTAAAATTTAACAGGGTAAGACAGCACAGAGTTTCCTCTACCTTGTATCTTGCTAAAGCCACTTTAAGTTTGACATGAATCTGAACTCCTTGATGGAACATCCCTTGGAAAATTACTCAACTGTATTTTAAAACTCAGAAGCTGAGATATCTCCTCTAATTTATATTGGCTTGTACAAACCTCCAAATCCAGCAAACTGCTTATCTTAGCTTCTGTTTAAATGTTTGCTTGCACAAAACCTCCTCATGTAGCTTCAAGCAAGAGAACAGAATGTAGATTTTGCCTTTAAAGGATAGCAGGTTACCAAGAAGAGACTTGATACCCTATGAGCATATACACGCGGAGGAAATCCCCCTCAGGAACAGTCATAGGGGAGGGGAATAAGGGGAAAATGGGAGGGAGGGAAGAATGGGAGGATACAAGGGATGGGATAACCATTGAGATGTAACAAGAATAAATTAATAAAAAAAATTTTAAAAAGTGTCTTGCTCTAACCATTTGCTGCTTCACTTAGGTCCCCAACATGTGAGTGTAATTCCAGCTGGCTGAAATAAAAACTTTCAATTGACTATAGACTATTTCTGAATAGTCTTCTCTGGTTGACTCCCTATAACAAAATGAAACAAAGATTATTTGTAACTTTTAATTTAAAATATCAGTATCATAAAATATGATTTGGAAATTAATATAAGTAACAAATAAAAATATAACATTAATTTCACAGAAAGGACTAGTTGCTAAGTATCAGTAAAACCACATTGAAGAAGGTGTAGTAATTAGGACCTCTCCTTCTCAGTAGGGATTCAAGTCAGAGTAGTGGTGGTACTCTGGTTCCTCTGTGTTCGGAGCCTACCCAGGGTCATTCAAGGCCAAAAGAGTCTACTGGCAAGATACTGATGCCCCGTTCCAAAGCTAAACTTCCTCCTTTCAGCCTCTGCAGAACTTCCTCCTTTCAGCCTCTGCAGATGCCGTTTAGCAGGTTAGCCTGGGAATTTCCGAGAGATAGTTAGCTAAGATAAGATAGGAATTGTTCCAAGGTGAACCACAGGATGTTCCCCTGTGGTATCTGGAGGCATTCTCGGGCCCTCCCCCGCCCACTGCTTAGCTCCTGCCTCCACCCCACATAAGCTTTTGCTTTTGATTCAATGAACAGACCTTGATAGGAACGCTACTTGGTCTCGCCTCCTCTTTCTCGTCCCACCTTTTCAGGTATGGCTCCCCTCGCGACCCCGTAATTACTGGTCCTGCTGGACAGGACACCTCTGTTTCTGTGCTAGCCAACTACAGGCTTAGATGTCAAGGACCAGGATCTCAAAAGAAACAACTGATGTGCTGAATGTGGATACTGCCATGCATAAGCAGGAGTCTCAGATGCAATAAAATGAATAAAAAGAAAAAAGCCTTGTAAGAAAATTTTCTTGCTGTGATAGCCTGAAACTGTGAGTCAAAATCTTTCCTTTTGTTCTCTTCAGGTATTTTATGACTTTGATGAAAGTCTAACTGATGCACACATGAATGCAGAATGAACATGCCTTCCATATTATTTTGAGCTCTAAAATAGTCAAACTTCCTCTTAAAGGCAATGGACAATTTCACCTGATACATATGAGCTGCATGTATGAGAGACGATGAATGTATAATTTGGGGGAAGAAAAGGAGAACAATTTGGGAACTGATGTTTTTATATGAAATCTAATTTTTTAAATCAAGCACGTAATCAGTTGAGGCAGGGGATTGTTGTGAAATGGCAGCTTGGCTACAGGTTGAGATATTGTCCCCCAAAATTAACTAACTGATTAATTAGAGCTAAATAAAATATGACTTCTGATTTCCCATATCCTAATTAAGTTCTTTCCATCCCAGTGCACATCCAATGAATTTGATGTCTAATTTTTATTTGATAATGATCTCATCAACCTGTTAACTTATCCCTGTTAATTAATTCTCATGAGCTTTGAGAAAATTCATTCAGGACTATCTCCAAAAGCAGTCATAGAATTAAAGAACTGTGATTTAATAGCATACTGTGCTTCTCTAAGGATGGACAATCAGAAGGTTGTTGAGCAATAAGCATCTGGCCTGAGACTGTAATTGTGACAGAGTTAATCAATCTTTTCACACCTGTCTCCTGTTTCAAAAAGTAGTAACTGTGTTATTTTGAAAAGACAAATCACTTTGCTTCCTCTTAGTAGCACTAAAATGACATAATAACTGTTATTTTTTTCATGTTGGAACTAAATATCCATTCACTGTTTACAGTTCTGTGAGCTGTAAAGCAATGCTCAGACACTGAATAGTATATTGCCAAAATTAAAGTGATTTTTTTCTGAGGATTTGAAGTCATTCAGTTACAAGTACCTTTAGGTAATAGTATGGTCTTCTATGAGGTGCATAGCTTGTATCTTTTAATGTTGTGATTTTGGTCAATTCTATTTAAACAATCTATCTAGAAATTAAATTATTGCTACAATATGATTTTTCTTTTAGATTAGAAAAAGTCTCCTTAGTACACTAAAAAGAGACATAATATTGGATAATAGTAAAGGATTTATTTTCTAATATTAGTTATGTATAATATAAAGCTTTTAAATCACAGAATTGTTTGTCCACATCTTTATATCACAGAATAAAAGGTTTTAAGTATCTTAATGAAAATACTCAATAATTTTCATTCAATCTTGTCTTTGGTTTTAAGAAATTGGTTTTCTAGTGTAATGGTTCTATCTATGAGATATTTAACTATATTTCTAAGACCCACTAGAGAAGCAGCATTCAGTACTGGGGGTCTTTGGATTACTTAAAGCACACAAAATCTTTATGCAAGTATAATAAATAAAATTGAAATGTGACAAAACTCCACACATTTTTGAACATAATAAAACTAATGACTAAATGTTTACAAGACATGAAAAATTAAATTCTAGTAGACTGGTTTGCTAGGTAAGGTAGGAAATATTTTAACTCGATTAGTCAAGATATAGAAATCAACAGAGAGGGAAAAAAGAAGGGGATATTAAACGGATGTCCGCTACTTTTGACAACTGGTTACATTAAATTATTATTGTGTTGAGCAAAAAGCTTAGGTTAAGATCCTAGAAATAGAATGGACCGACACCATGTATTCAGAAGAGAGATATCTTCAGGACATGTGGAAGTCAGACGGAGACTGTGCAGCAGGAGAAGTGCACGGGCTGTTTGATGCAGCAGAGAGGACACTGAGCAGACCACCAGCCCTGCTTGAAGAGCTCTGAAGAGGCACTTGGGAGGAGGGAGAACAAAAGACTGAAAAGCACATCATCAGGAAACAGAGTTGGGAGTTGGATTATGTAAGCAAGAAAACAGCAGGTTTCAAGGTAAGTGTCAGAGAGAAAATGAATACAGAGAAATATAGTTGTATTTGTAGCAATTCAGAAAATCACATTAAATGTTTATGAAGTATGCAGTCTTGCTTTACTTTTAGAAATAAAATTCTAGAATATAAAAGAGTTCTCACAATTTCAATACAACTCAGCCTTAAAATTTGATTTTAATGTTCACCATTTATATACAAATATTTAACAGTTCTGGTGAGTAATTAAAATATAAGCATAAACTCTTTTAATATAACACTATAAACCTGTGAAAGGTTATGATAACCTCATGCTTATACACATTGTGATAGGTAACATATTTAGCACCTTTCCTGTGTACTTTAAAAAAGCAATATCTCAATATACATTTACACTTACATTTTTCTCATGAAATACTATTACCTTGAAAATGTAGGAAGGTGTAAATAACTTACCTGTATACTGCAAACAGCAGTATACCATCCTGTTTAGACATAACTATTAAACTAATAATTGCGTAGCCATTATAGTTAATGTGCAATTAACTTGCAGCAGAAATATTCAAGCATAATATACATTTTGTTGAATATTAAATTTGAGTGATTTCTAAAATCTATCAAATGAAATTTGAGCAACTCCAAGTATTTTATCTGTAGTATGTTTTCATGAAAGAATAGAGATTCGAGAAAGATTAAATAAGGAAGAAGAGTAGCAAAATGAAGCGCGTGTGTGTGTGCAGTTAATTCTTAAATATATAAACGTATTCAACGATAGTGGAAAGGAAAAGGCACTGACACTGCGAGACAGAGCAGAAATGCCTTTGGTTCGTTGAATGTGCTTATATATTTTTGGCTTTATTATGTGAATATATTACATTTGTTGAAATAGCACAACTAAGAAATTCAGAAAAAAGGGAGAAATTTACACTTAAGCACAATTTAATACTGCAATCATTTTCTTTGCAGAAAGACATTAACTCCTTCTTGTGTTTCTGATGTCATACACTTATGATGTCTCCAGCAGTCTTTCCCCACACACCAGGAAGTGAAGATTTTGCTTCTATCCAGAATGGAACCAGGAGGGGCTGTTACCAGCCTAGACTGAGAATTGAGCTCCCACATGTTTAGGAGACACTGAGCCTCAATGATTCACCATTGCTTTGGCATTGGTCTCAGCCTCTCAAACCACAGAACCCTTTTCTATTGTTCTTCATATGTCCAGCCTCAGCCACCAAGCAGTTTTTTGTATGTTTGGTGTCTTACTGGTTTGTTTTCCTGGGAGCAGGAAAGAAGTGTTCTTTCTCAATCAGTGCCCCCCAAAAACCCTGTTGCATCAGTAGCCTAATCAGTCTATTATAGGTGGGTTGCTCTGAGCAATTCACTGGGATATTCAGTAAACCCCATGTATCTAACTATCCTCCATATTGCAACAACTTTTTCCATTATCATTGTTTCTCTCATTTTGTCCTTAAAATTTATAGCATTTACTTCTTTTAGTTTCATTTTGACATTAATGTGGTAGATCAACAATAAATGAAGAAATAATTCTGGCATTTGGAATGAGGTATATTTTAAGTAAGTGAATACAATTCAACTTAAAATTAATTTTTTACTTTTTAATTTTTTAAAATTATAATTTATTCGCATTACATCTGGATCATTATCCCTTAATCTTATCTTCCCAACCTCACCCTCGTTCTCTCTTCCACTCTATTCCCCTCCGTTAGACATCTGATGGTGGAGGGGGTTGTTTCTCCACCATCATCTCACTACAGCCTATCAGATCTCATCCAAGGCAGCCTGCATCCCCTTCCTCTGCGTGCCAACAAGGCTGCCAAGCCAAGGGGAAGTAATCAAATTGCAAGCACCTGAGTTCATGTCAGAGGCATTCCCTGCTCCACCCACAACAGTGGAGAATGAGCTGTCCATCAGCTACATCTGGTCTAGGTTCTCTGCATGCACTGTCCTTGGTTGGGGCAACAATTTGTGAAGGCCCCTCTGGGTCCAGATCTGCAGGCCTTGATGGTCTCACTGTGGAGCTCCTGAACACTATGGGTCCTTCTACTACCCCCACTCCCATTATGCCATACAACTCTCAACGCACCACCCAAAGTCCTGCTGTCAGTCCCAGTATCTGTTTGGATCCTCCACTGGGTGGAGTCTCTCAGAGGACATTAATGTTGGGCTAATATCCACTTAGAAGTGATTATATAACATGTGTGTATTTCTGTGTCTGCGTTACCTCACTCAGGATAATGCTTCATAGTCCCATGCATTTGCCTGTAAATTTCAAGATTTCCTTGTTTTTAATAGCTGCATAGTATTCCATTGTGTAAAAAGTACCACAGTTTCTTTATCCATTGTTCCCTTGAGGGACATCTCAGTCCTTTCCAGATATGGCTATTATGAATAAAGCTGCTATGAACATAGTTGAGCAAATGTCCTTGTTGTATTGTGGAGCATCTTTCAGGTATATCCCCAGAAGTGGTACAGCTGGGTCTTGAGGTAAAACTATTCCCAATTTTCTGAGTAAGCACCAGATTGATTTCCAAAGTGGTTGTACAAGTTTGCACTCCCATCAACAATGGAGGAGTGTCCCTCTTTCTCCACAATGATGTCACTTGAGTTTTTATTCTTAGCCATTCGGATAGATGTAAGATGGAATCTCAGAGACATTTTTATTTGTATTTATCTGATGACCCAGGAGGTTGAACACTTAAATATTTTTAAGCCATTCAATATTCTTCTTTTGAGAATTATCTGTTTAGCTCTGTACCCCATTTTTAATTGGAATATTTGGTTTGGTGGTTTACTTGGTTTACTTTCTTGAGTTCCTTATATATTTTGGATATTACCCCTTTGTCAGATGTAGGGTTAGTGAAGATCTGTCCCCAGTCTGTAGGATGTCATTAATTTTAATTTTAAATTGTAAGAATTGTTCATTTTTAAGTTATCTTCAAAATATGTTAATAATGACAAGTCCCTTGTATATGTTTTGTTGAACATTTAAGTATATATTTCTGTCATGAATATGTTATTTCAGAAATACACACAAACATAATGTCATAATTTACTGAAAACCAAATACATTGACAAGTTATAACAGTTTCATTAACAGCAATTTGCCATATGTTCCAATTCTTTGATAGTCTTCTCTAAGGCAAACAGTTACTTTCATTTCAATATTAAATATTATGATAACTTGTCACACAATGCATATCATACAGTAAAATTATCTATATAAATTACAAAATGCCTACATGGGATTAAGAAGACAAAATCTGTGAAACTGACTGTCTTCAACAGGGTTACTGTTGCTTCGATGAAACACCATGACCAAACACAAAGTCACAGAGGAAAGGGTTTATTTCCCTCATAGTCCATATAACAGTTCACCATCAAAAAGTAGTGAAGATAGGAACTTAAGAAGAAACCTGGAGGCAGGAGATGACATTGAGGCCCCAGAGGAATGCTGCTTTCTGTCTTGCTCCACATGGCTTGCTGAGCTTTCTTTCTTTTAGGATCCAGGAAGACCCAGCCCAGGATGGCCCCATGCACACTGGGCTGAGACTGTCCCCGTTGATCACTACAAAAGAAAATATCATGAAGCAAGATTTTGTGGAGGAATTATCTCAATTGAGATTCCCTCCTTTCAGAAAACTCTATCTTGTGCCACGTTGACATCAAATTACCCAGCACACTGATAGAAATGCAAGTTGCGTGGGAACTGAATGAAGCAATTGGGGGTCTCTGTACACACACATGGTCTAACTCTATAATCAGACTTGAGCTATAGACGTGAGTCTCACATATGGTCAGCACCATGTTCAAATGCATAAATAGGCAATAGGCAGATAGCAAGCAGGTCCACGTACATAAATAGCTGGATGTGCAGACAATAATTCTGGTAAGCCATATCAATAGCAGGGACTGAAACAAACTGAAGCTCCTGCTTGCTGGTCCCTGAAACATATACTGGGTGGTCAGATGACAGGCTGGTGGAACCTTAGCATTGCAGTGTTAAATTTTCTTTTCTTTATAGGTGCCAGATAAGGAAGTTATGTCCTTTCCTGTGCTGCTCCTGCTATGGCTTTAACACACTCACATGAGGCTACGTTCCCAATTCTTACCAATAATTTTATAACCTTGTGTTCTTTGTACTTTCAGGAATAAATCTTTTTTTTTTTGTATTTGTTTTTGTTTGTGTTTTGGTCTTTACTAAATGATGCCAGAGAGTTAGTGTTATTATCTTAGTTACCTTTTTTATTGCCGTAAAGAGGCATCAAAGTTTGTAAAAGAAAGCATTTAATTGGTGTCCTAAAGTTTAAAAGGGTGAGTTGATGCCCATCATGGTAGAGAGCACGGCAGCAGGCAGGCAGGCAGGCATGGTACTAGAGCAATAGCTAAGAGTTTATATGTAATCCTCAAATTGGAGGCAGAGAAAGAGAGAGTGAGCTTGGCATGGGCATTTGGAACGTCAAAACTCACCCTCAGTGATACAGAGCTGCTCTAACAAGCCACACCTCCTAATCCTTCCCAGAACAATTTCACCAACTAGGGGCATTTACATATATGAGCCTATGAGAGCCATTCTTATGCAAACCTCTGGAGCTGTCGACATCTCTACTCAGGAAGAACTCATTCTCCATCATCAAAATAGTCAAAGCTCCCGGAAAGAGGCTTCTCTCAGGGAGTGGCAGAATTTGAAAAGCATTATTTCTAAAAGGGGTAACTTAGACCGCAGCACAACCTGACCCTAAAATCCCCAATTAAGTACCATTTAAAGAGTACTGTGAATACTTTTAATGTGAATCTCTTATTGTTGATCAGTTTTCACTACATAATTTCCAATTGCATTATAGGATCATTTAAAAACATTCTATATACTTATAAACAGTATTTGGTGAAATCTTTTCGCTACATTCTTCTCAGCATTTATTTTTATTAAAAAATCACTATACACACTTATCTATGCATATAGATGTGTCTATGTGTATATTAACTGTTTATTTTTTTCATTTTACTTACATGCTTTTTGGAAGTCGACAGTTCTGTATTTAAATTATTTGTTCATTTGGTTGTAAAGTTCCAAGTTTCAGTTTTTTACCTATTACATTAATAAATTTCCAGACATAAATTCCGTACTCAGAAAGGATACACAATTTCATCTTTCAATTTAAAACTATAATAAAAATTTAAAATATCCTTGTCGAAGTTTTATCAATCCATCAATAACTTCAATTTTTTACCTGGTGTTTTCTTTTTTCCTCTTGAAATATAGGTAAGAGATATTCTTCCTGCTACTGTGCCTCATAAAATAAAAGGATAGCTAAACACAACAGTAAAGCGCACATATCTGCATCATTAAGGAATGCGGAGAAATGAGTCCCTAACATTCATCCAGTTTAGGGGAAGCTGTGAGGAAAGCAGGACATTTGTTTACACTGGGTTTGTAGGCTTTCAGACTACCCAAGTCATTGAAAACTAATCTAGGCATACCACTGATTCTGAGAAGCAAAACTAAAAGCAATTTCAGACAACTCAAAACTTTAGCTCATTCATATTCACCAGATTTCTCTCTCTCTCTCTCTCTCTCTCTCTCTCTCTCTCTCTCTCTCTCTCTCTCTCTCTCTCTCTCTCTCTCTCTCTCTCCCCCCCCCAGACACACACACACACACACACACACACACATGAGAATGACATTCCACATAAAAGCATTAACTGTTAACCTGATGCATCATTTATTCTTGCATAGAACTCGATCTTTTTTTATCAGAAAGATCACTCCATTTCAGACACATGAGTAATAATGGATATATTCATCCTAAAAGCTCAGTAATTGTGAAGCTAAAATACCAATCTCAGAGTACCAAAGCAAAGCGTTCTTAACAGAACTCCTCTGCAGATGGAGCTAGGATTTTCAATGAGGACTTATGTTTGTTTGTGTACATTGTATAAACATATTGGAGATGTGCTTTACAATAAAGCTATTTTGATAACTGATTTGTGTTCTTGAGCATCTGATTTCTCCTGAGAAGCAATTTTGTACAATGGCTGATAAAGTTAATTTGAAATTTGCCTATTCCAGGCAAAGCCACATTTCTGGTCTCCTAATTGTTCATGATCTCAAACAGCATCACCGAGAAGCCTTGAATGGTGCTTCCAAGAACCAATCCTAAATATGTAGTAACAACATGATTATCACACAATTCTTGCATTCAGTCTATTGTGTGTCCACTTATTTTTAGTCAAGGTAATTTTATGAAATATGCCTTAACCGAATACAAACACAATTTTTAAAGAGCATCAAAACAAAAATTACTTTAGAAAAAAAAGGGGGAGGATATCACTCTCTTCATAGTGACTTCTCATTAGAACTAAGAACAAATGCCCACTGTCACAGACATAAAAACATGTTTTCCAGAAGAGCACTTATTCTACTAATAAAGACTTGGAGCATCTCCAATTTATTGTTCAGAAAATAAAGGTGGAGAGACTCAACAGTTTAGAAGCAGATGTCATCCCAAATCTTATAATAAGTCAGCCTTATTAGGGAGACAGATACCAAGAAGAAATATGATGATTATCAGCATAATACATAATACTGTAAAAGAACAATTTCCTACGTAGACTATATGGCAAGAACTAGTTTAGGTACATCTATTCAAGACAACTGGTGTAATGTGCATGTGTGAATTCTACTGTGGCTTTGAAGAGGTAGAGCATTGAGAACACTCACAGAGAAGTTAAGAGTGATTTTAAGTGCAACTAGACAGGAACGGCCAAACAGTATAGTGATCAAGGTCAAATGAAAAAAAAATAAGAAATGAGATTGGAAATATATCTTGTGGTAGAGTGTTTATATAGCATGCATGAGGCCCTGGGTTCAACAACAATGAAATAAAGTTAGAGAAAGAATCAGAGTGGTCTGCTCAAACTGTTGCACTAACAATTCAAGGACAATACAATAGTAAATATTGAACCCCTACTCTGATCTAGCCAATGGACAGGACATTATCCACAGTTTATGGAGAGCAGGGACCAACTCTGACAATAACTCTGGTGCCCCATATTTGACCACTTCCCCTTGGTGGGGAGGCCTGATGACACTCAAAAAAAGAATAGGCAGGCTACCAAGATGAAACTTGATAGCCTATGATCATATAGAGGGGAAGGAGTTCACCCTTGGTCATAGACCTAGGGCAGGGGAATAGGGTGAAAGCGGGAGGGAGGGAGGGAGGGACAGGAGGATGCAAATGATGGGATAACACTTAAGTTGTAATCTGAATAAATTAATAAAATAAAAAAAATTTTTTAAAGAATTTGCAAATGGTAAGTCATTTCCCTGAGTATAAGAAATTAAGTATTATTTTTTATTAAAATATCATTAATTGTCATTAATTATTTGGAGATAGGCCACAAGTTATGCTTTTTCTGCTTCAATAGTATAGTTTATTTTTCTGTGTACAGTACTGATCTTTTAGAAGAGTTCAATTATTTTTAGAGTTTAAAACTGTTAGTGGAATCCCAATATGAAAATTGACAGAATTAATTAAGTGATGGCAAGAGGACTTGCTACAGAATTATGTCAAAGTAATCATGAGAAGCAGATAGATTTAAAATGTATTTGAAATAGTCATAGGGACTGTGGCAAGGATTGTGTAAAAAAACAGGCTAATCCCAAGTTTTTAACTTGGAAATCTATCTTGCAATGCTTAGCAGCAGTTAGGCTTAGGAGAATAACAAAGAAGAAATTAAAGGTAGACAACGTTTAAGATATTCAATAACACACCGACTTATAAGCATGTGCTTAATCAGAATTCATCTGGATATTTACCTCAAAAGAAAATTCTGAGCTATCCACAGATATAAACCACATTTGAAACCACTGGCCAAATTATTGTTTTATAATATAAAAATTACAATTGTATCCCAATTAAGACATTAAGATACTATGGAAATAGACAGATTATCTGAAGGGAATTTGAATTAGAAAAGAGCTAGACTTTGTGATCAACTGTGTTAAGATGACACCTTTCTGCTGGGTCTAGAGAAAATATTATTAGAGATCTTTGGAGCAGTTACTGTTGACAAGTGGTAGCAAATTAGGTGAGGTTAGAAGTGAGTGAAAGGGCAATAGAGTAGCTGAGTGGGAAACTCTTTTTTTTTTTAATTAATTTATTCTTGTTACATCTCTATGGTTATCCCATCCCTTGTATCCTCCCATTCTCCCCTCCCTCTCATTTTCCCCTTATTCCCCTCCCCTATGACTGTTCCTGAGAGGGATTACCTCCCCCTGTATATGCTCATAGGGTATCAAGTCTCTTCTCGGTGACCTGCTGTCCTTCCTCTGAGTGCCACTAGGTCTCCCCCTCCAGGGGACATAGTCAAATGTGAGGCACCAGAGTACATGAGAAAGTCATATCCCTCTCTCCACTCAAGTGTGGAGACTGTCCTGTCCATGGGCTAGATCAGGGTAGTGGTTTAAAGTTTACCGCCTGTATTGTCCTTGGCTAGTGCCTTAGTTTGAGCGGAACCCGTTGACCCAAATCTGCCTATCATAATGTTCTACTTGTAGGTTTCTAGGACCCTCTGGATCCTTCTACTTTGCTATTCTCACATGGTTCTCTCATCTAGAGTCCCAATAGGATGTCCTCCCCTCTGTCCCAGTTTCCTGGTAAGGGAAGGTTTTCGTGGGACATGCCCATTGGGCTAGTATGCAGATATAAGTGAGTATATACCATTTGAGTCTTTCTGCTTCTGGGTTAACTCAATCATTATGATCATTTCTAGTTCAATCCATTTATCCACAAATTTCAGGAATTCCTTGTTTTTAATAGCTGAGTAGTATTCCATAGTGTATATGTACCAGGTGAGAGACACAGACAGAAGAAAATTAAGGGAAACTCTTAAGATGTTTGTTCTGTGAATGGAGACTTGAGACAAGAGACAATGACAGGGTTTACAACTTGGTAAAAACATATTTTTCATGTTGATCTAAGAAAAGAGGCAACAACAGGGTTCAAGACTTTTTGTTACAAACATAGACTATTAATTTTTCATGGGCTTTTTGTAATATTACATTACGTATGTATATGTGTGTATGTGAATGCATGTGAGTGTATGTGTATGTGCCCATATTTGTATATGTGTACATGTATGTATATATAAATTATTCTGGCACTAATTTTAGGGAAGATAGAATGATTAAACAAAAACAAAGTTGTTAAAAATGTGAGAGGGGCAGAACTAGAGAGAGATCTTAGTGGTTAAAAGCGCTGGGTGCTTTCCTAGAGGATCTGGATTCTATTCACAACATCCTGGAGCTTCATGCATGCATAAAGTATGCAGATACACACATGCAGACAATATACTTATATACTTAGATGTAGAAAATATGATGATGATGATGATGATGATGATGATGGTGGTGATAATGATGATGATGAAGAAAAAGAAAAGATATTTATAAAAGAGAGGGCAAAAATTAGAGCATCCATGGAAAGATAGATTGATTGGTTGGTGCATCAGTTTGTGCAGTCCCCCCTCCCCCGCCCCGGGTCCAGATCTGCCTGCCTTGATGGTATCCTTGTGGGGCTCCTGATCCCTCTGGATCCTTCCTTCCTCCAGTAGCATTTTCATCCAGAGTCTAGCAGCAAGTTCCAGCATCTGTCCCAATCCGCTACTGGGAAGAGTCTCTCAGAGGACATCTATGTTGGGGTCATATCCATTTATATGTGAGTATATACCATGCATGTCTTTCTGTGTCTGCAGTAAACCTAGACTCCATGTTCAGACCTAACCAATGGACAGCTCATTCCCCATGGTTCTGTGGAGAGAGGGGACTGTCTCTGACATGAGCTCTGATGCCCTCTATTTGACCACTTACAATTGGTTGGGATGCCTGGAGGTATTCAGAGGAAGGGGAAGCAAGCTATCCTAATGAGACCTGATAGGCTATGATCATATGGTGGGTGGGGGAGGCCTTTTCTGGCACAGGTGTAGGAGAGGGGAATAGAGTGAAAGAGGGAGGGAGGAAGAATGGGAAAATAAAATCAATCAATCAATCAATCGAGGGGCAAAGGGATAACAATCAGGACATAATCTCATTAAATTATAATAAATTAAAATAAAAAAAGAAAGATAGATTCATCTCAGTAGAAAGGATGCTTAGAAGAAACACAGATGGCTTCTAAAAGGCATGCAAAATAAATAAGGTGACATTCAGGAAATTCTAAAAGAAGCACTGACAAAATGCATCAGCCTGTTTTAAAGTAAACAAAACAAAACAAAAAGACTCCATTAGACAAGGGGGGGGGGGACATACCCACTGAATTAACTCTGTCAGTGTTGGTGGTGACACAAAAGAGAGCAGAAAAAGGGCAGACACATAATCAGCTCCACTGATGCAAATGGCTGAAGAGCTCCAGGTCAGAGTCTGGGGCCATCTCTGTTTATTAATAATCTTCACCCAGATAAAACCTGAACTTTGCCCTCTCTTCCTGGAAGTGACTATCTGTACATCTTGGAGCAGAACATGCACAGAAGACAGGCTGCTCAATTGATTGGGACAGAAAGCCTCTGACTTCCTTGATAATTACACTTCAGAAGATGATTCCTTTGAGCTGCAGAGATGGCTCACCAGTTAAGATCATGGCATGACCACTATTCCAGAGGACCCTGGTTTGGTTCCTAATACCCACATGGCCACTAAAAACCATCTGTAACTCCAGTTTCAGTGTATGTGATGCTCTTTTCTAGCTTTCACAAAACAACAAGGACAGATGTGGTATACAAACACACATTCAGGCAAATACTCATAATATGAAAATAAATAATTTAAAGATACTTTTCACATTTAAGAAAGAGATGATCCTGCATTGAAAATGGTAGAGTGAAAATTGTAAAAGGACAGAGGCAAAAACAAAAATATAATGACAAATTTTCTGAAGTAAATGTTCTATGAGAATAAAGGCCAGGGCTTTAAGCCATCATCTATAGGATATTTAATCAAGTTGAAAAGGATTTTAAGGTTATTTCTGTCTCCATACAGAAACATGCTGAGGAAATAAATTAAAATTCCACAAAGATATGATAAGATATTTTAGTTGTTTTAAGCAAAACATCATTTCACCATTGATAAGATTATACAAAAGAAAGTCTATCAGCTGAGTGTGTGGCACAGAATATTAGCTTATAAGATACCCTCTGCAAGATCTTCTACAGACATCCTAGTTTCCTTTGTAGAACTGTTATAGACACATGCTTGTCTATTTCCTCCCCTGTGGGTTATGTCCTTCTCTTTATAGCACACCTCACCTGGTAGTTACTGCTTTGTATGATTTGTAATAGCTACCATTAAAACAGCCTTTCTTTGGTGGAAGATTTGAAGATATATGTTCTTTGTCAGATTCGATCTGAAATTTGGTCTATTCTGTGTGTATTTCCCTATTTGGGAGAAGGTATGGCTTGGATATGAATACCTTCTAAAATCGTATGCTTTGGAGATTGGGTTCTCAGCCCTTGGCACTAGGAGATTGGGAAGAAGGGGAAATAGGAAGAGATTTGCATGGGTGAAGATGTTTAAGAGCTTGCATTTGAAGGGTATGTTTTGTCCTTGCTCTCGTTTGTTCATTCTGTACTTCCTGTATGCTATGAGCTCTGCAGTCTTTCTGTTATATCATGCATTCCTTGCTTAGTGTTCAATCTCATCTCTGCTACTTAGTGAAGAGGCCACAGCGAAGCTTTCTCTTTCAAGTTGTTTTTTTTTTTTTCGGGTGTTTTACCCCAGCAATGGAAAGCCAACACAGGGAGCTATTTGCTGCTTTTAACTCTGCCCCACAGCTTGTCTTCAGTCTACAAGCTGAGCCCCATTTTGCCTTCCTAAAAATATGCCAGTCTAATTGACATGCTGCCCAAGTGAAAAGATTCAGAGCTAAGCAGGCTTAGGAAGTAATCCCTTCACACCCATCTATATCCTACTTCAAAGAGAGGGATGCTTAACTTCCCAGTTGTCAGCCAATCATCACCAAGCCCTATGCAACCCACCAAGGCATGTGGATTTTACTTTGAAACTTGTATCACTTTGTGTCTTATCTCCTTCATGTCTATGGTGGTTATTCTTTTTGTCTATTGACTATATCTGAAATTAACTAAAATCAAAATGGCTGGGCACACAGGTAAGGGATTCTTTTTCTTAATTAAATCATTTGAAGTGGGAGTGAGGGCCCAATTCTAATTTGTATCTTTGTGTGGGAAGATACACAACTAAGACATATTTTGATGTGGCAAGATCCACTGTTAATCTCGGCCACAGTCTGCTGTCTGAAGCAGGAGGATGTGCAATAAGGAAGCTTGCACTCTCTTTGTCTGCTTGCTCTCGTTAGCAAGTCTATTCCATCATGGACATGAGAGCTGACGTCTTCAGGATTCCAGTGTCTACTGAAGACCATGTGAAACATCCAATCCTATGGACTGAAAAACTTCTGGTTCTGGGATTTTCTGTTGGTCCAGGCATTGCTGCACTAGATGGTCCAGTCTGTAAGCCTTTCTAAGAAATCATATATATATATATATTTATATAAAGTTTGGTTTTCCAGGGAATCATGACTAACACAGATTTTAGTGCCAGAAATGGTTCTAGGGCAACAGAAGTATAAGAGTAAATATTTAAGCATCTGGAATACACTTTCCAATTTGCCAACACCTGCAGTTATTGAAGTTTCTTCTGCACACTCAGAGAGTACTGAAAGCCCATGATGTGAACTCAAACTTAAGGGGATGAGTGTATTTGATGATTTTGATTCACCAACTTGTGAGGTGCTACATATTTGGTGATGCAGTATATTAAAACTTTTGCAACCTGTGGAAAAATAGAGAAAATAATGATGCAGGTCAGTTCCTCTGAGCATCTCTGCAATACACTGACCAAAAACAAAAACAAAAAACAAAAAACAAAAAACAAAAAAAATAGAAGGAACTTAGTGACAAAATTAACAATTTCTACCATCTCAGACTATGATGAAGAAAAAAAATTAACTCAATAATAAATTGACCTGTTCAAAATGTCCACACATGGGCTAAAAGTTTCTAAGTGTGCCCTGGAAGAGAATCTTCTCTTCAGCGCCAACAGGTTTCAAGTGGTAGCAAATCAAGCCCTCGTCCTCATTATAAGAGTAGCTGAATTATAGTGAGGTTCCAGTCTCAGCTTCAGAAGGTGACAGCAATGAAAGTAAGAGCATTAGTTTGTAAACAGGGGAATTCTATAACGTGGGATGGAGATGTGTGGGGAGACCCTATTGAAGCTGAGAACTCTGAACCTGCAGATTCTCAAGGATTTATCTCACCGCAGGAAGTAGTCTTTCTACCTTCAGCAGATGTACTCACACACCTTGTCCACTGCTGACTGAGGATATTAACCCTTTATTGTCTGCTAAATCAGCAGTGACTTTCTGTGAATGAGATGCCAGGCAAGACAATACTGGTGTCCCTCAGAACCCACCAACAGTTGTCTCTAGACCTATAGCAAGACTGAAGGCTAAGCAGGATTCTAGAGAGCAGGGAGAAAGTGTAGTCTATGAGGAGATGCTGCACTACTAAAGAACTTAGGAGTTTGCTAACTAATTCAAGCAGAATTCTGGGGGAACATGTGTGGGAATGGATGGTAAGGGTGTGATATAATGGTGAAAGAAATATAAAACTGGATCAAGCTGAGTTTATTGGTATGACTCCATTGAGTGGTGATTTTAAGTTTAATATGAAAGTTCACAGACTTTAAAATATGGTTCAGAAGTTTGTCTGAGCATTGGTCAAAGATGATCTATTGAAAAAATAGTTGGAGATTCCAGATATCCTTTGGTTTAGTGTTGATAAAAAGGATTATAGGGCTCAGGGACAATGCAGTGCTAGAGTGAGTAACACTGTGTAAAACCGAATCCTCCAACATAGGAAGGCCCAGAAGACATGGCCATCTCCAATCCTATAAGATGCAAAATGGTCAGTGGGGCACCAGCACATTTTAAGAGCTTTGGTGTCACTGTTCCTTGTGTCAGACCTTAAGGCTGGAGCCACTGCTGCCCAGTTGAGTATAATTGGGCCCTATAGTGGCAGGGGCCAGGTGGCAGCACTGAATATAGTTGACATAAATGTTTCTGTCAAATTTTGTTAAGAGTGTGTTTGTGCAAATATTTGTGTTTTTCACTCAATTTCTTTGTCAGGAAATGCAACATCAACTAAGAGAATATTAGTGGTAATCATATTTAAGTTTGAGATACAAAAAAATGTTCCTCAAGGGACGTTACCATTAACTCTAAATTTCTAATGTATTTGCAGTTGTATAGGGGATAGTTATGTCATGTTGAGCATATAAATGATCTGGTTAAATATATATTACATTTGTAATATTACTTTGGGTAGTTACATTATCTTAAGTGTAATTAGGAATCCATTTCTGTTTTTATTTGGAAATTAAACATGACTAAAGGAGATATGCTTGTGTGAAAAGCTGGCAAGGAGTGAGTTTTGACTAAGACAATGTTCATTTTTTACTTTAGCCAAGATATTAGCCGTCATATAGAAGAGCCAGTCACATGCTCTTAATATTGGTAGCAGCCTTAGAAGGCCAGTCATTTCATATATTTATTTAATAGAGGAGGATATTAAGTTAGAGAGAAATGAGGTAGCTTGCCTAAGGTCATACTGAATAAATGTCCATGCTGATGTTCAACTCCAAGCAGTTCGGCTTTAAAGTCTAAAACATCCCCACTTTCATGTAATGCATTTCCATAATGTATGGATGCATTTACAAAATAGGAAGATAAATGATAACAAATAATTTAATAAGCTTGTAAAAATAATGCTTTCTAAATGCCAATTTATTTCCAAACGTAAAAATTAAAGTCAAATTACTGAAAACAAAATTTTGTGGTCACCACAGTTCACTTTGTGATATCAGCTAAATTAAGCAATATTCTTCCGAAGTCAATTTCTATGAATAACAGTCTCTTTTTTTTAAACATTGTTTTACATATGTATTCATGTAGGTCACTAGAAAATTAATGTAATCCTTCTGATTAAAATGTATGTATTCCAGACAGCATTAGCAAGTAGAAAAAAAGTGAATCATTAATGAGTAAAACTTGGTGAAGGAGAGAAGAGGCTTCAATAGACCCCAAAGGCAGTTTACTATTTGAAAAAAAAAGCACCAGCCTTTTGCAATCCTTCATTTGTATTTATTCAAGATGCATTTTTTAAAATCATCATTTATTAAGTGGCTGGTAGGAGTTCATGCCTGCTAGAGAAGACACAGCAGACACTGGGAGACTTTCAAGGCATTCCTTTGCATGAATGGGCTGAAGCTATACTGTGTGGTGGGGAAGAAAACTCATCCTGTCTTTGACTTCCTAAAGCAGAAAAGTCCTCCTGAAAACAGGTGGTCCTGAAAGTCCATAGATAATTAAGCAAAATGAGTCATGCTGACAGGTTGGCAGGAGATGTAAATCTTTAATTGCATTTTAATGACATCTCTTATTATAGTATGAAACTGTTAGATGGCGTAGCATAATATCATAGACTTTTGAAAATATTTTTCCCAACATTCATAAAAATGCAAGCCAAAAATACTACTGAAGGGTTAAATAGCTTGAGGAAGTCCTTTCATATATGTGATACGTATAACTGTACTTCCTAACATTTTATAATTGTTTAGTTTTGTCACTTTCTCATTTCAAGGAAAGCTAACTTGAAAGAAATGTTCCCTTTAAGATCATGTTTAAGTGACTTTTGTCTGATTGTTCCTATATACCTAGACACCATCATTTTGAGAAAAAGATGAATTATAAGAATTTGAAGCAAGTTTCTTAAAGTCTTTGTCTTGCATGACTAAGGAGTTTTAGTTCTATAACTAGTTCAATGAGAATTACACTACTTGCTTGTGCTTTATTAAAATGCATTGCTGTCAGCTGCCAGTAAACTTAATTCTTTCAAATTTAAATTATCTTTGAAACTTCAAGTAAATGAACTTGAAGATCAAATTTTCACACAGTGATTTCAATACTCTGAGAAATATTATAACATATCATAACCTTCATTTATCTTAATTATAACTTATGTGATAAATCATCCCCTTGTCTAATAAAAGTGTTGTGATTTTGCCAAAGGTCATAAATTATAGTTTGTTAAACTTAATTTCATTTAATTGTATTTTAATCTTTGATAACAAGGTTAAAGGTGAGGAATTTGAAATATAGAATTTTTGGAGTAAGTTATAAAAGAATACATGCTACGTAGTGTTTTATTTGGAGATTAATACAGTAATATAATACTACAAAATACAATCCTATTTAGAGCTTTGAAAAATGGGCTATCTTTCACTTTCCTGCAGGTTCTGAGACTATAAAATTGACAGAAACCAGGGAATCATCCTCTGGATAGTTAACAGTCATGTCAGACCACCTGTATTCTAAATGGAGCTCATGCCTCTCTTCACATCTGTAGACCATAAACACTCTGTAATTCGGTTACTGGGCACTGTTAGTCATTGTTAGAAACAGCTAAGGTTTTCTTCAAGAATAAACAAAATATAATATATGGGTATCAGGATTTTACTTCGGAACATGGCTGCTTTGGCAAGAGATCACATCCAAAGACCTAGGTCAGTATGATCCACCTGGAAAACAGACACACCTCTAGTCACAAGAGACAGAGGCAATCAGGTCTCTGAATTAAAGGCCAGCCTGGTATATAGCAAGTTTTAAGTAAAGCGAATCTTAGGTATAGGCATAGTGGTACATGCCTTTAATCCAGCACTCGGGAGACAGAGGCTTACAGATCTCTAAGTTCTGGTCAGCTGTTCACATAGTGAGTTAAGAGGAATTGCAGTAGAGTTGAGTTTGTGACAAGCCAGTTTGAATAAATCATCTTGGAGAGGAGTTTGAGCCAGAAGAGCTGAGTTGGACCAGCAGGCCAGAGTTCAGAAAGAGCTAGAAAGTTTGAGTTTATTCAGCAGTAATTCTCACAGACTGAAAACATTCTAACCCTAGGCTAGATTGTATGGAGGCTAGAAGCTTCCAGGACTAGGCCTAGGTTAGCAGATGGAGGGAGTAAGCCTATGAGATGACAATTGAATCAGTAGAATAAAAGTTACTTTTACATACATGTATATAATGAAACTTCTCTCAGAAATTTAAAGATTATTGAAATCTAAACATAATATTCATAAAGTAGAGAAGACAACATAAAGTTCCAGAATGGAGGAAAACATACTAAAATAAAATGTTGCAACAGCGACTGTTAACAAAAAAGGTAGAGTGGGAACAGAGTAGGCCACAAAAGGAAGATATGGTTTGAGGTGATGAGATTTTTGTATATTTGATAAGGAGTCACCATTCTTTGGGTCAGATTTATGCATTATTTCATTGCTTAAAAAGGCGTTTAAGATCTGTGCATTTCTCCTTAACTACAATTTACCTTCTTAATAAAATAACCTTTGTTAAATATTCAAACTCAAGTATCAGTGTGTGTGTGTCTGTGTGTGTGTGTATGTGTGTGTGTGTGTAAACAAATATATCTAAATGCTTAGATGTATAATGAAATATGTTTTTAAAAATCTTAAAGGGCATTGTTTGTATGTGATCAATCCTTGTGCATTTATTACAGTAGTGATTCACTGATCCTGTGCTGAGTCAAAATGCACATATCTTTGCATTACAGAGCTGTAAATTAGATGTCCGTGTGCTTGATAAATAGGTGGATAAATAAATTCACTAAAATAAATGTCACAAAGTATCAAGAGTGACAATTATCAGTGTAGAACTTTCTTAATATTTACTTTAGAATAATTTCAACTTTTTGAATACTTGAAAAAAATTAACAATGTGAAAGAAATCTAGAAGACCCCTCCTCCCATTATTTAGAAAGCCTTAACAAGAATGACTGAAGCTGTCTAAGGTCCACATCCCATCATTACTTCTTTCTTGAGCTTTAAATTTTATAAAAGGAAACTGTCTTACATAGCACTTACAAATGTGAATCTTTCCACACAAAGGCCTTACAGTTAAATGATGTTTAACAGTAAAACATGGTGTCATAGCTCTTTCAGTTATATTTACCATCATCATCACCATCATCAATCATCATCATCATCATCATCATCATCATCATGGTACACTAAAATCTTCTTAGTCACTCCTATTACTAAGTCAGGAACTAGGCTTAATAAAATCCCAAGTGCAATGCACATCAAAATTGAGATGAAGCCAGACTGAGGAGGTAGTCCACTGATTTCATTTCAAGTAGTTCATAGATTATTTGTATAACTTAAACATTGTTTTTATTATTTTTCAAGAGACTCCCCGCACAGTCTATTCCTATCATCCTTGTTTGTCTCCTAGAGATGGAAGGTAAGTCCCTATTGCTAAAGGATACTGATTTTGAGCACAGTATCTAGGACACTAAGAAAAATATTATCTTTTAGAAGTTACCAATGAGAAAAGAATCTAAGATGCTTTAGCTTATTATGGCAAAAATAAATTCTGACAAAAACATTCACATGGTTAATAAATTTGGATTTCAAAAAATTTCAGAAACTGCTGAGTGGTTAAATAGATGGAGCAAAGTAGATGATGGAGCACAGAGAGAAATAGAGGTGTAGATCAGACATGGGAAGAGTGGGAGCAGGAGGACAGAAGGCCTGTAGAAAAAAAAAGAAACTGAAAGTGGGGCATCTCTGTGACAAGTTGTAGACTAAATCAGGGTAAGGCTTCTGAGAGGATATGAGGTGGGGCTATTGCTGAGACTCCTAGTAGCAGGGGCCATGGAGACTGAAGAGGACACCCTCTAACTAGATAAGACTCCTAGTGGAGAACACCAACCCACCCACAAAAATTTTGATCCAAAACTTATCCTGTCTATAAGACTTGCAGGCATAAAGATAGAGCAGAGATTGAGAGAATGTCCCAAAAATGGCTGGCCCCAACCCAAGACCTACCCCACGGAAGAGAGCCAAGCCCTGACACTATTAACAATACTGCTATGCTTACAGACAGGACTCTATAGCTTACTTGTCTTCTGAGAGGCTCCACCCAGCAGTGGTTTAAAACTGATGCTGAGATTCACAGCCAAGCATTGGGCAAAACATAACATAGGGAGTCTAGTGGGAAAGTCGGGGGGAGGGCAGATAGGACCTAAAGTGACAAGAGCTCCACAAGAAGACCAACAGAGCCAACTGACCAGCATCCAGAGGGCCTTGTTGAGTCTGAAGCACCAACCAAGGATCATGTATGGACTAGACCAAGGTCCTCTACATAGATGTACACAATGGGCATCTCAGGCTTCATGTGGGTCCACTAGTAAGGGGAGAAGGGGCTGTCTCTGACATGGAGTCTGGTGTCTTCTTTAAGATCACTTCCCCCTGGCAGGACTACCTTGCCAGGTCTCAAAGGAAGAGGACACATTCAGTCCTGATGTAACTTGATGAGCTGGGGTGGGTGGCTTCCCTTTTCTAAGGAACAGGGGAGGAGAGAAGTTGGGACTGGGAGAAGAGGAAGGAGGGGGTTACAACCAGACGTAAAGTGAATAAATTAATTAAAAAACTATAAAATACTTTTACTTTACTTAAAATTAGTTTATAGTATGTCATGTTAAATCAAATATCTGAATATTTATATGCATTTTTATATAATGCCTTTCCAGGGAAAGGAGCAAAAATCAAGACAATTCCTACCTCTCAGCATTGCTAAAATACTTTCTTTTTTTAAGTATAATGCTGGGGCAATTTGCAGATTAATGGTTATTTTAAATTGCTGTTAGGCAAAGCTTAGTACTGTGGGTTCTTGTTAGTCTTTCCCATTAATTCAGCAAAGAAAAACAAGGAAAGTCAAATCACCATTGTTGGATTTTCAGATGAATACTTAAGGAAATTAAGTGCCTCTCCCCTCCCCTCCGTTCTCCTCTCTCCTCTTATTCCCTTACTATCCCCTTTCTTTCTCCTTTTCCTCTAATCACCCTCCTCCCCCTCTATGCCCCTTCTATACTCCCTTCTGTACCTCTTCCTCCGCCTCTTTCCTCTCCTATCCCTGCCCTCTCCCTCCCCCCCACCCCAGAGAGTATCACAGAATAATCTTCCAGGTGAAATGAGAGGGAAGAAAGAAAATAGCCTTGAGATTCTGTAGTTGTATGTGAAGAGATTTTCATTAGTACCTGTAAGAGATGACGGGCTAATGCTTTAATACCACATATTAACATTGTTTAAATATAGTAATGCCTCAGATGTTAGATTAGAGTGAACATATAATTAATAAGCCTTATATGATACAAATTTCTCAACAAAAGTACTCAGTGTGCAACTTTGTGCTATGGTAGTCTATAATAACTGCAGATTTTCCAATGGCAAAAGTGATCACTTCTCTATGCAGGGAATTTCTCAACAGACATATAGCATCCACAACATGTAACAAGTGATGAAGAAGTCTTCCCAATCTTCCCAATATAATTTCCTTTTATTCTTTTATTTTTCAAAGTTTGAAGAAAAACAATCAGTTATTAATTTTCAATTCTCTCAATATCAATTCCCAATTTTCTCAAAATCAATTTTCAATGATCTCCAGTCTTTCCTAAATTTACTTTGCTTTCTTCTCCCAACAACAAAACTATCTTAATTTGAAAAGAAGCTCATGCCCACATTCAAGTACCTCTTTAAGGCAAAGCAAGGAAGAAGGACAGAGATGCACTTAGCAGTGGTCTCCCAAACCCTGCCCGGGTAGCATCAAAGTACTCAATCATCTCATTACAGCCTGGTTTCTACTGATACACCTTTTCCCAGATCAGCTGGGTCATTCCTTAGCAGTGATCAAACTAAGAATGTCAAATTATTCCAAATTAAATTAACGAGAGGCTAGAATGTAATAGAATAGAAAATAGTTATTTCTTTGAACAATAACTTGATTCTTCCTGTAATGCACCTGTTGCCCTGATTAAGATCAACTTTCTCTAAGGTGGAACAACTTGGGAATTAACTTAAATGAGCATACTGCTCATTTAAGGAGTAAGTGCATAGTATTTGGATGGTAAAACAGATTTTCTTAGACAAGGCTATTTTTCCATAAAAGACCACAGCTTGATGATAGTTAAAATGATTGCCCACCCCTGCTTCCCTACCCAGTTTTAGATGCATACATAATTATTTCTGTTCTAGGTCCCTGAAAGGAAATATAAACAATTCTTAAAACATGATCTTTATTTCCTTTTAAGACAATGTCCCCTGGCGCGGGAGACCTAGTGGCACTCAGAGGAAGGACAGCAGGTCACCAAGAAGAGACTTGATACCCTATGAGCATATACAGAGGGAGGTAATCCCTCTGAGGAACAGTCATAGGGGAGGGGAATAAGGGGAAAATGGGAGGGAGGGGAGAATGGGAGGATACAAGGGATGGGATAACCATAGAGATGTAACAAGAATAAATTAATAAAAATAAAAATAAACTGAAAAAAAAAGACAATTCCAGACAGTTTTGATCAGGCTAATTTCATCTGGGACCCTGCCTTTGCCCCTTGCAAAGAACGTTTGACTGCAGTATAGTCTACACCAGCAGCCATTAAATGTGAATGTATACACTTGACTCACCTGACATATACTGAATTCATCTTGTATTTATGAAAATTCCCCATTTCAATTGCTCAATTCTCTGACAAAAGGGATAAGGCATTGCACCCGACTCATTTGTCACATGGATCTCTGGCTGAAGGGATGAGGATTGGAAACCTTTTCTCAGTTATTGCTGACACTACCCTTTCTGTCCATACTTGCCCCATAAGGCCCATGAGACAAATAAGAACTTCTAGACCAAGGCAGGAACGTGAGTCCTCAGGAAGGTAACAGAGTCAGCATGAAGCAAGAAAAAAAGATGCTTCTGTAAGACATTAACAGCTGTGTCTTCCCAAGTTGGGCCCGAGTCAGGATCTTGGTATCCTAGTTCAAATAAAGCTAAGTATTAGTAATTTTATGTCTGGGCTTAACATCCTCTAATAGAAAATAATTGTCACTTACTGATTCCTTTGAGCATGAACATGTGTTATTGTGGACAGCGACAAATTAGTGATCAAATAATTGCTAAAGAGATAGCTTGAATACTAAGACATTCACATCCAAATCAATTAAAGTAATATCTAAAAGGCTTTGGGCCTTCTTTACCTTGCTTTTTCCACCACAGAAAGTTACAAGAGTTGATTGGGAGAAACTTTTATAGTATCTAAATAATATTTAATGAATATATATTAATATATAGTAAATATGTAGGTGATATTGCTATCAGAGAGAAGCCATGTCTGATGGTGTTTATCAAAGTATGATCAGTATTCACCTGTACCAAAAGAGCTGGATTGCTTTATAAGAATTACAGTTCTTTGGAACCTCTGCACTGAATCAGAATCTCAAGGGATGGACAAAACATCGAAATGTATATAGATACAATAGAAAGTGGTTTTATTTGTCCTTTGCTTGTTTTTGTTCTTTTGTTGCTAGCAGTGGAATCTAGGGCTTTGTGCACATTGGCATGACTCTACCACCCAGATTCACCCTCAGGCACACAATTTTCATACACATTTTGAAAAATATTGAGTTAAGACTTGGTCAAAAAGAGAAAACATTTACAAAGATTATATTTGCAAAGACTTCATGTCCTCCAATATACATTAGATTCTCCAATACTTCTCTAGTTCTGCTTGTCCTGTTTTATTATGACTTGTGTCAAAAATTCTAAACCAAATGTACAGTGCATAAAAAACAGGGTAAGAATTAAATTCTCATTTCTTCCCTATTTTTTCAATTTGTTTTTATATCTAAAATCCATGGTGGGGCATAGATATTGCATGTTATAGAACAAATTAAGGAAACTAAAGAAAATTCAGTTTTGCTAATAAATAAGAAAAGTTTAGTTTATTAAAACCACTTTTTTTCATCATTTATCTAAGTCAGTGTCAAGTATGTTAACCTCCCTGTCACTGATATTATGAATGTATGACATCACACTTCTTCTTCCTGTAGCAGATGGGAACAAATGCAGTCTCACAGCCAAACATTATACTGAGAATGAGAGACTTCACAACACTCAGGTCTAATCAGCTCTAGTCAAATCAACACATTTAACTCTTTACACATGTTACAAGAAAAAGGATCTTTTCCCCCATGCACACATAGACACAAACATATGCATATATAAAAAATAAACAATTTTTAAATGTCAGGGAGAATTATATATTAAACTTTTAATTCTTGAAGTTTTATTTAAAGTTAATTTATTGCTTAAAGAATTAACAATGAACTTGGATCACTGTTTAGAATGTTTAGTTCAATTGAAAATCAGTCAGTTTTCCAGTTACAGTTAAGAACCATTTGAGAAGTAGTATGGAAACATAATACAGCTTCCTTAGATATATGCATAGATGAAAGTTAACTGAATGAAATCACAAAATAAGGAGGAGACAAAGCCAAAAGTGAACATTTCTTGTCAAGAAATGAAGCTTCCACAACTAGAAATGGGGGGGGGGTGCATCTAGTTAAGTTGTTGGCCAAGGGGTCCCATGGGAACTCCCAAACAACCAAGGCTGTTGCCAAGATCATTGGTTATTCTCCACAAAGTGAAAACTAGGCCCCATTTCAGAAGACAACACCTTTACAATTCACTGAACATAAGTAAGTTGAGCTGGTGCCAACCTACAGCCTTAACCCCAACGTGCTATCATTTTTGCATACAGGCAGGTACTCTGAACATTATCAAAGGAGAAAGGTAAAAACCAGCCCAGCCACAAACCCACTGATGTACACTGATGACCTGCCCACAATATGCACTTGTACCATAGTGTATAAGCTTGTGGGAATAACCAACCAATATCCGATTTGATTTAAAGATAACGCTACAAGAAAGAACCTTATCTAACACTGCTGGGTGACCAAGAACCTGAGATTAGATAGTGCAGTGTCCTAGGGGAAAACCATCATTACTGTCCTAAAAATTAAAATATAACAATAAAATGCCTCCTAATGACATTCTGCTATGTTCATAGACCAATGTCTTTCTCAGACTTCATCAGAGATGTCTTCCTTTAGCAGATGGGAACAAATGCAGTCTCATAGCCAAACATTATACTGAGAATGAGAGACTTTGCAACACTCAGCTCTAAATTGGATGTCTCCATCAAATCCCTCTCCTCAGGGCTCATGAAGAGACAAAAAGGGAGCCAGAGGGAATAGAAGACACCAAGGAGACAAGACTTTCTAAATCAACATGACTATATTATGCACTGTGTTTTCTTTTTCTTAAATCTGTAGAGCAATTCCTTTGGGCGTGCTGATATGCTCATTTTAAATTACTTTAAAATTTTCAGAGATGTTAGATAATGACAGTGTTTATTTAGCAGGCCTAGCCATGGTAAATACATACGAATCTACTCTAATTATTAGGAGGAAATCATGGTGGCGTCTCACAAAATGCTCAATGTGATGAATTTTCTAGTAACTTTAGATCAGCATTGTAGCTGTCTAGCTTCCAAAGATCATTTGCATGTCTAGGTGTCTGTGTGGGCTTGTAAGATTTTCTTCAAGCTCGCAATGATCACCTTCAGTTAGATAATAGCAGTATCACTGTCTCTGCAGTATTGTCTGCAAATCATCTGCACATTTGCTGTCCTTACCTTTCCTGCCTTTACTCATTATCAGGTAGTATCTGTTCATGAGCTTCTTTTGTGTGACTTTCACCTCAGTCTGACAACAAGAAAGTTAAAGAAAAGCTCTTATGCTCTAAAATAGGTTCATCACCACACCCAGTGTCATAAACTCTTAAACCTTGACTGAGTGACCTAAGAGCATGAAATGACAAAAGCGAATTGAGTCGGAACTGCCCTTTCCTGTCTTCCTGGCAGATTTTTCTTTCTATTGGATCTGTTCCATTTCAACCAGAGAGCCCAAACAGAAACTTCTGTGAAGGAGCTGTTTGTGAGAGACAATTCATAGCTCACCATAATCAATCATAATCCTTGATTCAATAAAACATACAGGACTACTGAGATTAACAAGTGGTTAAGAATACTTGTTCTTGCAGAGGACCTACATTGAATTCTCAGCATTCATTTATTCCTTTACAACTGTCCACAAATCCAGCTCCAGAATTCACACAATATGTATATTGTGTGTGTGTGTGTATATATATATATATATCCACAGCAAATGTGCAGATGAGATACAGACAATACTGCACAGATCCAAAAGAAAGAAAAATCTGCCAGGAAGACAGGGTAGGACAGCTCTGGTTCAATTTATTTTTGTCATAGGTATATGTATATGTATATGTATATGTATATATGTGCATATATGTATGTGTATATATATGTATATTTGTATATATGTGTATGTATATGTATATATACAAAGAAAACATACGTAAAGTAAAAATAAGTAAATCTAATCTAAAAGAGTGTAAATAAAATATAGGTTATCTATTCCATGGCTTGTTTGTTTGTTTGTTTGTTTGTTTGTTTCTTTAAAGAAGAAGTATAAAAATCCCCGGTCCTGTACATGGAGAAAACAAGATGGTACTGACCAAGAAGTTGCTCCCCCGATGTTGCCTTCATAGTGTATGCCACTAGTACGCATAGTACAGGCTATGGGGGAGAGATGATAGTCACAGTCTTCCCAGCTGAGAGCAGGCCTGTAGATCCATCATGCTTCAAGGATGACCTACAATCCTGGGTATACGGGCAGCACAAATTAGACATTGTAGGATTTAGAAATCCTTTTAAGAGAACATACATTTGGAAAGGAGTGGGAGGGCCAGGGGATATAATAAGAATTGGGGGAAGTAATGGCGGTATATATTATCAAATTGTATTGAATTTTTAAAATATAAATTTTTATTAATTCTTCTAGAATTTCATTCAATATCCTAAAATGATTACTCTCCAGCTGAAAAACATTGACACTTTGGCATACAAATGTCCTGTCATTCACAATCTCAAATTCATACTATATGCCAAATATTTGGGTAAGTTTACTGTTGTTCCAAAGACAAGTTCACTCTGTGCCTGGGTCATTTTGTAAAATATGTAATTTGTAAAACTTTAAATTACTATCCCTGAAGTTTATATTTTATATTTGGTATCAGATAGACACAAGAACATTTGAATACATAAATGTATGAACAGAGTTTTAGCCACTTAAATGTATAAAGCTTGTCTCCTGGAATATGTATAGACCTAGCATAAAAACATGTGAAAGACATGAGAATTCAATTATAATATAAGCAACATGTGTTGAGCATATATAGCCTCAGATCAATGGGGTTTCACATTTAACTTCTGGACTTACTGTCATAGTACACATTCTAAACATTGGAAGAAAGATATAATAGCTCATTAATTGATGTTCTACCATTTAATATGGAATCTCAACACAAAACTGTCTGCTATCTGGAGTGAGGTCAAAACCAACAACATAAACAACATAAATAATGGGTGCACAGCTAAACCTCATGCTTATGTCCTTCTGTCCTGTAATGTAACCAGGGCCAGGAAGTTTTGATGAGACTGGTTGCTTTTGTAAATACTTCACCATAATCATGACTTGGATCAGATTTTCATATATAAAAAGATGGAGTAATACTGTAGTACACAGGCATTCTACTTTATGTCCTCATAGTTAATGAAATTAAACTCTGATGCACTTGGTTGTGGATTAAATGAGTTCATTGTTACTCTAAATAGTTACCATTAAGCACTTACATATTCCTTATGCTGAGTAAAAGAAACTTCATGTAGAAGCCATTTGTTATATGCTGCATTATCAAAGGGGCAATTTATAGTTAATATCTCTGTCATTGCTGTTTTGTAATCAATAAACTGTCTGAATAACAAATATAAACTGATAGCGTAACTTGTCAGAGTCATACCACATGGGCATTGAGAACTTTTACTGTCTTGGCACAGCACAGCAGTTATTATCCCCTGGTGTAAGAGGGGATGCCTATTAGAAGTGGGTAAGGGAAATTAAATGCCAAATGTGTATGAGCTTATTCTTATTTTTCAAGACAGGGAATTTCTTTCTTCTTCTTCTTCTTCTTTTTTAATTTATTCACTTTACATCTTGATGGTAGCCTTCTTGCTCCCTCCACCTGCATCCTGATGTCCCTTAGTCCTCAGAAAGGGGGAACCTTCCTCCCCTATCATCTGACCCCAGCCTATCAAGTCTCATCTGAACTGCCTGCATCCTCTTCCTCTGTGGCCTAGAAAGGCTTCCCCACTAGGGAAAGTGACCAAAGAGTGGATACCACAGTTCATGTCAGATGCAGGCTATTATAGGAACCAGAAAGAGACTGTGCTGCTATCTGCTACATCTGAGCAGAGGGTCTAGAAGCTTGCCACGCATGGTCTTTGGCTGGTGCATCCATCTGCATATTTGTTAGCTCCATTGGTCTTCTTGTGGAGCTCCTGTCCCCCCCATGTTCTTCTACCCCCAACTCTTCTGTAAGACTTCCTGTGTTCTTCCCCAAAGTTTGTCTGTGGGTCTCAGCATCAGCTTCTATTCCCCCCCATTGGCTGGAGTCTTTCAGAGGACCTCTATGGCAGGCTCCTGTCCAATCCAAATAGACCCTTATTTATCACCGTGCACAAAACTAAAGTCCAAGTGGATTAAAGAGCTCAACATAAAATCAAGTACACTAAATCTGTTAGAAAAAGTGAGGAAGGGCCTTGAACTCACTGGCACAGGAGACAACTTCCTGAAGAGAGCACCACTAGGTCAGGCTCTAAGATCCACAATTAATAAGTGGGACATCATGAAATTGAAAAGTTTCTGTAAGGTAAAGGACTCTGTCAACAGAAAAAAAAAGACAGCCTACAGATTGGGAAAAGAGCTTCACCAACCCTAAATCCAACAAAGGGCTAATATCTAAAATATATAAAGAACTCAAGAAATAAAACACCACAAAGCAAAATGATGGAATTAAAAAATGGGGTACAGAGCTAAGCAGAAAATTCTCAACAGAGGAATATCACATGGCTGAGAAACACTTAAAGAAATGTTCAGTGTCCTTAGTTATCAGGAAAATGTAAAGCAAAACAATTCTGAGATACCAACTTATACCATCAGAATGGCAAAAATGAAAAACTAAGGTGGCAACACATGCTAGTAAGGATGAGGAGAAAAGGGAGTAGTTACTCCTCCATTTCTGGTGGAGGTTGAAACTTGTACAACCACTGTTGACAGAAAGCTGGTACTTTCTCAGAATACTGGGAATAGTGTTACCTCAAGACCCAGCTATTCCACTCCTGGGCATATACCCAAAAGATGCTCCACCATACAAAAAGGACATTTGTTCAACTATGTTCATAACAGCTTTATTTGTAATAGCCATAATCTGGAAACAACCTAGATGCCCCTCAACTGAACAATGGTAAGTAAACTGTGGTGCATTTACACAATGGTATGCTACTCAGCTATTAAAAACAAGGAAATCTTGAAATTTTCAGGCAAGTTGATGGAACTAGAAAAGATCACCCTGAATGAGGTAACCCAGACCCAGAAAGACACACATGGTAAATACTCACTCATAAGCGGACATTAGCCACATAATGCAGGATAATCACAGTACAATAAACAGGCCTAAATAAGCTAAATAACAAGGAGGACCCTAAGGAGAATGTTTAATTCTCATTCAGAAGGACAAATAGGATAGACACAGGAAGCGGTTGAAGACAGGGGATCTGTAACCCAGCCATATCATCTTTCTATTCAGCAGCCTCAGTCCCACTAATTTAGAGAAGCTGGTGCATGGTACACAGGCTATGTATTCAGACTGGCTATGCCTGCTGGTAGCTCTACTGTTGCCCATATCTGGCATGTGAGAAAGTTTCTGAAATTCGCCTTTGTTTTAATAATATTTTATTTATTTTAAAGTGTATCTACCTTAACATTCTTCCAACTAACATAGTATCCCCACCCTGTCTCTCTGCCAACTTTATATCCTCCATATTGTTGCCATTATTTATAACCACCTGATTTTAATTAGTGCATAGTGAAGGCAACTCCTGGGGCATGAGCAACCTACCAGTGGCCATGCCTCCAAAGGAAAGAGACCATCTAACTAAATAACCACCAAGTACCAATTGCACCACTGCCAAGGGAGAGGCCTCATTGGCCACTTCTTCATCAATAATAATTTTTTGATTGCTTTGATCTTATGTGGGTAAACACAGAAACTTTGGGTTAATGAGCACAATCATCTCCGTCATTTCCAAGAGTCAGCTTTCTTCCTCATTCTCTGTGCAGATTACAATGCATTCATGATTAACTCTGAGTTACCCATAATGCATAGCAGTCACATGAAAGAAACAAAGGCACTTCCTCGTTTAGTCATTGAACCAGGAGAGAGTTCATATTTGAATCTTCTCTATGCCAGGCTCCCTGTTGTCTTTCATCCTCTATGTGTCTGTTGTATGAGTCTGAATGTAGGCCTGGATGAAAGAGGACTTGTGAATTTGTTTGCTCCTATGTCTGTTTATGTATATCCCTGTGTGTGTCCATCTGTTGTATGAGCTCAATGTTTGTGTGTGTGTGTGCATGTGTACGTGTGTGTGTGTGTGTGTGTGTGTGTGTGTGTGTGTGTATGATGTCTGTGTATCTGTGATTAAAATACTCTTTGTCCGTAAAAAGAGATTCACTTTATTTATTGAACAGCATAGGAAGCATCATCACCAGGGTGTGGGAGTGGAGGTTCACAGGAATCTGAGTTTTACTAGGAATTAATTGGATCATTGGACCCAACTGATCCCAACTAACAATAACATATCAGGGATCAAATGATCTCAGATAACAAACATCACTGCAAATCAACCAATAGCCTTAAATGGCTGCTTTCAACTTTTTTGGAGTTGTTTTCAATTCTTGAATTTCCTGCTTTCAGCAAATGACACACATGCACTACTCTGAGTCACAGGCATGGATAAATACATAATTTAAGATTGTAGTTATACATTAGCTTAGATTATAAAAGTTGACTGCATGGAAAATCCAAGGCAAAAAGATGGATTGTTACATTGTTCTTTTAAAGGCCATTTGGGTACACAAAAGTCTGAACTCTTAAATGACCTCAAGGAGAATTAATAGCCTTAGCTGTGAAGTCCAGCAAATGTTCCAGTCTTAGAATGTAAGATATATTTTCAGAATATTGCATCACCACAATTCTCTAGCTCTCACATTATTTTTGCCCACCTGGATGGTGAGTGCCAAGAACCTAGCAGAAACTCTAGGGACTGATTATAAGCTAGTAACTGTGAACAAGGCATTGGGGCGGTCTCTGTCCCAAGAACAGCCTAGGGGAGAGAAAGAGGGTATTCTTGTATGTTCTCTCCTGGTTCTTCAAATTAATCACTCACCGTGGGTTTGACATATGCCAAGCCTTGGATGAGAAAGAACAGAGTCATACAGATAATCTCAGTGCTGTTTGTGTCGGGTATTGGGCTCAAGTTCTTTTGAGTCAGAATTAACATTATGTTACCCTCATTCTCCCATGAGTGTTAAGATTTGTTATCCATGGTTATTCCAAGGAAGAAAAACAAGTTCTTCTCAATGAATGTTATACTTTGAAATTCAATATTAGAACAAACTTGGAAGTAGAATTTAGTCTCCTTTGCTTATTTTATTTCTTCCTGTATTCAGACTTGCTCATCATAATTCCAGGTTCAGAAAATGCAAATGCCATTGCATATGCAAAAAGAAAAGGTCACACCACAATTTTGTTTCCCTGAAGTACTAGATATTAAAGCCAGGAAATTATAGATGTTAGGCAAACACTCTGCCATATACCATGTATCTTTTTTATTTAGATACAATCTGTGGCCCACACAGCCCTTGGACTTACAAGCCTAAATACCAAGGATTATTGCTACTTAGACATTCTTTTTTCCATGTCTAAAGACTTATAGTAGTCTAAAACAGCCAATCCTACTTCTCAGTGAGTCACATGTACTGCAAGACAGTAATGCTAAGCTGAGAGGGTGACCCACTCAATTTTAGAGAAGAAACTCCAAACTGTGCTCATATGGATAATAAACAAGATAGGAAAATATGCTTCACAGTATCCTTTTTTGCTTTGACCACTTAAGTGCAATATATAACAACAGTAATATGTTTCTTATTATTTAGCATTTAGGAGGCTTGTTAAGGTAAGAAATCCTGGTGATAATAGAGAAAGCAAACGAAAGCATACTTTGTATTTTTGTTAAACCAAGGTGAAAGAAAAAAGAAACCAAGCTGGGAATGGAGGCACCCCCTTTAATCCCAGCAATCAGCAGTCAGAGGGAGGCAGATCACTGTGAGTTCCAGGCCAGCCTGGTCTACAAAGTGAGACTCGGACAGCCAAGACTACAGAGAGAAACCCTGTCTCATGAAACAAAAAAGAAACAAACAAAAAATAGTGAAATTCAAAAAAAGGAAAAAGAAACCTTATAACTACAATTTTCTTTTCCATTTTTTTGAAGTAGTAGAACTTTAAACATAAACTCAAAAGTAGAATTTGAAGGGAAACCCACATATATTGACATTTTATACTTGGGTTCTCCTAAAAGGTACAGATATTTTCTTTTTATTCATATTTCTTCAACTCATTATAAATGCAAGAACATGGAATAAGATGCCAAAGTACCTGGAGCCTTCTTTGCTTGAAAATTCATCCAAGACACTTAGTTCAACTATATTTTGATATTAAACCAGAGAAAAAATAAGAAATAAATTTGGTTATAAAGTCCAGTAATGACAACCAACCACAAATTACCAAATATGAAAAGATTTTAGGTATAAAAATGTCACGTTTTTTTTTTTTTTTTTTTTTTTTGACCGTTGTCAGATTTTGAAACCAATAGCCATGTAAAGAGTTTAGATGAAAGTAACTGCCGGACATGGTGGGACATACCCTAAATCCCCCCAGAGATAGGTGGATTTCTGTGAGTTTGAGGCCAGTCTCGTCTAAAAGTGAGTAGAGGGTAGCCAGGGCTACACAGAGAAACCAAACCAAACAAACAAAAAACCCAAGGAACTGAGCTTGAAATGACAGAAATATATCTTATCCCAAACATTCAAATACATTTTTCTCTTTTAATCCTTCTTCATTCCTATGACGTTTCAGAATCTCAATATGGTTTCTGACATGTGATGACTATTAATATTTATTGTTCTCATTTTAACAGAATCAGTTTTATTTGAGTATGAAAAAGCTCGGTGGAGTCAATCTGGTGATATGTCTCCATAAAGAGTTTGTTATGCAAATGTGAGCACCTGAGTCCCCACATGAGTCGGGTGGAGCAGCATGTGAGTCTGTTACCCCAGTGCGAGGGTGCAGAGTCTGAAGCATCCCTGGAATCAATGGGCCAGGAAGTCTAACTGAGTCCGGAAGGTTCAGGCTCACTGAGACACTTTGTGTCCAAAAATATGGCACATACTGACTGAGGAAGTCATCTGCCTCTGGCTTTCACACCCACATACACACATGCACATACATGAATGCACACAAGGACACCTACACACAGGGAAAGAGAGAAAGGAGAGAGACAGACAGACAGACAGAGAAGGGCTGTGGTGGTGGAAGATAATTATCTATTTTTCTTTCTCTGATTTAGTAAAAATTTCAGGTGAAATTCAAAAGTTTACAGCTTGCAAAGTAGAATCACTCAAAGGTTTTAACTGAAACCTGTCACCATAGCAGCTTCACAGTGTAGGTTAACAATGACCCAAATGCACTTTCATCTGAAAACTGTTTGGAATGTAAATTGAATTACTATTCTCGTCGAAATTCATAATGGAAATGGATTTTTCTCTTGAGAATTCTGTTGCTGTCAATACTCCACATAAAGTTAGTGAGAGTACATTAAAGTTACAGATTATATTTGCTTTTACATTTACAAGTCTGAAGGCATTATTAGAAGTGTGAGTCAGGTAGCCTCATACATTGAATTATCTGTTTCTATGAATGCTGGTTATCTGGATTTCAGAAATTAAACATTTTTATTTTTACAAACAGTATCCATTTAACTGTGCACTGGCTGACCTCCAAGTTGAACTCGATGGTCCTGACCCCCGGAGTTTATACTCTGACGTCCAGCCCCATCTGTTGTCTAAGGGCTGCCCTGTAAAATGACTAAAGCCCATCAGAAGTATAGGTGAGCTGAGAGGCATCCGCTTGCTCTCAGTCATTCATGCCAGCAAGCACAAGCTGCTCCATCACAGGATGCTGAGCTACCTAGAAGAGAGTTATACAGGATAAGCAGTCCAGGGATCCTGTAACGAGCCCTGACACACCAGCATCTCACTGATACTCTTGAGAGTCCTTGAGCTACAACAAATAACAGCAGCACAAGCAAGTAACTCAATGACTCACAGTGGAACAGCTAAACAAGCACTTCTTAGAATTTGTAAAAAACAGTGAGTGGGCCAGCTCGATGGCTCAGCAGCAAAGGTGCTGTCTGTCCGGTCTGATAATCTGCACAACAGCCTGGTATCCACTTGGAAGTGCCAAACCAATTCCCTCTAGTTGTTCTTTTCACCCACCCACATCATACTGTGGCAATTGCCTTGTCCTTCCTCCACTAACATACACAATAAATAAATGTAAAAAGAAGAATAAACAGTGTGGGGTAAACTTGCAACTTCTAAATGTTACAGCTATTGTCTCACACCAAAGTATAGCATAGACCTATTTTGATGTGTGTGCCAAATAGAAAATGTTCAGAGAACCAGAATTTTCCTCTAGCTTAAAATAAAAACTTAATGTGTAATATTCCAATAAATTCTTTACTCAGAAGTGAGCAGAAAGCAGCAGAGAGAATCTACTTTGTGACGCTGGGGAGATGGCTCAGGAAAAATACTCCCGGTGCAACTATGGTGACATGAGTTTGAATGCCCAGAAGTCACATAAAACCCAGTATGGAAAGCATTTACAATCCCAGTGCAGCCCCTGCTGGAAGATGAGAGGCAGGGCCAGCAGATGCACCAGGAGGAGATGAACCAGCCACCAGCTACGTGGCTTACCGAACAACGAATGTAAGAGACACTGTCTCCAAACAAGGAAGAAGGCAAGAAGTGATCGTACAGTTTGTCCTCTGACCTCCACGTGCAAGTTGTGGTATGAATGCTACACATACACACACATACACACATACATACACATCAGACAGAGAAAAATATTTTAATGAAAGACAAAGAAAAGCTTATGCCATAAATTCATCTAAATGTATTTGTATATCTACACGTTTAAATAAGTTTAATACATAACATAATATTAGCATCTATTATTATTTTCACTATCTCAAAGAAAGCATTTTTGACTGTGATTTTTTTACTGTAATTCTGGAATAATAATAGTATTTCATTTTTTAAAAGACTTGTAAGAATAAAACAAAATAAACATGGTATGCTCCCTTTTAAAAATTCATGTTGATTCCTTTGTTTTTACTTCACTGAATTAGCATCATGTTTATAAAGTAGGTTTCATGACCTTAAATAACCTAAAGAACTATTGGGAATTTCATCTTCTCTTCACACCTCTTAAATTATGCAATGAGTATGTTTCTTCAAGAGGGAAACTGGCCGGTTAAATGACTGTGGTTAAGGACTGCGGAGGTAGCTCTCTTGTTGAGGTAGCTCTCTCGTTAAAGACTTCCTGGGAGAGCTGAAGTACTTGTCCTAAATGGGATGTCTTTACCACACCACTTCCTTCAAAGCTCACAAAACTATGAGAAAGAGATGTTAAGAAGCAGAGGTAGTGACCAATTTCAAGGAAACATCATTTTCCAGACACTATAGGACTGATCCACATGAATTCACAGAAACTACAATAGAATGTGCAGACCTTTATATATTCAGGCAAGAAAAAGATCCCAATGTTGAGAAGGAACAGCATACACAAAGTCTCACACTACACAAGAAGCTATGTTTAACTAAAAGCTACTGGAAAAGGAAAAGCTGGTGTTCTTCAGTGGAGTGACATTGGGTATCAACCACACGCAAGGGTAGGCCCCATGCTCAGGAATAGTTGACCAGCACAAATCAGACTGTACTGTGTGTGTGGGGGGGGTGCATGTGTGCTTTTTTGTTGTTGCTTCTTTTGTATTGTTTAGGGTTTCATTTGGGTTTTTTAGATGTCATTCTTCATATGGTATGAATGAAGATTTGAAGGTGTCTTTCTTCTGCTCATACAAAGAACAGAGAACCAGCCTTAATTGTTCTGTGCACCCTGCACACCTCAGACATTTATAATTTTAGGACTGTATAATTCTTGTGAGAAATTATATGTTTTAAGACCAAAAGAACCAGACACTGATGCTGGATCAGACCTCACAGGATTCACTCCTCCCAGCCAGCTGGATGCTGGCATCCTGTATCCTTCATGTTCCAGCACCAAGTGCTTCAGTTACTGTGCCTCATCAGAACAGGACAGCTCCCAGGTCAGCTTCGAAGAAAGCTTCTGATCCCAATTGCTCCAGCATTTCAGACTGTCCCACACAGGAATTATGAAGCCTTGAATTTCTCACATTTTTTTCTGAAAGAGAGAGCATGATCTTGGGAGGGTGGAGAGGTGGGAGATGATCTATTTGGTAGTAAAAGGCTGGGGAGAAAGGAGTATGGTCTAAACATATTGCATAAAATTCTTAAAACATTAAAAATTTTAATATTAAAGTGTTTGATTTTGAGCATTAGATCCTTTATTTGTCCCCAGAACCAGGTATTAAAAAATGAAATAAAAAGAAAATTGTTGGTGCACAGTATAATCTTGGCATAAGGGAATGAAACAAGAGGGTCACTGGCCAGTCAGCCTAGTTTATTTTGTGACATCCAGGCCAATGAGAGAAGCTGTCTCCCAAGGAACATCACTTGATGAACAGTCCTCTGGCCTCCACACTCAGGTCAGTTACTCACAAACACAAGCACAAACACAGACACACACACAGGTGCACATGTGCACACACATGTGCACACTACAAATACGCCCATATACACATGCACACAGACACATAATACCATCCACATGCACACATACATATGTACATACACACACACTCCCAGTACCCCCACACAGATGCACACATAACTTCCCACATGCACATATATACCCCCACAGGCAAACACCACACAAACACATGCACCCATATCTCTCACATGCACACATAAACACATGTGCACATACCGCCACATGCACCCATATAAACACATATCCTCCCATAGGCACACATACCCTTCCACATGCACCTGTACACACACAAAATAAACAAGGACATGGCATGTAAGTGTATGTGATAATGCTGGTAATCTTTCGACTCTCATTCAGCATCAAATATCCAGCTTCAAAGCTCCCAGAACTTACGATATTTACAAAATCTGGCATCCTCTATAATAATTTTAAATTCAGAGACACATGCAGTACATTATGTATAAAGATATATACATGAATTTATTATTCATGTATTTGATAAAAAGGAGAGCTGTAATTCATATTTCTTTTTTCTTTATGGTTTAGGATTGTTCTCTTTACCTCATTTCCACATATCCTCATTATGGCGTTATTCTTCTTATTGTCTAGTACACAATGAAACTTGAAGTTCATGGGAACTTAGGAATAGAAAAAAAAAACAATTTAGAACCTGTCTAGACCTCCCTTTACAGCTGAGTCTAGATGCGCAGAATGCAGTGAGTGTCAGGCTCCTCTGGTGACCACCTCCCCACAGACTCACCAAGTGCAATATGTAGTCATTCCTGTATGTTGCGATGATGTTGTGCCATTGTTGTTTCCCAAAAATGTAGTCGTGAGCATAGTTACATCAAAACAGCAGAGCTGATACTGGAGAAGTGGCTTATAAGTAGATACTGTGATAATTGTCAAAATTGTCATTGATTTGTCTCTCTTAAGGCCTTTAGTAAGGTTCTTATCTGGCTATATGTGTTATCAAATAACTTTCATCTCTAAATTTTGTTAAATTACATGAATTCTGGTATCAATTAAACTTAAAATAGAGTATAATCTTATTTCTTAAATATTTACATAGGCTTCAATTCTCTTAAATAATTTTGTCATGAATATTAAAGAGTTCATTCATTTTCATAATCAAAAAATTCAGAAATTAATCTCATCACAATATCTAGGCACATTATTTTTCTCCAAACTTTCCTTGTTTTCATAGCTTATTTCTAGTAACATAAGTTCAGTGCTGAATTTGACAGGTGATATGAAGGTCATCAAATCCCCCAGAACCTTCTTAAGAACAAATCCCAAGAGTTGCCAGGACTTTAAGCCTATCTTCTGCAAGTTAATGTTATGATAGTCTTATTTCCTTTTCACTTTTTATTGATTCCCTGTGAGTTTCACACCGTATACCCCAGCTCTCACAATCCCAGAACGGGCTCATCGATGCCTTTCACAATCAGGGCCAGCTCCACTGTATTGCCCAAGCCAGGTCCAGGGTTTGCTCTCCCTCGTGCTGTAGCTGGCTAGAGGCAGAAACAGCTCACCCTTGGCATTTCCTTGGTGTCAGTTCTCCCAACTGCCTCAGGAGGCAAGGGAGTGGAGTCCAAGAAATTGGAGGGCATCTCCTCTCCCCTCTTCCCTCTCCCCCACTGCAGGCCACCTCATGGCAAGGAGTGGAGGAGCGGCAGGATCAGCTCTCCAAGCTCACCCCCTTGGGGCCAGTTCACCATTTCCCCTTCCACTAGGGCCAGTGCCAGTGAGAGGCAAAGACAGCTCGCCAGCTCTCATATCCCTAGGTGAGCTTTCCAGACAGCATCTCCTCCATACCCAGGCCACCTAATGTCAGATGAGTGGTGCAGCCCTTCCTCCTTTGTTCATGCCTTTGGGGTAGGCTCATCTGCCCATCCAAACCCCACCCTCAACCACCAAGCCCCCAGCCCCCGATGCCCCTATCCTTGCCACCATAGCCAGCTCTACTGTGCTGCTCAGAAGAAATGTAGGCAAGTTCTCTAGAGTGCTCTCCTACTCTCATGACCCCAGGGTCAGCTCTTCTGACTGCTGCACATTGTGAGGGGCAATGGGGAAAAAGCATCACTCTCACACCCACACCAGACAAGCAGCAGTGCTGGCTCTCTTGGGGTTGGCTCACCTGCACCCCAAACCCCAACACCCTCCCCATCACTACCACCAGGGCCAGCTCTGCTGTGGTTTCCAGGCTAAGAGCAGGGTCTGATCTCCATGTGGTCTCTGGTGGCTGCCCCAATCAGGGACATCTCTATGTTCTCTAGTGATAAAATGCCACCAACCACTGAATCTGCTTAGCAGTGGACTCAGACATAGACCTCAGCAGTAGCTCAAGCTGGGACCTCACCATGGCCTCAGGTGGAGGGGATGGCTACTCAACAGGCTATTCCTCTCCACCCTCCAGTCTCCACTTCCATCTTTCTTTATAATGCACAAGCTGCTCCACTTCTCCTTCTCTCCCATGTGACCACTGCATACATTGCTCCCACATCATGGTGGATCCTTCTGCAGGTTGGCCATATGGCTGGCAGGCCCCTGGGTCTCATCCACCATCCCTGCTGATTGGTGTGGCAGCAAGTGGGTGTCTATGGCCTGCCTGTGTCATGCATTGGAGGCCAAGTCTATGGGTGTCATGGTGGTCCTCTGGTCTCTGTCTCTTTCCTACCTTGCACTGTGCTGCCTGGATTTGATTTGATTTTTTTTTTTATGAGTCCTAGGTGTAAGACTGCTATGGCCAACAAGTCAGGCATCAAACTAAGGTGAACAAAGGACTGTCATCTGCTATGCCCCTGACTTATGTAAGAACACCACCACCAACAAGGTGTCTGTTTGCCCATTTCTGGGTGGGAGGGATGGAGGGAACTTGAGAGTCTTTTTTTTTTTTTTAATTTTATTAATTTATTCTTGTTACATCTCAATGGTTATCCCATCCCTTGTATCCTCCCATTCTTCCCTCCCTCCCATTTTCCCCTTATTCCTCTCCCCTATGACTGTTCCTGAGAGGGATTACCTCCCCCTGCTCATAGGGTATCAAGTCTCTTCTCGGTGACCTGCTGTCCTTCCTCTGAGTGCAACCAGGTCTCCCCCTCCAGGGGACATAGTCAAATGTGAGGCACCAGAGTATGTGAGAAAGTCATATCCCACTCTCCACTCAAGTGTGGAGACTGTCCTGTCCATTGGCTAGATCTGGGTAGGGGTTTAAAGTTTACTGCCTGTATTGTCCTTGGCTGTTGCCTTAGTTTGAGCGGGACCCCTGGGCCCAAATCTGCCTATCATAATGTTCTACTTGTAGGTTTCTACGTCTTAATTAGAACATTTCTTGAAAGATACATCCCCCCTCCCTCCTTCCATGAACTGTTAATGCCCGGCTAGTGCTCTGGAGAGGGTCCAGAGTAGTTTCTCTCTGGTGTTGGACTGCAGATGCCCTTCTAGTTCACTTTATCTCTTGGGTGGCCAGAGCTGATGGCTCAGGCAACCGATCAGAATTGAAAGAAGAAAAAGGAAGGAAGGGGAAAAAGAGCCCAAGGTTTCTTCTCTAGGGACTGGCTGTACTGTGGCTAAGGAGAACTTAAACTGACCACCTTTTTTTCTATGGCCAAGGCTGTAAAAGCGGGTTCTGGCTAGAAACTGCATGGGGGTCAGTAAAGGAGTCTCTTTGATCTGGAGATAGGCCTCTTTGCTGAGATCTCCAATAAGTTGGTTTAAAGTAGGCTTATTAGCTGTAGAAGGCTGATGGCCTTGAGTCTGCTAACTTATTTGCAAATCTATAGAGAAATAAGAAGTAAGAGAGAGATAGAAAATAAACCACTCACACTCATACGTTCAAGAGAAGAGGATCAGGAAAAAAAGTGGATGAAGTCAGGCATCTTAACTTCAACTGAAGTTAAGCTGCTCAATCTTTCTTCCTCTGCTCTCCTTAAGTTTCTCCTCAATTTTCTCCTTCATTTTTTCCTCTGTTCTCCTTCATTTTCTCCTCTGTTCTCCTGCTCACGTTTATTGTAGCCCATACTTATACTTCTGAGAAAAGGGAATTACCTCATAGTCAAAAGAGTACAATTAATCACAAAAACAGATGAAGCCTAAAAACACAACAGGTTACATGCTTTAAATTTAAACATTTCTTATCTATGTATCCATTACATAAGTTCATGGTGAGTTCAAAATGACAAAGGTTGGCAGGGTCTAAGGTTAATAGGGTCTGAAACTTACAACAGTATACAACTTATCAGTTAGGACGGACCTGACTATACACTGTCCAGCTATCTCTTAGTTTGTTATGAGCTCAGAACAATAATTTTGTCTGTCTTTCATTCTAAGAAACAGAGTAAATTCAGACATCTCTAGGTAACTTCATTCCATATAGGTTCATATGGAGTTTAAACAAATCTGGCTATATTTATGGTCAAATACCAGGATTCGTGGTGCCATCTGTGGTGGAGGCTTATCTGAAGCCACAAATCTACTGGTAGGCTATCCTAATTGAGGCATCTGGAGGTCCACAAAGGTATTTATTGCAGCCATAAACTAACTTTAACTTTTAAAACTATTTGAGCCAAATCAGGAATTCCATAATCAGGGATTAATTCATCTGGATAACAAAAAGTACATCTTCAATAAGATCCTCTAGGAAGTTTGCTCAATCAGAGCTGGTCAGTACCCAGAAAATAACAATTCACACCAATTCCAGATGTATTTAGTTTTGGTTTTCGAGACAGGGTTTCTCTGTGTAACCTTGGCTGTCCTGGACTCGCTTTGTAGACCGGGCTGGCCATGAATGTAGTCCTGGCTGTCTTGGACTCACTTTGTAGACCAAGCTGGCCTTAGACTCACAGTGATTCACTTCCTCTGCCTCCCTGGGTGCTGGGATTAAAGGCATGTGCCACCATGCCCTACTCTAATGCCAGATTTCAGAGAGATGCAGCAGTGCACAATTGACAGGGTAGTCAGAGGTTGGAAGCAATTCTGGGGCACATCACGATACAGACCTTGCAAATATCAGATCACCTCCAGAGATCTCTCATGCCTTCTGGACTTTCCCAAATCAATGGCTCCGACAGCATGTCAGAGGCTGGAAGCAGTTTCAGGGTACATCGTGGTATAAGACCTTGCAAACACCAGATCACCTCCTAGACAGCCCACATGCCTAGTGAACCCCCTCAACAGGGCGGCTCTTGGCAATGAACATTCTAGAAAGAGATCTCAAGTCTTAATCATAATCTTTCTCCTTTATATATTCTTTGAGAATTTCATAGGTATGTAAAAAGAATGTTTTAAGTGTTTAGTTTATGTGTATGGCTGCTTTGTCTGCTTGTTTGTCTGTTCACCATGTGTGTGTCTGGTGTCACCAGATGTCAGAAGATGGTGGTAAATCCCTTGTAACCAGCAAGCACAGTCATTTCAGGCCTTGAAGCACTTAAATAAAGTAAGAGAAGGATGTTGTCAATCATAATGCAGTTCATTTTTCTTAAGCACAGAACAACTGCAATTGGCAGCAAAGAATTAGGGCCATATACCTTGAGAGAAATGGCTATCCATTCCATTTAGTTAGCTGTAACAGTGTGGAGAAAATGTTAAATGTCTAATTCCTTTGAGGTATTACCCTTTCAACATTAACTTGCCTTAGAACTAGTTTTACATTGCTCATTAGTTTTCTAACAGTATTACACTAAGAGACAAAATGTGGCCACACAGCAAGGTGTTCATATTTACCCACAGATTATCAAATAAATATACATACAGAGAGTTCATTTTTTACTGTGTACCTTTAGCACAACCGGAATCCTCTATTTCCATATCATTATTAATGAAAGTATTTCATTGAGAGATCACTCATTTCTGTTGTACACTGTATCTTTAAGAAATGCATGAGAGGTTTCCACCACAAACTTATTACATGGATAGTATCACACTATAAAAATTCCCTCTGTTGTGCTTATTCATCATCTTCCTGACAACATCCATGATTGTTGAGTGTCTTTTTACACTTCTCAGAGAGTGATAGAGTTGGAATGATACAGTAGTGTCATTTTACGATTGACTTTTTAATTTTACTTAGCAACAGACATTTAAGGTTTCTCTACATCTAATCCCTTCACAGCACATTTTAATTGTTTAATTACTGAGTAATATTCCATTTGGATATATCAGAGTTTATCCATTTATTTACTGTAGGATATTATTCTTGCATCCAAGTGTTGGCAGTTACAAATAATTACACTGTGAACATTTACATACACATACTTTTAAACTCCAGTTAGGAAATATAAAGTAATATGATTGTGAGTGGATCATATAGGAAGAGCATATGTAGTATGCAGGGAAACAAGAACATCAAAAATACTCCCCAAATTTCTCCCAGCATATCTGTGCCACTCTCATGAACATGTTATGACAGGTACATAGGCAAGCATGTTTATGTCTTTCAGAATTTATTGGATAGCAATAAATTCACAAGGTTCACTGGTTCCACTGACAAAAATTTATTACATAACCCACTTACCTGAGTGTTTATTTGAGGTTAATTTTAGTTCTTTTATTCTGATCTAATTTTTTAAATAAGAGAAATAAATAAAACAGAAAATACAGCTACATACTTATGTACCTATGTAACTGAGAGTCTGCACAGATAATACAACCAACTAGCCCAGCATCTCTTGGAGCTCAGGCATCTGCATTTGAACGCAAAGCTGTAAAATCCAGCAAAGAGATGAAAGGTGGAACTGGCTTTGAAACAGGAAATAATGGGTCAGGCACACACATGAAACCAGGTGTACAGAGCTGTCATCTGTATCAGCAGCTGGGGACCAAGCCAAACCAGGAATCCCAGGTGAGGCACAGCAAGAAACCCAACTGTGTCATATAATATGAAGAAACAAAGAGCAGGGCCACACCCTAATCCTAACAGCCTCTTAGGAGATTACCACCAACTAAGAAGGTTCCTGCTGCTCTGTGTTCCTGCAGGCATTTGTACCATTAAGTGTTCCAGAATATTCTCATTGCAGCCTATATATAATATTGGCTCATTGCTATAATTTGCAATTCCCTAATGACATACAGTACGAGCGTCTTTCCTTATCATTTTTCTCTCTGCATATTACTGTCTGTGAAGGGTGTGTGTTAGGTATGTTTTAATTAAGTGGCTTGTTTGTTTATTGGGTTTAAGAGCTATTTACGTATTTTCAGTACCCACTCTTTATGCCATGCATTTTATACGTATTTCTTTCTGATGTTTCACTGGATTTTAAAAAAATTTTGTTGTCTTTTTTTTTTAAAGTATGAATATCTATTTAAAAACCAAACATTGCTAAAGTTATAAATTAAAGATAATTAATCATCTTCATATTATACATAAGTTTATTGTTAGAAACATGGGAGTGGGGTAGTGCATAACAGTTTTTTTTTTTAATGTTAAAACTTCTGTTGGTCCCACACATGCAGTTTTTACTATTTAGGTTACATAAAAATATTTCCCCTAATATAATTTTAATCAGACTTAACACAAATAAAAGTTTGATAAATACATGTGACATGAATTCACATGAATCAAAAAGCACTAAGAAAATTTGGGCTTAAATGACAAAGAAGCACATGTCACCATGTCAATGCAACAAACGTAACATTTCACTTGTTTACTTACGTTCTTGTATCATTTTATAAAGATTGAGCAAGAATCATGGAATATTGGACAAAAAGTGTGTTTATGAACATGGAATCAATACATAGTTCAGAAGAGGCCAATTTCACCTATTTTATTTGTAACTGACCACAAAGGATTCTATTTACTACTTTATAAAGGCATTTTTACTTTAGGAAAAAAAATCAATGCTTTTTGTCACCTAAATGTTTGTCTTACAGTTTCCAAAGTCCTCAACTTATTTCTGAATGTGTCCAATAACATGGATACTCAACAGGAAGATATCAGGAAATATTTTTTTACTGTAGAAAATCAGACTGCCCTGCTCTGGGGAAGGACCAGAGAGATTATTATTCTCAAATACTCTAAGGACAGGATGCCACTGCAAGTGTGCTCTCTCATCCTCACCAAAAATGCTATAATAATAAAAGTCCCTAGAGGAACACTTCATACTTTTCTAACTTTGAATACAGCCAATATTTTAGGGTTTCCATACATTTGCCTCCTAATTAGTTTCCTACTTGTTTCTCTAAGTTTTGTAGAGTGAACAATTGTCAAGTTCTAAGAAGCTGCCTAGCTAACAATGAATGTAGGCAACGAAAATCTTTCTTTATAGAGTTTCAAGAAAAAGTCAAGAAAAAAAAATCAAATACCTGAAAATATGTGTCAAGTGTTGCTGTGAATCATAGGTGCATCACAAAGAAAAGAAACATGTATATTCATAGGAGACAAAATATCCCTCAGGTAGGGGAACATTTGAATAAACGTCTGAGTTTGGTTGTGAATCACGTAAATATTTAGAAGCACAGGACTCCAGAAATTGGGACTACTAATACTAAAAGACTAGAGAAAAGAGCCCTGGTTTCTTCAAATGCCAAACTTAGAGTGTCTCTAAATAGCTCTGTCCACCTTCATCTGACTTCAAGTCATGGTCTTTTACTTCAGCCTTCCAGTGATGGGACTGCACATGAGCATGCCACCATATCTGGCTGAGTCAAAGTTTCTGGTATTGCACCATATTTTCCAACCATGAGTGTTACAAAATGAATTAATTTATATGCATTATGCTGATCATTTTAAAGTGTATCATCATCATGTAATTCAGAGTAATAAACTATCACAATTGTCTGAACAAACTGTTATTCTCATTGTAGTGAGCTGAAATTGTCTTGTCAGAGATGTTATGTAAAAGACAAATATGGAATGAATTAAATCATAACAAAATGAAAGTTTTATTTAGAAAGGCTACTTTAAACTTTTTGCTTATTTCATTATGGTGTGGAATACATTAAATTGTCTCAGAGTAGAATTGTCTTACTCTGAAATATTTATAGCATTGTGCAGAAAAAAAATAGAAGAAATAGCAGTAAAGATGGTTATAGAAGCAATCAACTTATATGTGAGATAAGAATAGCAAATACTTTTATGTAAATATTTTATAGACTTTCTTAAGAAGAATTTGCCTTTATGCTTATTGAGTAGTAAATATTTACATAAAAGCCGTAGACAGTTATTTCAGTTCCCTTATCGTATAGCCCAAGGCTATGCATGGTAATTTGGTGAACAGGCTTGTTTAAAACAAAAGCCTTTTAAAACTCTTTTCTTTAATTTTGCTACATTTTCATCTATCTTACACTTCTCCAAGCGCTACTTGTTTTCTTAAAATAATGAGACAGCCTTTTCTTTTTCTGTAAAAAAAAAAAAAAAAAAAAAAGAGGCTGATATAGGGTTTGCAAGCTTCACAGTCTCTGGGAAACTGTTAACAACTAGGAAACATAGACAGAATGTAAAAGAATGAGTGCCTGTGTGTTCCAATAAAACTTTATTTACAAAATTAGGGATGGAGGCCTAGTTGCTTCCTGAATCATAATTTGCTGATGTCCATTTTAGGTTGTAATTTATGGTTCTATTTTGGTAACACTTTTATGATTAGTTTTAAATTACTGAGGCGTGGAGGTTCTGTGGAATATGTGGATATCTAGCAAGTATGTTGCTTTTAAAAGTTAGAGCACTGAACAATTTTTTAATCTAGTAGTTTAACTTGAAAATGTTATATTGGGGGGTCAGGGTCTCATTTAGTCCAAGAAACATGTAACTCAGTATATGGTTGATGCTGGTATTGAACTCCTGACCTACTGACCTTCCTGTCTCTATTACCTGAATGAAGTGATTATGGTCCTATACAACCAAACCTAGAAATAACTGAAGATGGGCCCTGGCCTTCCAAGCTCCACGGGAACTCCATGCTCCAAATATTGATTGTATTCCCTCAGGAGTTATAGAAAAATACATTCAAACAGAAGAAAAATTTTAATATATGCCTTAAAGATATACAAGAAAATATAATGAAATGGGAGAATAAAATGATAATATCAAGATCTGCAAACAGAAATAGAAGCAATAAAGAAAACACAATCTGACGCAATCCTAGAGATGGAAAACCAAGTGAAGAGAGCAGGAACACCAGACACAAGCATCATAAACAGGTTACAAGAGATGGAAGAGAGAACTTCAGATGTAGAAAATACAATTGAAGAAATTGAAACATCAGTTAAAGAAAATATTAAACCTATAAAGTCTTGACAGAATACATCAAAGAAATGTTGTACACTATGAAAAGGCCAAACCTAAAAATAACAGGAATAGAATAACAACACACCCAGCTACAAGACCTAGAAAATATTTTCAACAAAATCATAGAAGAAAACTTCCCAAACCTAAAAAACAAGACGTCTATAAAAATAAAAGAAGCTTACAGAGCAGCAAATAGATTGAAGCAGAAAATAAAATCCCCCTAATTACATAATAATCAAAACACTAAGTGTCTGGCTGGAGAGATGGCTTAGTGGTTAAGAGTGTTGACTGCTCTTCCAGAGGTCATGAGTTCAAGTCCCAGCAACCACATGGTGGCTCACAACTATCTATAATGTGATATCATGCCCTCTTCTGGCCTGCAGGTGTACATAAATAAATAAATACATCTTTAAAAAAAGAAAAAGAAAAAGAAAAGAAAAGGAAAAGGAAAAACCAACCCCCTCCCCCCAAAAAAAAACACTAAGTGTATAGAACAAAGAAAGAATAAAACTGCAAGGGAAAAGACCAAGTCACATACAAAGGCAAACCTAAAGAATTACACCTGACTTCTCAACAGAGACTATGAAAGATAGAAAGGCCTAGATATATGTCAATCAGACACTGAGAGACCACATATGCCATTCCAGACTGCTATAACCAGCAAAACTTTCAATAAACATAGATAGAAAAGCAAGATATTCCGTGACAAAACCAATTTTAAACAGTATCTAGCCACAAAGCCATCCCTATAGAAGATACTATAAGGAAAACTCCAGCACAATGAAGCTACCTATACTGAGGAAAACACAAGAAACAAATAATCCCATATCCACAAAACCAAAAGAAAGGAAGAAGTATTCTTCTACAAACAAGTATTCTACCAACAACAACATCAAAATAACAGAAATTAACAACCACTGGTCATTAATATCTCTCAACCTCAAAGGCCTCATCTCCCCAATTAAAAATACACAGGCTACCAGAATGGATGTGAAAACAGGAACCAACATTCTGCTGCACAGAAGAAACACACCTCAGCAATAAAGATAGACATTACATCAAAGTAAAGGGTTGGAAAAGGTTTTCCAAGAAAATGGACAAACTAGCCACTGGGCAAAAGATCCTCATTTCTACCACAGACAGACTTCGGCCTAAAGCCTAAATCTTATATCGAAACCCCATATATTCATAGTTGGAGACTTCAACACCCCACTCTCATCAATGGACAGATCATCAAGACAAAAACTAAATAGAAAAATAATGAAATTAATTGGTGTTATGAGTCAAGTGAATTTAACTGATATCTACAGAATACTTCACATGAACACAATACAATATACCTTCTTGTCAGCACCTCCAGGAACCTTTTACAAAACTGATCATATACTAGGTCACAAAGAAAACTGAAAAAAAAAACCACAAGAAGACTTTAATGACTCCTTGCATCTCATCATCTCATCATGTATTAGAGCAGGAACTCAACAACAACAGAAACAACAGAAAGCTTACAAACTCATGGAAACTGAACAGCTATCTACCCAATGACCATTGGGTGAAGGATGGAATAAAGAAAAAAATTAAAGACTTTCTATAATTCAATGAAAAATATGCACAGCATACCCAACCTTATGAAGCATCATGAAAGCTAGTGCTAAGAGGAAAGTTCATAGAACTAAGTGCCTTTATAAAGAAATCAGAAGGGCAAATAGAATAGACTACAGAAGCAATTGAAGAAAAGGAGCAGGATGGGAGCCAACAATGGAGGTCCACTGAAAGACTCCACCTAGCAAGGAATGGAAGCAGGTTCTGAGCCTCTCCAAACTTTGGTGTGGAGTTCAGGGAGTCTTACAGTAGAGGTTAGAGATAGAAGGATCTGGAGGTGACAGGAGCTCCACAAGGAGACCAATGGAATCAACAAATCTGGGTGCTGTTGTCTATTCTATTTGCCATTATAAATGAGAATTAAGCATCCTCCCTAGGGTTCTCCTTGATATTTAGTTTCTTTAGGTCTATGTACTGTAATGAGGTTATCCTGTATTGTGTGGCTAATAACCACTTATGTATGAGTTTTACAGGGATCTTAAAAATCTATGATTTTAGTAAATGCTTCCATGATTTCCAGATGCATATTTCACCAAAGAAAGTACAATTACTTTTAACTAAAAACCTGTTAGAGTTCTGACCTGCTCTGTTGAAATACCTATGTTTTGAAGTTGCAATTCTAAACTAATCAAAGATTTTAAGTTCTAAATAAAAATGCTTTAGTTTATTTCTACTGTGTTATTTTAATCTTTCAAATATTTCCATTACATAACTACTGCAACTATCCTTTCCTTGACCCTAGGTAGTTCTTAACATGTGTACTCAGGATGGCCTGCCCAGGGCTTGAAGCCAACTAATGCCATGCATGTTTCCTGCCTGAAACATTTCTCCAAAAAAGTGAGGTCATTCTATCGCCTGCTGAAGACTGTATCAAATTGGATAAACTAGCTGGGAAGGACTAAAGAAATTGTAGTCATTATATTGTTATGATTCAACTTTGAAATCTTTACCCTACTAAAGGAAAAGAGTGAATGCTTTTTTTTTTTTTTTGATGTAGTCAATGATGCACTGAGTAAGGAATAAGCAATGTCTATCCACTCTCATTTTTCTGAGTAGAGATTAATTGTGAAAGAAGTGATGTGCAGAGGCGTTGACTTAAACCTTCCTGGTTACTTAATTGTTTCTGTATACAACCCTTTGTCTTTTCATGATTCTTCTGGAAGAAGCCTGTGCTACTAAGATATAAAAGAAGTGTATTTACTACACAGTCTCTTGAGACTTCAAACCTCAAGACGTTTCCTAACTCTACATTTTTTTCTTCATTTTCTGAACACGTGCTGGTTTACTCTGGATCATCAGAGTAAACGTTAGGAAGCCTCATCTAATAAATGCCATAACCTTCCTCTGACACCTGGAGCACCTGCTGGACTAATGAAACATCTGGCACTTTCCCTTACTGACTAAATGGTCATTCCAAGGACCTGTCATGCAGCCCTTCACCTTGGGAACTCAAACACGCAGGCTTTATTTCTCCCATCACTCATGTTTTGCAATTGCTGAAACACTGTGAAAATCTATTTGTTAATAATACCTGATTAGTTAAATGACTGCACACTTGCTACAATAAAATGCTACATGAGACTCTTTATAAGACTTTAACTTTTCCTGCTTGTAAATTAAAATTGCTATGAGATTTAACAGACAATTTGGAAAGATAAAATTCAAGTAATAATGTGCAAGTCACTCAAGAAAAAAATCAAAATCTTATCTCCAATGAAATAGATGGTACATGAGAATATTTGGTTAATCCTTTAATATAGTACTACCAGGAAGTAGTCAAGATGTTAGAAACAAAATAGAAATATTTTGGCATATCTGCATAAATACATTAACCTTCACTCTAAGAAATTATGTGATATCCTGCTTATTGCACTGTGCACAAAATAAGACGTAATTATATTGTAATGAACAGAATGAAGAATCATGAAGGAGAAATGTTATCAGGGAGGGCCCAGTTCTAAGAATAGACTAGAAACTGAGATATTTTGCTACTTTCTGCCCACATGAAACCTGATACATGTACTGGGATGAATCCATCTTCTTTGATACCGAAATGTGAGAAAATGAACTATTTCTTGCTAATAGTTGCAGCATACATGTAGAAGGATCAAGAAACAGCCAACAAGTCCATGGAGACTATCACTCCCAGAAAAACTGTGAGACATAAAACTCTGGTTTTTGTTGAATAATGTTTATAAAGTATATTTTTATTATGGTTTTTCCTCCATCAACTTTTTTCAGATCCTCTCCGTCTCTGCTCCCATTAGAATGCACAAACAAGAAACCTTTGGATCTCTCCTTAGATAACAAACAAGCATCTTGAAAATAATAATAATAAAATAGAATAAAATAAAAGACAGATGAACTTGGATAGGCAAAACAGGCAAACAAGAACAGAAGAAAAAGAGCCAAAGTAAAATCAAGAGAAATATGAAAAGAAGCATAGCACTTGTTCATGCCAGAAATCCCAGAAAAACATAAAACAAAAGCTATAATACATATAAAATACAAAACATTAGAAGACAAATAAACTCCACAGATGACATTGAATTCATTCTGTGTTGCCTGTCTTCTGCTAGGCAAAGGGACTGCCCTTAAGAGTGCCTTGTATCACCAGTGAAACTCATTGGAGAAAACTATTTTTTATATTTTATTAATTTATTCATATTACATCTCAATGATTCCTTGTATCCTCCCATTCTTCCCTCCCTCCCATTTTCCCCTTACTCGCCTCCCCTAGACTAGACCAGAGAAAACTATTTTTATATGTATGTAGTTATCAATTGGATATAGTTTCTGGCTTAGGGATGGAGTTTCTGTCCACTTCTCTCAGTGCCAAGACCCCATCAGACACAGGCCTGTGGTAGTTCCATGTATGCTGCCTCAGTGTCTGTGAGTTTTTATGTACATCAAGCCTGTTGACTCAGAATCCATTGTTTATTTAGTGTCCTCCTATCCTCTCTTGTTCTTACAATCTTTCTGTCTCCTCTTCTGCAGGATTCCCTGAGCCCTGAGGGGGGATATTTGAAGGAAACTCTCGTTTAGTGTTGAGTGTCCTAAGGTCTCTCATTCTCTGCATCATGTCTGTCTGTGAGTCTCTGTATTTATTCCCATCTTTTTCATGAGGTAGTTTCTTTGATGATGGCTGAGCAAACCACTGATATATGAGAACAACAGAATATAGTATAGTAGGGAGTCATTTTATGGCTAAATTATCAAAAATGGGTATTGGATTTTATTGAAGGCCTTTTCTGCATATAATAAGATGAATATGTGGTTTTGTCTTTCAGTTTGTTTAAATGGTAGATTAAATTTATTGATTTTCATATATTGACTCATCCCTGAATCTCCAGAGATGACCATGTGGTTTCTGTTTATATGGTGGATTACATTTATTGGTTTCTATATGTTGAACCATCACCCTCATATCTCTGGGATGAAGGCTCGTGATCTGCTTTTGGATTCTGTTTGCCTGGAACTTACTGAGAATATTTACATTTATATTCATAAGGAAAAATGGGTTTTGTTTTCTTCTTTGTTGGATTTTTATGTCGTTTGGATATCAGGGTAATTGTGGCCTCATAAAATGAGTTAGGAAGTATTTTTTCTGTTTCTAACCTGTGGAATAATTTGAGTATTATTATCATTAACTCTTCATTGAAAAGTCTGATAGAATTCTGCACAAGAACTATAAAGTAAAAAAAACTCCAGGACCAAGCACAAGCAATCTTTTTTTTAGAACAATTAGTTAGGGCAGTTTATGTGACCCTCAAAACAAAACAGACTATGACCCTCCATCCTTGGTTGCTTCTTGGAGGTTGAAATCAATCTCTATTTATAAAGACAATGCACATGCACACATAAGATACAGGACTTGGATGATTTGAGATGGATGTAACATGAACGCCTCCTTCCTGTGGTCTAGGTTCTATGGTAATACAAAATAATATGCAATCTGCCACGGGTGGAAGCAATTAGTTATCTTACCCAGCTAAAGCACCTTTGAACCACAACTTGTTTATTCATGTATTTTTATACTATGCACAATAATGACAAGCATGCCACAATATCCTTAAAGGCACAATAAGAGACTTCCACATATTGATAGCAATTAACAACTGTCTAGCTAGACTTAAGATCCTTTCAATAGGAGAGAAGCCCCTACCTAGTCTAGAAACCTAGCCAAATTCTTGTGGCTAGTGGGGTCATGGATCTTAGAAGAGAATCCACTACTGCCACTTTGCTAGACCAACATAAATCCTTACTACATTCTAAATCTTATCTTTACACTGACAGTTAAATGTATATCTATCATTCCTCAACAAAGAAGCTTCTCTTTAAGAAAATAAAGGCCACTATAGGCAACCACAATTAAACATAATGCAGAGATCTATTGATCATCAGGAGCCCAGTCCAAGTGAATACATCTATATCACAATCCCTGCATCTGTGACTCAGGGAGCAGCAGAGAAGAAGCAGAAAGACTGTAAAGAGGTAGAATACAAGGAAGTCTGAGGTAAGACATAAAAATATCTGCATAAAGAAGTTCTTAAGGATGGCAATATTAATACATGTGCTAACATGGAATGGGAAACTTCTTATAGGGCCACACCCTACAACAAAGAACTACAAATAATGACAGCAGAGAGATGGGGAAAGTTGGACTCTTCCAGCAATGCACCTATTAATTGAAAGTCCTATACAAATTAGTGATCCCTAAAACCATATATACATAAAAAACAAAATGGACTAAGCAAGTGGTATTTACATATTTATGCATGTGTGTGTGTGTGTGTGCACACACACATGTAACACTAATAAGTGAGGAAGAAGCAGCTTTCAGTCTGAGTGTAGGGAGAGGACATGGAAGGAGTTGAGGAGGGGATTTAGAAGGACCTGGAGGGAGAAAAGAGAAGGTGAAAAAATATGTACTTATATTTTACTTTTCAAGTATGAAAGATACAAAATAATGTATAATATAAAATGCCTATTTCATATGTGTGTGTACCATATGTTGTATCATGACACAAGCATATAATTGTTATGCATTGTTTTTGTTTCAAGCAGCTATATTTTGGGATCAATTCCCTAAAAAGTTAGTCAATATGTTAATAATGGGGTCTTAGTTTTTTGTTTGTTTGTTTGTTTGTTTTGTTTTGTTTTTCAAGGCAGGGTTTCTCTGTGAAGCCTTGGCTGTCCTGTATTCACCTTGTTTTCCGGGCTGGCCTTGAACTCACAGAGACTCAACTTTGCCTCTGTAAGTACTGGGATTAAAGATGGGTGCCACCAAGCCTGCCTGTGTTAATAATGACTATCAGCATAACTGTCAAAAAGTAAAGATAGTGAAATCATATGTGTGTGTACTATATGCCAACTGCTTGTCTAGTCATGAATTAATATTTTATAAATTATGAATCAATATTTTAAATTTAGAGAATTTAGAAAAACTAGAGGAATACATAAATAAATTACATCTGATGTGTTTATGGAACAAATAAGGAAGAGACTTTAGATTTATAAGTCATCACTGTATATAGTATACATGCATCATGGTACTATACAATTAAATATATTTACATGTGCTCTGCATGAAGTGAAAAAAATGTGCACAGCTCCATAGGAAGATGTGGAGGAATGCTGAGTGGATGTAGCAACTGTCAATGAAGTGCTGTTTAGCCAATCAGCTGGGCAGAAGGCTAGGAAGCGAAAGGCAGGACTTCTGGGGAAAGGGGAGAAAAAAGTGAGACAGAGGAAAAGGAAGAGCATGGACAAGCACGAGGAAAGAAATTGCCTAGTACCATCATAGTGGCAAGTGCTTGGGGTATATGTATGTTATGAGGTTTTGAGTAGTTTATTTATTTTACAGGTAGATTTGTTTTAGTTAGATTCTGCCCAGTGAGTAGTGCTGACAGTTTAAAAGTATGCTTCAGACTTTTTGTCATTATTTAGCCTTCTTAGGCTGAACCAATACAAATTTATTATAACAGGAAGAGAAAAAACAACAAAAAAAATATTTGAATTCAAAACACAGTGACTCTTAGGTTGAATAAATAGGATTCTGTATTTCTGCATAGCTAGTGAAACTACTGGAAAACAGTGCACATTATAGTATACTCTTCTCACAACAGTGATGTCTTGGAACATTGTTAACAGCATGAGTAGGAGATCAGCACGCCTTTGAACATATGAGAGACACAGGCTCGAGTTCTTGCCAACCTCTTGTCACTGTATTTTGTTAAAGGATCAATAACTATAATATATTGGAATTCCTGTTTAGAGATTCTCTACATAATGTGCTCATGTTTTGTAAAATTGCTAACTGTCTGACTTTTTACAAAATAATTTCTTTTATATTTTGAGGTTGTTATACAATTACATAATTTTATACTTTCCTCTCCTTCAGTCAAGTTATCCCATATACTCTGCTTTTCTCTCTTTCAAATTAATAACCTCTCTTTTCATTAGTTGTTGTTATGTACATGTATGTATTTATATATACATATGCATTTCTACATAAATAAGTATAAACTCTCAGTATAACGTTACTTGTATGTATGCTTTTCAGGGCTGACCACTTAGGATTAGATAGCCAATTAGTGTGTTTTTACCCAGGAAAACTACCTCCTCACTCTCAGAATTCGCCAGCTGCCTTTAGTTTGAGACCTCATGGGCTTCCCCGATTCTACTTTTCAACAAGGAAACTTCTCTGTACAACAGATGTCAACCAGTACAAAAAACCACATCCACTCAAAATGCAGTGTTGTGACGCTCCACAGGAGATACCTACAAAACAACTACACATAGGTTCCTGGATTACTGTGGAAGAAGGGGGGGAGGAACGTAAGAACCAAAAGAACAATGAGTTTGTTGTGAAACTGCATCTCCTAGGAATATCCGAAGCTATTCCCATAAAGTCTTACCAACTTGTCCACCTAAATATGAGCTAAAAAGGACATCAATGGATATCCAGTTGTCTGTTGAAGTGTATGTGGTAACTATAACCAGAAAGATTTTACATTTCTTTGGCACTGGAAACTCTACTATAAATTCCTAAGACTTTCTGTCTCACTAGACTGTCATTCATTATGTTTTTCTTTTTCGTTGTGAACAATTGTGTTTGGATACCAAGACCTATTTCAAAAATAGTGTAACGAGCCAATATAGTAATATTACAGAAGAGCATCAGTTGCTCAGTGAGGAAGAAACAGCTCAAAATATTTTCAGATATTTAATATATATGAAAGCTAACATTATGTTCATTAGCAGCATATTTCATTTAATCGATAATGATGACTCAATTGTCTAATAACCATCCACTATGGTTGGATATGGAATGTTCCTTAGTCTCATGTGTTAAAGTCTTGGGCCCCAGCTTGACATCTTGTGGAAATGGTGAAACTTTTAAGAGGTTGAACCCAGTGGTAGGTCTTTAGATTACTGGAGATGTGTCTTTGAAGAGGTTGTGGGTGGGACTCTAGTCCCATTTGATTTTGATTTTTTTCTTCCTGGCCAGGAGGAGAGTGGTTTTGCTCTGCCATGTTCTCACTATGATGCATAGTCCATGAGCCTACAGTGATTGGATGGACCATTGACTAAAGTCTCTAAAAATATGAGCCAAATAATATATATACATTTGTTATCTCAGAGACTTACTACAGTAAGGAATGTTTACTAGCATACCATCTGGAAGTAAAGAGTTGAACAGCTCCTTCTTCAATGTGCAGATACCAGTTGCAGGTTATATACTTAAATATAAAAATGGTAGCAATTTAATATAAAACATTATAACTTAAACGTGGATGAGAATATTGTGGCTTATTATATAAATCAATCTTTCTTTTTCCATTACTTATACAAAATTGAACATTCAAAAGCTTGCCTTTACTTAAATGGATGTTCCTAGTTCATAATAGCTCTTTCTTCCTTAAGCCTTCATGCTTAAGTTCCTATTAAAATACTTGAATAAAATCTCCAACTTTGCTTCATAGCATAGCTAAGCCTGAATTTATTTTTAGCATTGAAAGTAGAAACTTGTTTGTTTGTTTGTTTAACTTGAGGCTGCTCTTTAGGCTGCTAAGGGTGGTACATCATGAGCTATATCTTCAGTCCTTTGCTATGCAAATCCTCAACAAAGTGTGACTGGGCCAGGGTCTTTGTTTTAAGATTAATTTATTTACTTTATGTATATGAGTGCTCTGTTTTCATGCACACCAGAAAAGGGAAACAGATTCAATTACATGTGGTTATGATGTAACATGTGGTTGCTGGGAATTGAACGCAGGACTTGTGGAAGAGCAGACAGTGCTCTTAACCACTGAGCCATCTCTCCAGGCCCAGGGGTCCTTGCTTTAAGTAAGATTATTCATCAGGCCAGCCTTAGGTGGATACGATCTGATCAAGCTTTCGAACAGTGGAATATCTCTAAATTGTTCTTCTGTTGCTGAAAAAAACAAATTAAGGATAATAGCCCTGAAGCCTCACTTCATTCCTCCTCTTTCTTGCCGCAAGGAACAGAGGCATGGAAGGAGATATAACAGCATGTGGCTATATCTCCTCCCATGCTCACTTGTAGGAGTGTATTTGTGCTGATCCACCTAGGATAGGAGTGAGTAACAGAAGTAAGAGTAATGGGCAAAGACATCATCAGCATATGCCTGTGGCTATCATTTAAATTTTTTGTTTGCATTTTAGAAATATTTTTATAGAAACAGTTGAAAAATACCAGAAAGTTTTTAAACACCTAAAAGAGTTATACATACATATGATTTGGAGAAAAATCATGCATGATCTTCTAACTTTTCTTATTAATAAACAATTTCCTAATAGCATGGAGGAGAGCATTTGTTTCATTCAGAAAGCACTTTAAAACAAAGACTAATGCTGTTTTCTCATTAAAATGTGGTATAGACATAAAGCGTCAAGCAAAGGGGTTTTGAAAAATGGCTCTCTGTAAATTAATACCGAGTATGATTACTTGGGCTGCTGTAAACACACAGGATGAGTGATGAGGACATCCGAGCACTTAGCAGAACTTAATGAAACATTTGTGGATGCAGCAAAGCTCATCAGTGATAGCTCGTTTCTCTCCTACCTCATATACAAGTTTCAACACACAAAAACCAGAGGGTAACACTGACAAATGCAGCAAGCCATCAAAGTTTGCTGTTCCTTGGCATACATACTTGCTCACTGAGCACCAGTATGCTAACTGGATTGAATTGTACCAGCTTGGCTAACTTTGAGGAGTGAACCTGAGTGAAACACTTTAGAAGACCATGAAAATGACTTGAAGATAATGGTTGAAAATATCATTTGAAATCAGAGCTTTTGATCTTTTCTGCAGATTTAAGTTAAAGTATAGTTTCATCTTTCGAACTAGAAGACTCACATCTGATATTCTAAGATAAAGGTCATGATGTTTGATTCTAGAGTTCTGCTTAACCTTAGGGCTCTGTAAAGTTAAATCCATCCCTCAATAATAAGGGAAGGTTCCGGTCATTTGTGTGTAGTATTTATTATATATAAGTTAGTAAAAGTGTGAGCAATGAACTTAATGATTTGGGTTGTTGTTGTTCTTTAATTTCTTATTATTTTATTTATTAGTTTGTTTCTTTGGGATTTTTTTTTGAGACAGGGTTTTCTTGTATAGCCCTGGCTGTCCAAGACTCACTATGTATACCAAGCTGACCTCAAATTCACAGAGATCCACCTGCCTCTGTCTCCCCAAGAGATTAAAGGCATGTGCCACTGCACCTGGCTGAACTTATTGAATTGTAGTCTAAGAAAACAGCTGTTGTTTCTATTAACTGATACAACTTAATTATAAAATTTAAATGGCATGGAATATGATAATCCCTTTCAAAATTCTGGCAAATGTCCTTTTCACCATCCCTTTAATACCTGTGCATATTTACATAACTATGAATAATGTTGCAAGCATGGGAACATTGTTTTGTTTGCCCTTCTGCAGGCAATAAAGTCCCATTGCTTATAGCCTTCTGTCAAGATTTTATGCTCAAAAGATCAGTACATAATTTTAATAGATGTTTATATTCTTGAAAGGTTGTAACAATTTATTTTTTCTATTCCCAGGGTTTGAGGTAACATTTTCTATAGTTTCTAGTATCCTCCCTGTAAAAATAAGATGTAATAGCTCATAACATTTCTATGGATTTCTCTTTCTATTTGTTTGACAATTATTCAAATTATCTTTTCATAAACATTTTCATTGGTAGTTTTTAATTTTCTTAAAATGTTTAGACATTGCTTGATTCTTTCTAATTTTACAATGTATTTTATAATAAAACTATATCAACATATCCCTACCCATGATCCAGTCAGCTCCCTCACCCTCTTTGTGGTAAAATAATTCTTCATAGGTTGTGTAAGTTTTAAGTATTTTATTCAATCTAATAATTTTATATCATTTTTTGCAATTCAAGTTTTTATCATTATGACTTTGTAGGTTTTTTTTCTTCTAAGTTGAAATAGCCATACCTCAGAGAATGCAGCAGAACAGAAGGAGGGGAGGAAGCAGAAGAAGAAAGAGTTGGGGTAAAGAAGATGGTGCTGAGCAAGTAGCTATAGTAACAGAATGATGGAGCAGAAGCCACACCAGGAGTCATCAGATTGTACTGGTTTTGGAACAAAGTATTTTATCTACTCATAATCTTTTATTCTTCACCAATAATTTTAATCCACTTGCCAAATGTTGAAGGCAAAATGGTAATTACCTTCTGGGCCCAAGGAAGTTTCTACATGGAAATTCATGAGACTGTTAGAGTACTTAAATCACATGTCGATCCCCACACATTAATAGTGGGAGACTTCAACACCCCCTTTTCCCCAAAGGATAGGTCAACGAAACAGAAGCTAAACCAAGAAATAATGCCACTAACTAATCAAATGCACCTAACAGATATCTACAGAACTTTTCACCCAAACACAAAAGAATATACCTTCTTCTCAGCACCTCAAGGAACCTGCTCCAAAACTGACCATACAGTAGGTCACAAAGCAAGACTCAAGAGATACAAGGAGCTTGGAATAATACTTTTTATCCTATCAGACCACCATGGACTAAAGCTGGACCTCAAGGAAAACAGAAATAATAAAAAGCCTACACACACATGGAAACTGAACAACTCTCTACTCAGTGACAACTGGGTCAGGGAAGAAATAAAGAAATTAGGGACTTCCTAAAATTCAATGAGAATGAAGGTACAACATACTCCAATTTATGGGATACAATGAAAGCAGTGCTAAGAGCAAAGTTCAAACCACTAAGTGATTTCACAAAGAGATTGGAAACATCTCATACAAGCAACTTAATGGCACACATGGAAACTGTAGTGGAAAAAAGAAGCAGACACACCAAAGAGGACTAGACAGCTGGAAATAATCAAACTCAGGGCTGAAATTAAATATTAGATACAAAGAGAACAATTCAAAGAATCAATGAAACCACGAGCTGGTTGTTTGTGATAATCAACAAGATAGACAAACCCTTAGCCAAACTAGCTAAAAGGCAGAAAGACACTATCCAAATCTACAATGTCAGAAATCAAAAGAGACAACAGACACAGAGAAAATCCAAAGACTCACTAGGTCTTACTTCAAAATCATATACACTACAAAATTTGAAAATCTAAATGAAATGGACAATTTTCTTGATAGGTCCCCCGTACCAAAGTTGAATCAAGGTGAAGTAAACAAATTATATAATCCTAATGAAAAAAAAAGCTCAGGGCCAGATGGTTTCAGTGCAGAATGCTATGAGATTTTCAAAGAAAAACGATTACCAAACCAAATAACCCAATTAAAAAATGGAGTATGGAGCTAAACAGATTATTCTCAACAGAGGAACACCGAATGGCTTAGAAACAAATAAATGCTCAAAGTACTTAGTCATCATGGAAATGCAAATCAAAATGACTCTGAGATTCCACCTTACACCTATCAGAATGACTAACATCAAAAATTTCAGTGATAGCACATTGCTTATGGGAGAGCAAACTTGTAACAACCACTTTGGAAATCAATCTGGCACTTTCTCAAAAAATAGGGAATAATTCTATGTTAAGATCCAGCTATACCACACTCCTTGGAATATATCCGAAAGATGCTCCACCATACAAAAAGAACAATTGCTCAACTATGTTCATAGCAGCTTTATTCATAATAGCCAGAATCTGGAAAAAAAACTAGATGTCCCTCATCTGAAGAATGGATAAAGAAACTGTGGTACATTTACATAGTGGAATACTGTCAGCTATTAAAAACAATAAAATCTTGAAATTTAAATACAAATGGATGGAACTAGAATACATCATCCTGAGTGAGGTAATCCAGACCCAGAAAGACACGAATGGTATACACATACTTCTAAATGGATATTAGCCCAACATAGATGTCGTCTGTGAGATTCCACCAACTGGGGCTTCTGGACAGATGCTTGGACTCTCAGCTGGACTATTAGCAGATCACTGAGTCCTGTGGAAGGTTGGGGAATAGGAGTATCCAGAGGGGTCAGGAGCTTCACAAGGAGACCATTAAGACCTGTGGATCTGGACCCAAGCAACTTGTACAGCCTGATGCACCAACCAAAGGCAATGCCTACAGAGAACCTAACCCTCCTGTTCAGTTATAGCCAATGGGATGTTCATTCTCTATGGTTGTGGGCAGGGGGAGTGGGGGACTGCCTCTGACATGATCTCTGGTGTGTGCAATTTGATCACTTCCTCTTTTGGGGGAGGTCCTGTGCACACAGAGGAAGGGGATGCAGGCTATCCTGACAATGCCTCACAGGCTGTGGTCAGATGGTGGAGAAGGAGCCCTGCTCCCTTTCAGGGTTCTAGGGGAGGGAATAGGGTAGGATAGAGAGGAAGGGTTGGAACGGGAAGATATGAGCCAGAGGATCGCAATTGGGATGTAAGTTAAATAAATCATAATAAGTAAAAAATGAAAATAAGGAAATATCCACACCTCATCCTAATTTATAACCATTTGGAACCGTAAAAACCTTGGAAATATTGAAAGAAGCAAGCTAGTAGGCTAGGAACTAACATCCATGCATTAATTCTCTGTTCTTTTTATTTTTTGTCACAATTACACTTTAACTTTATTTAAATACAGCTAAGACAGACAGTTCATGAATTAACTAAGGCCAAATTGTGTGGCTAATTATCTTTTGACAAATGAGCTCTACCTGTCCCAGCCTCCACTACACCCTCAGCCTCTGTCTGGTCCCTTTGCTTATACAATCGTCTCCTCGCCCAGGTTCCAGTGTGCTCATGTAGTGTAAAAGATAAAACTTGCTTGACATTCAAGCCACCCATGCCTATGAGCAGAAATATTTAATATACTTCCTGGAACTAATTTTATTAGTATTCTGTTGTCTTCTTTCACAAGAACCGATTTGTATTCTGATCTCTCCTCAAATCTCTTCTATTGTATTCCACCCTTGCCAGCTTTCCTAACCCTACAAATCTCTTTCTCCTGATCATTAGTTCGGGATTTGTTTAGTGTCCCACAGAGTTTACTAGTGTCACCTAAGTAGTGCATCTCATTTTAGAACACCACCCTTAACTACCACTGTGTATAACCAGTCCTGCTGCCTTGTCTTCCCTGCAGTGATGGTAACAGAATTGGGAGACAATTTTCTCCTTATATTGCTTTAGTCAGGTAATTTTATCACAGCAAGCAGAAAAGAAACGAAATGGAACATAAATTCAATTGGGGTAAGTTGAAATATATGCATTGTCTCAATATAAAAGTCATGCTTGATAAAATTTAATATATATTTATTTGGGGTGTTTGAGACAGTGTCTTGTCATGTATTCCACGCTGACTTCCAGTTTTTCCAATAACTCTTCTTGCCTACACTTCCTGCATTCTAGGATAACAGGCATGTACCGCCCCACCCAGCCTAACTTATCCTTCTTTTTTTTTTAATTTTTATTATTTATTAATTTATTCTTGTTACATCTCTATGGTTATCCCATCCCTTGTATCCTCCCATTCTCCCCTCCCTCCCAGTTTCCCCTTATTCCCCTCCCCTATGACTGTTCCTCAGAGGGATTACCTCCCTTGTATATGCTCATAGGGTATCAAGTCTCTTCTCAGTGACCTGCTGTCCTTCCTCTGAGTGCCACCACGTCTCCCCCTCCAGGGGACATAGTCAAATGTGAGGCACCAGAGTACTTGAGAAAGTCATATCCCACTCTCCACTCAAATGTGGAGACTGTCCTGTCCATGGGCTAGATCTGGGTAGGGGTTTAAATTTTACCGCCTGTATTGTCCTTGGCTAGGGCCTTAGTTTGAGTGGGACCCCTTGACCCAAATCTGCCTATCATAATGTTCTATTTGTAGGTTTCTAGGACCCACTGGATCCTTCTACATTGCTATTCTCCCATTGTTCTCTCATCTAGAGTCCCAATAGGATGTCCTCCCCTCTGTCCCAGTTTCCTGGTAAGGGAAGGCTTTTAATATGAAAATTATTAGCTCTAGACGCAGTATAATTAATGAGAGATTAAAACTTTTTTTAAATAATAGACAACAGCAGCCACAAGGCTGTTTTTTAATATCAATACTTTCCAAAGTCACTTAGTACTTTTAATTTCTTTAAAAAATTGCCTTTGTAGTTTGTGTGTATCTGTCCCTGAATATTTATGGATGTGTGGATGTGCTTGTGAACATGTCAATATGATTTCCTGGAGTTGGAATTACAGGTGCTTGTCCAGTTGCCCAATATAAGTGCTATGAGCTAAACACAGTCCATCTACAATGTCAATAAATGTTCTTAATCTCTAGGAAAACGATCTCTCTAGCCCCAGTGTTTTATTTCCTAAGTATTAAAAAAAATGTACTAATAATGCCCAACTGAAAGCAATTACTTAAATAAATCAATCACAAAAATATGATCTTCTAACATTATTTCATAAATATTTATATTTTTGTAATTATTGTTTCAAGTACTTTTTTATATGAGCACAAAACCCTAAATCTCATAACTAAATACTTTTAGTTTATATAATATGTTCTGGAATATATAAACAGCAACCACATTCTAATTTAGGAGTCATGTACATTGTTTTTAAAATCAGAATTATGGAAACGGAAAGTGAAAAAAAGACTATGGGAGTTACATTTTTAAAATGACTGTATAGTAGCCAGGTCTCCAGTCAAAATTAATTTTATGTTTTGGTTGCTATAGGAATGAATTTCATCAGTATATTTTAGAGTAATATAACAGCACTCATTTAAATGCTTAGGAATGAATTTTATTAATGTTTTTAGAGTAATATAACAGCACTCATTTAAATGCTTAGCTATTTTCTATACAATATCCAAATACCATTTTTCATCATAATTACACTTTGTAGATATACACTTAAAAATTTGTCAGCCAAATATTTTCTATAATTAAAAACAAAGATAATATTTCACAGTCAACAGGACTTTAGTGATACAAAATAAGAATATTACTTATAGATACTGCATGTAGTATAAATATATTTGTAATAACTTTAATGAAAATGTTATGACAGAATAAGATTTATTAAGTGGATAATCCTCTTGTTTTTAAGAAAAGCACACAATTAGTTGGTTTCTGGTTCTTGCATCACAAGAATAGAAGTTGTATTTTATTTATTGGGGAAAATGTCACACCTTAAGAAACTGTAAGATGGGGAATCTTTATTAGAAAAACTAAGAATCTAAGAACTTTTGTTTTGTTTTGTTTTATAGGACAAGTGTTTGATATGGTTTAAATGAGAATCTACATAAGTATAGATTATGTACATAGATATGTAGTTACAAATACAAAGCAACATCAGACCGTGTTCTTCTCGGTTAAGACTTTACTGGGATCAACCATCATTGTCATAGTAACTCTCACATGGAGACATCCTTGTCTTATCATAGTAAATAATTTTTATCTGCCTTACAATCTCATCTGCTCAACCAGGAAGCTGACTATGATTCCAACTTCACTCTATGTTATACATATTGCTTAAAATACTCTTTTTACTTTTTTATTATTTTTTTTAATTCATTCATATTATATGTCAATTGATATCCCATCCCTTGTATCCTCCCTCCCTCCCACTTACCTCCTACTCCCCTCCCCTATGACTGTGACTTATATGCTCATAGGGTATCAAATATCTTCTTGGCAGCCTGCTATTCTTCCTCTGAGTGCCACCATGTCTCCCCATCAAGGGGATGTAGTAAAATATGGTGCACCACATGAAAGTCAGTCCCCACTCTCCACTCCCCACTCAACTGTGGAGAATGTCCTGTCCATTGGTTAGATCTGGTTTGGGGTTTGAAGTTTATTGCACCTATTGTCCTTGACTGGTGCCATAGTTTGAGCAGAACCCCTGGGCCCAAATCCACTCGTCATACTGTTCTTCTTGTACATTTCTAGGACCCTCTGAATCCTTCTAATTCCCCATTCTCCCATACTTCTCTCACTGAAAGTCCCAATAGGATGTTCTTTCCTCTACCCCACTTTCATGATAAATGAAGACTTTCATGGGACATGCCCCTTGGGCTAGTGTCCTGATATGAGCATACACCATTTGACTCTTTCTGTCTCTGGGGTAACTCACTCATTATGATCATTTCTAGTTCGATCCATTTGTCCACAAATTTCAGGAATTCCTTGCTCTCAATAGCTGAGTATTTCATAGTGTAAATGTACCACAATTTCTTTATCCATTCTTCTACTGAGGGACACTTAGGCTGTTTCCATGATCTGGCTATTATGAATAAGGCTGCTATAAACATAGTTGAGCATATGTTCTTGTTGTGTGCTGGAGCAGCTTCTGGGTGTATTCCAGGGAGTGGAATAGTTAGGTCTTGAGGAAGCCTTATTCCCAGTTTGATAGCGCCAGATAGATTTCCAAAGTGGTTGTACTAGTTTGCATTCCCACCAGCAATAAAGGAGTGTGTTCCTCTTTCTCCACATCCTTGCCAGCATGTAGTGTCACTTGAATTTTTGATCTTAGCCTTTCTGATGGGTGTAAGATGGAATCTCAGAGTTGTTTCGATTTGCATTTCTCTGATGACTAAAGACATTGAGCATTTCTTTAAGTGTTTCTCAGCCATTTGATATTCCTCTGTTGAGAATTCTCTGTTTAGTTCCAAGCCCCATTTCTCAGTTGGGTTATTTGGTTTGGTGGTCTTTAATTTGTTCAGCTCTTTATATATTGTGGATGTTAAACCTTTGTCAGATGTAGGGTTGGCGAAAATCTTTTCCCAGTCTGTGGGCTCATATCTTCCTTGGAGCCTATCCTGTCTCACCTCCAGATTGTCTTAGAAATGCCCTGCTCTTGTTTTCCCCTTTCTTTCCAATCCCTCTCACCTCTAGCACTTCTCCTCATCCCTCATTTCCCTCCGCATATCCTCTCCTACTCACTTCACACTCTTCATCCACTTCCAGTGTGTATTGTATTTCAGATCTGAGTGAGATTCTAGGAGGGCCTCTCTTCGTCCCCCCTAGTTACTTAGCTTCCTTGTGTCAGTGTATTGCAGTATCGTTATCCAGTAATATATGGCACATATCTACTTAGAAGTGAGTACATACCATGTATGTCTCTCTGCATCTGGGTTATCTCATTCAGATTGATCCTTTCTAGTTCCATCCATTTGCTTACAAATTTCATGATTACATAGTTTTTAATAGTTGAGTAGTATTCCATTGTAGAAATGTACCGTATTTTCTTTATCCATTCTTAGGTTGCTTCCAGTTTCTGGCTATTATGAATAAAGCTTCTATGAACATAGTTGAGCAAATGTCCTTGCTGTATGGTGGAGCATCTTTTGGGTGTATGCCCAGAAGTGGTATAGTTGAGTGATGAGATAGTACTATTTCCTGTCTACTGAGAAAGCACCAGATTGATTTCCAAAGTGGTTGTACAAGTTTGCATTCACACTAGCAATAGAGAGGAGTGTTCCCCTTTTTCTACATCCTCACTTGAGTTTTTGCTCTTAGACATTCTGAAGGATGTAAGGTAGAATCTCAGAGTGGTGGTGTTGATTTTCAATTTCCTGATGATTAAGTATGTTGAGCATTTCTTTAAGTGCTTCTCAGCCATGAGAGATTCCTCTGTTGAGAATTCTCAGTTTATCTCTGAACTCCATATTCCAATTAGATTATTTGGTTTGTTGGTGTTTAATTTCTTGAGTTCTTTATATATCTTGGTTATCACCATCTGTCAGGTATAGAGTTGATGAAGATCTTTTCCCAGTCTGTAGGCTGTTGTTTAGTTCTATTGACAGTGGCCCTTTGCCTTACAGAAGCTTTCAGTTTTATGAGGCCCCATTTATTAAGTATTGACCTTGGAGGATGAGCTGTTGGTGTTCCATTCAGGAAGTGGTCTCCTGTGCCTACAAGTTCAAGGTTCTTTTCCACTTATCTCTAATAGATTTTGTCTGGTTTTATGTTGAGTTATTTAATCCACTTAGACTTGAGTTTTGTGTAAGGTGATAAATACAAATCTTTTGCATTTTTATACATTTAGACATCCAGTTATACCAGTACTATTTGTTGAAGATGTAATCTTTTTCCCATTTCATGATTTTGGCTTCTTTGTAAAAATCAAGTGTCTATAGGTGTATGAGTTTATTTCTGGGTCTTCAATTCAATCCCATTGTTCTCCAAATCTGATTCTATGCCAGGACCATGCAGTTTTTATTACTGTTGCTTCACAGTGCAGTTTGAAATCAGAGATGGAGCTACCTTCAGAAGGTCTTTTATTGAAAAGTTTTGTTTTTAGCTATTCTGGGTTTTTGTTTTTCCATATAAAGTTGAGAATTATTCTTTTAATATTTTTAAAGAACTGTGTTGGTATTTCTATCAGAATTGCATTCAATCTGTAGAGTGCCTTTTGTAAGATGGCCATTTTTACTATGTTAATCCTACTAATCCACAGGCAGGGGACTGGAGTGGGGGTGCCTAGCCTATATGATCCTAAGGACCAGAAGGTCTTCTCTGGAACCCAGAATCCCTCCTCTTGCCGGGGAAATTCCCTACCCCTTGCTCACTTGTTAGCTCTGTAGTCACTGAGTTCCAGCTGTCCTGACACAATGCACAGGGAACCACCATCTTGGAGTGAGATTTTGTAAGCCTCTGCAGTCTGGCAGGTCTTCTTAAGGATAGAGGTAGAGCTATGGAATGGAGACTCAGACCATTTCCCTGGATCCCAAGTTCAGGTGGCCAGAGGCTGGAATGGAGCATCCCTGGAGCCCCAGAGCTTTCCATGGAAAGCTGAGAATGGCTGAGAAGCCAGAGGCTGGAATCACTCATTCTCAGCACCCATGGGCTCTCCTCTCACCTGGGAAATACAGAAACTGGAATTTTGGAGTCCACAACAGGACCTCTCTCTTGCTCTGAAGTCACTGAGGTCCTGTTACCCAGGAACTGTGCATGCTGGGTGTCACCATCTTGGATCTCCTTAAGAATATAAGAAAAATAGAATAACAAAATGATAAATAAATAATAGCAATATATTGCATAGGACATAGAATTGGACAGCTCTTTTAAAGATAATTAACATCGCTTCTAAAAACATCATTTTTCTTATTACTCATGGCAGTTATGAAATAATATATTTAGAGATTTTGTGCACTCTAATTTTTTTTGCTTTGTTTTTGTTTTTGTTTTTCAAGACAGGGTTTCTCTGTGCAGTATCCATGGATATCCTGCAGCTCACTTTGTAAACCAGGATGGCTTAAAGAGAGTCACCTGCCTCAATCTCCCAAGTGCTGGTACTACGGGCATGTGCCACTATACCTGGCTGCATAGAGCTTTTTGTATAAAACTGGTATGATTTTTCTGCAGGGTTCTCTGAGTCCTGAAAGGAGGAATTTTATGGACATAACCCATTTAGGGCTGTGTGTTCCATGATCTCCCTGAATAATATATGATTGTGAGTCTTTGCATTTATTCCCATCTGCTACAGGAGGAGGAGGAAGCTTCTCTGATGATGACTGAACAAGGCCCTGATCCAGGACTCTAGCAGAGTGTCATTAGGAGTAATTTTATTGCTGCTTTCGAAAAAAACTTAATTTTGTTTAGAATAGTATTTGGTTTTCTGCAGGTCTGTGGCCTATCCAGTCTCAGATTATTGGTCACCTAAGCAATATTGCATATGAATTCTATCTTATGGAGTCAGTCTGAACTCTGACCAGATATTGGTTGGTTGCTACCATAGACTATATGCCACCATTGCACTAACATATCTTGCAGGCATTACAATGTTGTATTCCAAAGAGTTTTTTGGATGAGTTGGTGTTTACATTTATTTTTTGATAGTGTACAGTATACCTTCCCGTACAAAGACATTATCACATAGAGGTGAAGGCTATATATTGACACCAGCTTCACTTCTCCATGTTCAATAAGTTGTATAAGTATCGTCTTCCACAATGGGACCTTGCTGTCTCTTTGTAGAGAGCAACCTATAGTTTTAGCAACATCTTAAGTTGGGGTTTCTCATGGGGTTGCTTTGGCCAGCAACACCATTAGATGTAATCCAATCCTGGTCCTGAAGTCTTCATTTGCTGACAAAAAAAAAAAAAAGTCGAGAAAAGAAAGAGGACAGTAAAAAATCAAGGCCCTCTAAATAACTATGATCATGGTACATATGAACTCACAGAGACTGAGGCAGCATGTGCAGAGACTGTATGGGTCTGTACTGCATGGGGTGGGTCCCAGAACTGAAGGGAGACCTAGACCCAGGCTCCCATTTCTAGAACAGAGGCTATCATCAACTGATAACCACTTGCAAATGAAGGCTTAGTTTCCTTCTAGGTGGTTTCACTGGGGGAAATAAACTATTCCTAAAAGTAGGTTGAGTTCCCTACAGTAAATGGTCTATAGAAAATAAACTGATTTGCATCTTCGGAAGATTCTGATCTCATAATGTCTGTTATGTCCATACTTTTCCTTTATTTTTTAATTTTTTATCTTATTATTTTTATTTTATTTATATATTTTTCTTCTCTTTTTGCTCTATAGGTTCTTTGCATCTATAATATGGTTTCCAGCATAGTGTTTTTATGAGATTCTTGAGTATACCAATAAATAGATCTCTGTTTCTTATGCCTTCTTTGATTCTCTTTTCTTTCTGTTTATTTGTTTTGGCCAATTCCAATGTTAGTTTTTGTTTTATCTTATTATATTTTGTTTTATCATTATCCCATAATGCCTTGCTTGTTTCTAATGAAAGACAGAAAGGGATGGGTTCAGTGGGAGGGTGGAGAAGGCAGAGGGGAGACTGTAATGAATCTTCTTATGTGATAAGAAAATCTAAGTTTTCATAATTGTCTTAAGACTATTGCTTACCTTTATCTTTTTGGTTATTGGTAAGATTTACAAGTTGTGTGTGTGAGCCAGGCATCATTGTGTGCAACTTTAAATTCAGTGCACAGGGAAGAATAGGCAGTCAGATCACTGTGAGTTCAAGGCCAGCTTGGTCTACAAGTGAATCCAGGACAGCCAAGACTAGAAATCCTGTCTCAAAAACACAAAAACTAAAAAAAAAAAAAAAAAAAAAAAAAAAAACCAACAACACAACAACACCAAACAGACTCTGATGGAGATCTCCGGAGCAGGAGTGCTAAGGGGTGGGTTTGCTGGTGGCCTTCCACTGACACACTGACAGCCACAGCTCAGCCCGCTCCCATGAGTGCCTGTCTTGGCCCTTGATGCTGGCGTTGGCCTGCTGAGTCCGTGTGCCACCTCTGTGCCTGGAGGACATGCAGAAGAGAAAATGAGCTACAGGGACACAGTGATGCATCTGTTTGCCAGAGGATGTGGTGGTACAGTGGACACTATTCTGATATGTCAGCTGCAAGTTGTCAAAATACGGTTTCAGTAGTCTTCTGTGACACTTTATATCTCTGAATTCAGTTGAACACCATCCCTGGAGCCAGTGCCAACCAAGTAGTGTCCCCTGGACCAGGCCATTGTCTAAAGGAAGAAAGGAATGGAAAAAGAGGGTCAGTTGTTTTGAGGGTTAGACCCCAATTTGGTAGGGGTGGCCCCCTCCAGAGCAATATACTTTGCTGCTTATTCTAACTGCAAGGAAAACTTGAATGGTGGTTTTGATCCTGATTCTACTCAAATACACATGATTTCATCTCCAATGGCATGTTTTACTACGCTCACTACAGTAAGCCCCATTTGGTTTACACAGACTCCGTCTCAGCTTGATGCATGAAATCGTGAGGAAAAGCAAATGGGTGCTTTTGAATGTGTTCATAAAGTATATCAGACAGACGGACTGGGAGGATTTTATAGGAGCATCTCTGCTTCATATGCCAGCAGTTCAGAGAGAGTTATCCACTTTGTTATTTATGAAAATATAAAGCAAAAACTACTGGAATGTAAAACTGAATCTATGAGGGAAAGTGATGAAGAGTCTGTGAAAGAAGCATCAGATTTTGTGAGAATGCTGCTAGCTGCTGCCACCTCCAAAATCTGCGCCACAACCATAGCGTACCCACCTGAAGTCATAAGAATAAGGCTACGTGGCGAGGGAACAAAATACAGGCCTTTTTTCAGAAACTGTCTTTGATTGTTCAAGAAGAAGGTTTTGGGTCCCTTTACTATGGTCTAACAACTCATCTGGTGAGACAGATTCCAAACAGCCATTATGAAGGCCACCAGTGAACTGGTGGTCTACCTGTTCCGTGGATAGCATCAGGGGCTGCCATGCTTCAGGGCAGGAAGACCAAGGTCACAGTGGACCATGGAATCCTGAAGCCAGCAGGGTGGGCAGAAGGCAGTAGTTTGGAAGCATGTAACTATGATGGCTGAGGGGAAGTTTGGTTGTAGGAAGTAAGATACCACACCACACTCATCTTTCAGTGACAAAACTCTAGGCCGCTTGTAAGGGGTGAAGATGTTTTTAGGTCTAGATAGATGTTTTAAGTTGATAACGACGAGATATGATATATATTGATTTACATTCAGAATTTTAAATGCACCAAGATAGGAAAGATGTTTTCCTCAAGGCTGTCAAATACAAATAGCCAAAACACTAAGAATGTAACATTTATATAATTCTTGATTGCATCATAGTTCTTCTTGCTATAGGTGGTTTATTGTATATATGTGTAATAACATAAATATATATGTTAAATTTAAAAATATTTAATAAAAAATTTTAAACAATAAAAATAAAGTCTTGAGATCAAGATTACAAGAATAAATTACAGTTAGAAAGAAAAAATAAATCTCTATTTTGTATATTATTTTTAAAGAAAAGCGTTCCTTTCTCAAAATTTTCTCTATCACTTATCACCAGCTACAGTTTTGTTTATAGATGTATGGCATTCAGAATATAGTGTTGATTCAATGATTTTTTTTTTTTTTTGGTATTTGAAACAAAGCCATCCCTATGAATATCGTGCACTGTAGTTTTCCAATGTTATTAGTGACTCTTACAGATGTGTAGCTTGACTTCTCTTGAGATACTCTAAGACAACAGTACATAGAGCCTGAATACTATTTCTCCAAGACAGCCTGCCTGGCCCAGTGTTTTGACGTCAGTAGTCACTGGATTTTGACAACCAGTAAAACAGTATCTAAATACTTAATGTATTTTCAGCATTAAAATGCTTTGGTTACAGCTAAAATATCTACCATAATGTGGACTTTAACATATCAGATGCACCTGGTTAATGGTTTGGGACTATACAGTAAGCTAGTGCAAACTCAGTGACTCCTTAGAACCTTCTCCAATTATGTGGGAAATGAATGGATGCAGTTTTGATTTCAGTAATCTATAAGCTATAATGTGATTGTCACGGTCTCATACCTACGAATTACTTACTTTAAAAGTAGAAATTCTAACACACTTGAATTTTTTTCTACTTACTTTCACATTAAGAATTTCAACCTTTCTCATCTAGAGTCCAGATCCAAAGGGTCCTAGAAACCTACAAGTAGAACATTATGATAGGCAGATTTGGGCCCAAGGGTCCCGCTCAAACTAAGGCACCAGCCAAGGACAATACAGGCGGTAAAATTTAAGCCCCTACCCAGATCTAGCCAATGGTCAGAACATTCTCCACACTTGAGTGGAGAGAGGGATATGACTTTCTCACATACTCTGGTGCCTCATATTTGACCATGTCCCCTGGAGGGGGAGACCTGGTGACTCTCAGAGGAAGGACAGCAGGTTACCAAGAAGAGACTTGATACCCTATGAGCATATACAGGGGAAGGTAATCCCCCTCAGAAACAGTCATAGGGGAGGGGAATAAGGGGAAAATGGGAGGGAGGGAAGAATGGGAGGATACAAGGGATGGGAAAACCATTGAGATGTAACAAGAATAAATCAATAAAAAAAAGAATTTCAACCTTTGAATTATTTCTACATCTGTATAGGCTGTTGGTTGGTAGAAAAAAAAATGGTAATTTTCAATTTTGTCCTTTATAGGTTCCTTGAGGTGATACTAATACTTAGGAAAATATAAATACTACAAAAAGAAGCCTTCAGCTATCAGATAAAGCAAATCGTAGATGGCAAAGAGCCTCTGAGTGAGTGTGCTGCATTGGACAAATGTTATTCTGTCCTTATTTCATCAACGCTGTATCATAGAGTTGGCTAATTTTAGTTCAATGTGTTAACAAGATACAGTTTTTATATTTTTCTATTGAGTCAGCAACAATTTGAATACTTAAATGTACTGTATCTGGCCATTACAAAGGTGTTTGATGCAATACTATAGCTTTTCCTATGGAAGCTGCTATACTGGTATAGGACTTCTTCAGTTAAACTCCACTGTGGATTTCATCCGTGCTCCTTAACTTTACATTGTGTGCTTTCTCCTCAGAGTGACTTTGCAAATGCACTTTTTGGCCTTTTGAGGGGTTAAGAATTAGGAAAGAATTCATGTTAATTTTTTAACATTTTTATGCATTAGGCAGAAGCAGTGTTCATAATATTCTTCTGGATTTTAGGTATGTTTTGGAGATCTTACAGTGTTTTAAGTGTGCACTGCACTGTGTAATGCCAATAAATCTTAATTCCCTCTTAAATATCTTGCACTGGCTTCCTTGTAATCAGTACCTGGATGCTTTTGGAGCACTCAATTGGAATTACAAATATTCCAATATAGTTGGAGACCAGAGACAAGTTTACATTGTTTCCCTTAGAATCATTACAGATTTGACATTTATTACACAGAACATACCAAAAACTATACGCCGATCTGGGGTTTCACTTAAATCTGTAGGGACGGTCTCAGGTGCCATTGATGTGGTCTAATACAGTGCCGTTTGCTCTTGTCTTCACATCTCGTCCATGGTACTTGGTTGTGTTGAATGTACTGCATGTTGTCCTGTGTTACCTGGATCTCGAATGAAGAAGAATGACACAAAAGCTAGCATCCGAGCAACAGCTGCAGTAGTCATAGCAAACCCATCATAAGTGTCCTTCAAAGATGAGCATGTTATTCTGTAGTTTTCAAGTAAAACTTAGACTAACCTCTACTGCACTGTACTCAGCTTCTAAGTATTAATGTGTAGTCTGACAGAAAACGGGCTTAGACTCTTAGTATTTCCCTGTAAAGCAGCTTGTTGGAAAAAGGCAATGAGTTTTTCTTGCTTTTCCCTTGAGCATCATCTGCCATAGTTCACGCTTTTTGAAAGAGATAATAAAAAAAGGAAGATCACATATATGTGTTATAGTTTGTCTCTAACGTATTTCATTGAAGATTTTCTTAAATCAATTGTAATGTTTTTTAAAATGTGTGTAGTCAAAGTATTGGATTTTTAAAAACGTATTTTCAATCAGATAATCTTTTTAAAATGTCTTAGAGAGCTAGTGTGGATCTTGGACACTTTTGTGGTCATCTCAGAAAATTGAACTCAGTCAGGCTGGAGCAGTAGCTACAGGAAGCCAAGCCTCACACAGCAGCGGCCAGAACTCTGCTGTTGTGTCCTAGACGCTAGAAATTTAGGTATTCCAGTTCCTGAATTGTCTAGCATCAATGGCATACACACAGTACTTTAATCCCCAGGAAACGACCTACCCACAAACTTCTGTCTTTGCTTTAGTTTGGTTCCCCCGGCCCTTTTCTTTTTTCTTTTGTTTGTTTGGTTGGTTGGTTGATTTTTAGTGATGGGGGTCTCTTGTTGCCCAAGATGGCCTTGTACTCTGGCCTCTCCCGTCTCTGCCTACTATGTCTGGCAATACCAACTTGCCTGACCCTCCACGCTCACTAAATTAGGAAAGAATTCCAGTTATCATGAAACTGTGTAGAGCCAACCTGACTCACTAGAGGGCGCTCAAGCTGGCTTGTCATTCTGAAACCATGACAGCATTATTAGGCCACATAGCCCAGTCTTCTGTCTCCTAACCCAGATGTCTGCTGTGCGGTTGCCGTGTTAGGATGAGCACAGTTTGGGGTATTCAAAAGAATAAATGTTTACTTACTAAAGACTAAACATTTGTTTTCTAAAAATCACCACGAAATAGTGATTTCAATGTGAAGAACTTAACTGGTAGGAGTGAATCTCCCTTTCTCTAAGGACTTTCCTATATCTCTCGGTTCACGTGCACTCTGTCTAAACTGTTAGTGTAATAAGGACTTCCGTGGGGGCTGATGCACGGCTCATTTGTCCTCACTGATCATGACTTTTAACGTTCCAAGAAGATAGGTATCTCTCATTAAATAGGACAGAATTTTACCATATAAAATAAAATACCCTTTCTGCCCCCTCACATACCTTCTCCACCATAACTTTGTTTCTCCTTAATTGTACCTTAATTTTTATGCTATCCATTTTAGAAACTAAAACTTCTAGTTCTAATCAGTTATGTTAAACTTTTTGAATGCGCCCCAGTGGATGTGAATTAAATTACACAATCGCTCATAGTTCAGTTAGCTTGAAAACAGTTGATGAGTTTTGTCCATTCATGTGATTGTTGCTATTATTTCATTTTTGTACAAATTATGTGCATTTATTTTGTATTTGTTAACTATCTGACGTGCTTGAATTAAAATTCAAAGATTAAAATATGAGAAACCCATGCTCCAAATATTTAGCAATATTATTAGAAGGTATGTATGGAGTGTAGCAATATTTTTAGGTTTTGGTTTTACTGGTTCTTGTTCTTAGTTGTGCTTTGTATTTCAGTAAATCATAGCTTCTTTTTTTTTCCTTCTACAGTCTCTTGGATATGCTTACTTCTCTCTTCAGTTCAAGGTATTTCTTTCAGTATTCTGTTTAGGACTTTTTAAATTCAATATAATTTTTAGACTGTTTCTTTTATAGAAAGATTTTCTTTTTTCCCCAACAATGGGAAGTAGCTTTACGAAGTACAAGAGTGTAGGTTTGCAGTCAGAGTATTTTAGAAATTGGAGTTGCTCCAAGTTCTTCTGCCTTTCAGATGACAGTGCTTCCTTTATTTATAACATGTGTTTTGTTTTTCTGTTACACATTTCAGTATTCTTTCTTTGTTTTGTATACTTGGTGTTACAACTGTGATACTCTATAGGCTTTACAGTGTACAGTGTTTATTTTCTGTTCTTGTCTAGTTGGGTTTATGTATGTTTCTTCTATACGTATGGGTGTGTCTTTGTTTAGTCTGGGAAAGTTTTCTTTTGTAATCTTTTTAAATAGAATGGATGTGTGTATGAAGGATTTATTAGCATATATACATATGCTAATATATATGTATATATATGTATATGTATGTATATATATATATATACATATATATATGAAGTTTATTAGAATGGTTTACAGGGCTGTGATTCAACTAGTCCAAAAATAGCTGCCTCCCAGCAGAAAATTCAAGAATCCAGTACTTATTCAGTCAACAAAACTGTATGTCTCAACTGGTCTTCAGTTTATGACAGAACCCTGAGGAAGCTGACAACGGGAATGGACTTACAAATGAAGGGAAGAGCAAGTAGACAAGAAGAGCAATCTTCCTTCTTGCATGTCTTTGTATAGGCTGCCAGCAAAAGACATGACCTTGAAGGGGCTTCTTCCAACCTCAAAAATCCAGATTACAAGTGTGTTTTCCACTTCAAATGCTTTAATACAAAAAAAAAAAATCCCTCAAAGATATTCCCAGCCATTTGATTTTTAATTAATTCCACATGTAGCCAATTTGACAACCAAAAATAGCCATCACATTCAGCCTGCAATTTGAAGATTTGGTCTTTTCATGGTTCCCTACATCTCTACATCTCTTGTATATTTCTTTCCTGTGATACTTTAACTTTTTCATATTCATTTCTTTTTTTTTCTAGACCTTCTACTTTATCTTCCATTCTTATATTTTCTATTTTTGCTTGGGTCACTCCATTTGTATGAATTTACTGTGAGTTTTCTAATTGAGTTGTTGAATTTTCGATTCTAGCTTCATTTCAATTTTTCTCATTTTTGAATTCAGTTTCTTTATTGAATTCAAATTCTTCTTAATTTTATTCAGTCACGTGTTTGTATTTTCATGGACATTACTCTATCATTTATTATCTTCTTGGAGTTTAATGAAATGTTTTCATGCTTTTGCTAAATTTAAATTTGATATAGTGAATAATTATCACTTTAAATTCTGTGTCCTGGTACTCACCTATCATTTACATAGGAGCATATACAGGGGGAAGGGGTCCCCCTCATTCACAGTCATAGAGGAGGGGAGTAAGGGGAAAATGGGAGGGAGGGAGGAATGGGAGGATACAAGGGATGGGATAACAATTGAGATGTAGTATGAATAAATTAACAAATTATATTTTTTAAAAAAGGAAGATGTTCTCTCTTGGCCACTCATCTTGATTTCATTTTTTCAATTATAACTGAGCATAGTGTAGACTTTTTCTTTGATTGTGTGTCTAATATGATAATCTGGTTCTCGTAGATAAGGCCATTCATTGTAGGAACTGTGAGACTTGAGCTGGCCTTGGTAAAGCTGGAAGATGAGACATTTCACTGGTCTAGGCAAAACAGCTTCTAAACCATTGATCTGGAGCTAATCTTGTAGTCACAGAGATGGAAACAGGAAGAGGAAAGCATGGGAGAGGGAAAGAGCTCCTCATTAGTCAAAGGTGGCTCTTGAACAGAGCAGGTTTGCAGGCCACTGATCTGCACCTAATCCTGTGGATGTGGAGATGGCTGCAGCCAAGGAGGAACATCTTGTGGGGCAGTTGAGGGAGGAAGTAACTCACCTGGCAAAGCTGGCTCGCATACAATGAAGAGTTAAGGGCCACAGATCTAAAATTCGGCTTAGAGATTTTATCAAGACTGTGTTGTGAATTACCCCCAAAATATAAAATAGTTAAACCAAATTTAAAAAAACAATCCATTGAGTTAAGAACGTTTCTGTATTAAAGTACAAAGTCATCATGAGATTGAGTTAGATAAAATTCTTAGAAATGAATAACATTGATATGAAGCACCATGGGAAAAGAGGCTCAGACGTGCACAGGCATACCATAATTTGTACAGATACTGGCTAGGAACTTTTGTGTGCCTGTTGTGTTTCAGTAAGTTTAAATTCTCCTATTTGCACATTGGAAATAATGCAGTTCTTTTCCATTTTGTGACCATGTCTCATACAGCCCAAACTGACCTGAAATTCAATATTTAACGGAGGCTGCCCTTGACCTTCTCCTCCTACCAAGTGCTGGGGTTATAGGTATGCACCACCACACCGGGCTTGAAAATGTTATTTTCTACTTCACAGTTCCTCAGAGATACAGGCAAACTTTTAACAGTAGTAATTAATGAGTTTCATTCATTAATAATCCCCCAAATGCCAAGGACCATGCCTGAAATATGAGGCACTCCATAAATTTTTTAAATGAGTGGAGGCATGAATATTTTTATGTTCCTCTTTTATCACCAAGGGGAAATGGCTCCTAGGACAGCTGGCCTGCCTAGCAGTAAAGCTCCTGGAAAAAAGAAATGTTTCTCTGAATGACAATAAGTTCCTCAAGCTTATGTTTATATGAATCTTGGGCTGAGCATAATATTCTTCCTTCCCTTCTGTTTTTTTTTTTTTTTTTTTAATGCCATAATCTGAACCTTCCCCTGGAAGTTATATATATAATATATTTTTGAGTAATTTAATGCACACAAACACACACACAAATAAATGAATGAATAACAAATGTTTTGTTCAAGTCAACAACTACTTAAAACCCACTAGATAGTCCACTGTATTATTTCAGAACTATAAGCACACCCTGAATTATTATAAGGAAACAATCAAATTGACAATATGTCATAACTATTGACTATCCAAAGAAAATTTGTCAATGAAGAGGAGCCTTGGTGGGACAAGATGAGATCTTCTTGCACAGGGATCTCCTCCCGGAGTAAGATGCTCCAGGGTCGGGGAACAGGTATCTTGAATGAGAATTCTGGCAGTGCCATATAAAGCTAGAAAAACTAACAGTGTCATTTACCCAAGAGTGGGTCTGTTTTAGTCATAGGAGTATTGGTCTACCACGGAATAATCTAAAGAAGTCTAACATAAAAGTAAATGTGAACAATGTGAAAAAATTTGTTATAACAGGACAGAGAATATAGCAATAAAAGAAATAAAGAACCTTTGTTTTGATCACCCTTTTACAGGAGTTTCATAAGTAAAAAATTCTTTCTCTTGTCTTACTTAGAGGAGCACACAAAGCTACAATCAAATATTATTGTTCTCTGCCCATATGTTGCTTCCAACATATTTGGTGTAGCTTTCAAAGTTTCACTGTTTCCAGAAGATGGTCTTAGACCTAGTAACCATATTTCTTACCTATGATACACCCATACATCCATACATATAATGCTCTGAGTTACTCACATGAAAGAGTAACAAAGGAAAATTGGGAAAGTGGTACAATACAGGCTGTGCATTCAGCTATGATCATAGGATTTAATTATGTTGGAAGCACAAAGTATAGTAAGATTGATTACAATGTTTTTCTTAGAACTCAGTTAATTCTAACCAGGTTGAATGTACATTACATATGCAGAATGAGTACATTGTTATAAATACCTTCAAAGTACACTATTACTTTAGCTATCATTTGGGTGAAAGCCTGACTTGTAAAGACAAACTTTAAAGACCATTTCCAGAAGGAAAAAAAAAAAAACAAAGCAAAACAAAACATTATTATGGTTGGCAAAGTTGTAACAGAAGCAACCCAAAAAGAATCAGCACATAATATCAAGCACTGAACCCATATCTATTTTTCCTTGTTTTGTTCCTTCTTATTTCACTAAAATTTAGATTATCCAAAAATGTACATATTGTATATATTATATTATATTATGCAAAAGATGATCATGAGTTAATTCTTTTCTTTACTGGTGTCTCAGCCAGAAATATTTGACTCTAGCCTAAAAGAAATCAGCTAATTGGTCCTGTATAAAATTAAGATTTTTCTGCTGTTGTAAATGATATTAATTGAAAGTGTATATATATATATGTGTACATATATAGTCTCTATATATGAGTATATGAGTAATTGTACTTTACAACTACTTTATGTGGGTCTAAATATATTTTGAATACATAAAAATAGGATGTCAGGAACTGGGAGGAGAGTTGGAATTGCTGCAATCAGGATGTAAAATGAATAAATGCAAATTTTTAAAATTACTGGCCTTTGGACCAAAAGTCCCATAAATCCGTTATGAAATTTTCAATAGTTATCCTGGTTTATTCATGTGCTAAAACATAAATAATTGTCTAAGTTACCTAGTATGTAAAAATTCAGAATTTTTTTTATTGTTGACACATATCTTTTATATGAAGGTTTATAAGTGTGAAACATAAGTTCATTACTAACCATGTCTAACCTCCAGGACACAGAAAAGGACAGTTTCGAATGTGATCCAAATTATAAAATTTTAAATACAATATGAAAAACTTTCAGAGATATTTGCAACTCAATTACACAGCTCTTAAGCATGAACTTTGTAGGTGATGAAGTGACGCCTCAACTTCAGAAGGTCAGACACCCACACCAGCAGTTGAGTTTCTTTCCTGTTTCTCTGATTTGAGAATTAACTCTGGTAGGTTCTGGAATAGAACAAAAGGCTTTTTTTCTGAGCACGGAGGAATGGGTATTTGAATGGAAACTTATGAGGGGTGAATGTAACTGTTCCGCTTCTATTGTTACCCCTGGCCTGATGTGCTGATAACAAGCCAAACCCTATCCATCATCTTCTCTCTCTGCTCGATTGGAGGGAACTGGGGAGCACTGATCACCAGTCCAGGAAAGCTTCCAGGAGCAGGGAGAGTCTGCAGAGTGTGTACACCAAAAGTGTTTTCCTGACCTTCACTCTTGCCTCAAAAACAGGTGCTCAGTCACTTCTCTCTGAGCATACCCAGTGGAAAAGTTTGCCAAAAGCATGAAGTATTTGATTAATACTGGTAATATATTTCAGATCTTAGGAAAGATTAGTATTGATTTTTTTTAGCTTCATGTCTTTGCTTAGATGTTAATAATAATGTTTCGCTACAGAAATCTCAATTCTAAGTTAACCATATTTTCCACCTCCACTTACATATAACCTCAGTATTGCACACATAAGTGTAACACTGGAAATAACAGTTTTATGTAGCTAGAGAAAAAAGAGCTCGTTACAATTTAATTGGACTCAACTTTAAGGGAAAATAAAAACTGGGTGGGTGACCTTGCTATGTTAATACACTGAACTGGGTCATTACAAAGTTTTATACTATTCCTTTCTGATTAGTCCAGATATTCTCATAGCTGTTGAGCGCAAATAGTAAAAATGGAAATTTTGTTTTCTTTGTAACAATTAGGAATTTCTCACACCAAAGTAGCAAGCTGCACCTTGTTATAATCACGCACATATCTGGTTAGCTGGTCTAAGAGATGTACACTTTTCTAAATCATTTTATGTAGCTCAGCACCCATAAAGTCGAAAGAAGCATAAAAGTCAATCTGAACTAAAAGTTGGCCATATGTTTACATTTACTAAAATGCATTTATTCTTTAGATATTAGCATTTGGTTTAGACTTTATGAAGTACTTGGATATTATTTTCCATTATTTTCTCAATAGAGCTATTTAAAAGTATTATCGCTTTTAAATTAGAGATTGGGAAGCAGCAAGATGGATCAAACAGACTTCTGTAACATATTAGTGAAAATTTTGAAGTGTATTCAAACTTATCTCCAAGAGTAATATGCAATTATCACTTGAATGTTGCCGTGTGTTTTGACTCATCTGTATGGGAGACTCCAAAATAATATCTAAGGTGCTATCAAGATGACTCCATGGATAAAAGCATTTGCAGACCACCAAGCCTGAGGCCCTGAGTGCTGTCCCTGGAATTGACGTGGTAGGTAGAATAAAATAATTGACTCCTTCAAGCTGTCCTCTCACCTTCACATACACCCTCACATATGCACACACATATACAATAAACACATAAATGTAATGAAGTTAACAATCACAAAACATTTTCTGAGAGAGGACTTTATGTACTCCAACAGCCAGTGAGTGGAGGAGTGGTACTGAAACCACTCAGAGAACGTACCTGAGAGAACTTCCTCCCTCTTCTGTGGCATTAGATGTGTTGAGAGGTAGCTGGAACTGTGTAGTTTGCAATGTTAAGGCAACCAAAGCGAGTGTGTGCCAATCTCAGTCCTTAGTTAAAATAACCACAGAATATCTTAAACCCTACTTAGAATCCTGTTACTACACTATGAAGGTTAAGAAAACAGTATGTGGTATTATTTAATTCCAAGTTAGAAGTCAGAAGGATAACATTTGTCTTGGACAAAAGGATAAACAAATTTGTGTTGTTGTATGCATATTACTAGAATTTATATGTAGGGAGACTGAAGCTTGTTAGCTTTTCCACTATAGCAGGAGACATTTGATACACATGTAACTAAAGAATCAATCCTAGTTACATTAGTCTCCATTAGCCTTATTAACAGGGCCAAAGACACATCAAAATAGAAGAAATGAAACATAACATCATATCTCAACTTACAATTATGTCTAATGCTTAACAGGCTTGTGATTGTTTTTGTATTCATTTATGAGTGATATTTAAGTGCTGATTGATCTAAGCTCATAATAAAAAATTAATATCATTTATATTGGTTATAAACTTCTTGGTATATGCTACATACTAACTCTGCTGCTATTCACTTACAATTTTCCAATAGACATTAGTAAATATGTTTTAACTCTTTTATGTGTGTGGTCATATCCTACCTTAAATCCAAAAGAACAGAAATCATGCATTGGAAACACCATAATTATGAAAAAGAAGTGGGAATTGAAAAGAGGCAGGCAGAATAAAGAGTGGATGGTAGAGAGAGAAAGGGAGAGGAGCTGGTGAGGATGTTTTGTTGACCCTGGTGCATAACCTTCATGTGTTTCTGTTACACTGGGCTATTCCTCGGATAGAATACTGCTCACACAGCATCAATACTTAAACAGAGTTGTTGTATATGTTCCTTCAATAATAAGTATCCATACTTAATAATGAAAACTAGATGAATTATTCCTTGCTGCCTGTGACAGGCATGATGAAATAAGAATTATCATAGCTATTTAGAACTTTTAGAAGAAGTATTGTAGGAAATGAAATGACTTGATTGAAACCTTGATCAACAGTACCTCATAAAAGTGTCCATTGGAAATGCCTGAAATAATTCTTCCCAAATGCATTTATTTTAACATTTTGCAAAGTATAAAACTTTTATCCTTTCACTATATGGAAAATTTCAGTGTTTTATTGAATACATTCCTATGATCTACAGGTCTTTGGCATGGAGGTAATTTTCTTCCTGCTTTTCAGAACTTGGCACACATAATCAATATAAAAATTGAGAAAAAAGCTAATCAATGATCTGATTTGTGGCATTAATTAAGGAAAAGGAGGCATCATGATCCAACTTTCAGAGGAAACACAAAGTTATAGTCCAGATATTATAGTGAATAATAAAAGCAATATTCAGCTAATTCATATATTTTGAGGAAGGAGGCCAAAAGCAATGAACACATTAAATCACATAGGATGAGACAAGAAATGGTTCATCTTGTATAATAACACTTGCCATGCAAACTTGAAGATCTGAGTTTGATACCCCAAACCCATGTAAATGTGTGTGATGTGGTGACACATACCTGTAATCCCCACACTTCTACTGTGAGATGGGAAACAGAAACAGAAGAACCACCTAGAAGTTCATGGGCCAGCTATGCTGGAGTATGTAGAACAGGAGAAACTATGAGACAGTCAGGATGGAAGATGAGAAATGATGCTTAAAAGTTTCCCCCCCTCCCCTGGGAGTTAAACTGGGAATTAAAACAATCTGCCACATGGTAATCTGATCAGGGTAATTCTGTAGCATTGTTTCCCTCTTCCTAGGAGACCTTAGGTGTGTGTCAAGTTCATAGATGAAGCTAATTATTATTATTTATTATTATTTTTATTATTATTATTATTATTATTATTATTATTATTATTATTATTAACAGTTTGAAAGGCTTCGGAATTTAGCTCAGTAGCATAGTGTTTGTCTGGCATAGGCAAGGCAAAAGACTCCATCTTGAGTACTAAAAAATATAGAATAACATATTTCACAGCTTAATCAATGTACTTTATAACATTTACTTTTATGTATTCTGCACTCCAGAAAGGTCATCTGAACACTCACTATTTGATAGGTTGTGAATTATATAAATAGTAGAGTAAAATAAATATATAGTAGAAAATTAAGGAAATTAAGCATCACTACATGGTCTAAGAAATTCAAGTTGTTGTTAACAGAAGAGTTAAAGATTATGAGGCAAGAATGTTAGCTTGAGGAGGACAAGGAGTTCTTCTTTGGATATGAAGAATTTAAGATGTCTATTAGGTATCCAAGTGAGAATTTCCTATAAGCATTTGCATTTAGAAGGCCCATAAGATGGCTCAGTGGATAAAGACACTTCTCACAGGAGCCACAAAATGGGAGGAGAGATAAGAGAATTGCCTCCGTCAAGTTGTCCTCTGACCCCCACAGGCAACCATGCATGCACCTCCACATACGTAGACAAACACACACACACACACACACACACACACACACACACACACACACAGAGAGAGAGAGAGAGAGAGAGAGAGAGAGAGAGAGAGAGAGAGAGAGAATAAAGAAATTAAGTGTAAGAACCTAGAGGAAAAACTGTTTTGTTTAAAGATAGAAATTTGCTCCTTATCAATGCTGTGTGATATTTAAAGCTGTCACAAACAACTGGCTGGCAATTTATTTGCTCTGTAACATAGAAATTACAGATATTCAAGGATCAGCACTGATAGCCCTGAGCACCAGATGGAACCTAAAGATGTGCTTACATTGCCAGAGGCTTACACCTCTAAGCCGTGATAATCAGAAGCTTCAAAGCTGGGGCTTATTGCTGTAGGTGCTTAAAGGAGAGGTTACAAGTGCCAAAACCCAGCAGCTATAGCTGTAACACCTGACTTCTAGGCATTGAGACTTTAAGCCTTTTAACCCTTAGCAGGTCTCTCAAAACACTTCTAGTGCCCTTGGTTCAAAGTCCTCATAGTCACAGCTCCAATCCTCAAGTGTTTACAGACTCAGTTTCTTCCCCTGATTGCTTCATGCAACTATTCGGCAGCCTCCTAAAATTATAGTTCAGAATTTACGAATTAGAGCCCTTAGCTCTTGATGTCAGGGACATGCCTGCTCACTGTGAAACCAGTTACTGAGCCTTACCCATGAGAAAGATCACAGTAAGAAAAGAGACCACTTAAGAGAAGCCTTTGTTAAGGTCACTTGTCACAACACCAGGAGGAAATGTAGAGAATTTTTAAAAACCTCCCAAAGTAATCCAATAAGCCTAGAAATCTGCCTGCTTATATGGTTAAAAAGTAGCATGGAAGATTTGTCCTCAGCTGGTAGTTCCACCATCACAGTATGACTTTGGATCTTAGAATCACAGACCTCACACAAAGACCTATTTCCAAGGTTATATAGGAAGAGTAAATGAAGTGATCTGGACATCTCTGAGCTTGGTCACGAATAACATTTTCTCTATCTGATGGAGCTGGAGCAGCTCTGGCTGCAACAAGGCCATGCTAATCAGAAATTGTGGACACAGTGTAGACTGTGTTTTCATCAAGCAATGCATGTTCACAGCAGCTGTGATACCACAGTGAAGGTTTGGCATCAGCAGGTGAGGGGATTGTTCCTGTCTCATCTTCCCATCAAGCACAGGGCACAAAGCTGAAAGCTGTGAATGAGTCGAATAAATGAGCCCCAACATCTAAGCTTGCCTAAGTAAAGTGAACTAAAAAGGTGCTTAGAATAAAAGCCTATCAATACCATTAGCATTCTTAAAGTGCTTAACTCTCCAGCCCCAAAATCTTCTGGCAAGTCAGCTTCCACAGATTTGCCTCAAAGCCATAATCTTAGACAAGATTATCAAAGACACACATTTCTGGTTATAAAAAGTAAATTAGATAAGAAGACAGAAATAAAAATATCCAATAAAGAGCAGAATAAATTCAGAAGTATGTATTTCCCTGTAAGATAAATTTAAAATATATACATATTTTTAACTTTACTTTTTAAATTTTTTTGTGTGTCAATATTTGCCTACATGTACTTTTGTCCACCATATGAATGTTTGGTGCCTGCAGAGATCATAAGAAGGCATTGGATCCTCTGGAACTGTAGTTACAGATGATTATGAGCCACCATGTAGATACTGGGATCCAAGCTTGTGTCTTCCACAAGAGGAGCAAGAGTTCTTAACTACTGAGCCATCGCTGCACCGTGAAATTTAAAATACAAGAAGAATGGAGTGAAGAATTGCTCATCGATATGAAGGCTGAGCATCAAACCCTGGCTTGAGAAATCTGGAGAAAAAGTAAAGATTGTTGGATTTATAATTCAACTGGAATTTTTAATGGAATATACAAAGAACCATAAATATTGTGAAAACATGTTGTACATGAAAACAGCTGAGGAGTAAAGGAGTTCTGTTGTTTGGTTGGTGTCCAATGGAAGAAGCAGCGATACCTTTGTAGACGCATATAAACTAATGAAAAAAGGTGAAGAAGAATAAATTTAGCTGCAATAATTAAGAAAGAAGAAAGGGCAATATGTGCTTACACAATCTACAAATGTGATATAGAAGCTTAAAGAAGTCTCTCATGATTGCTTTAAATTTCTTTTTTAAAATATATTTTATTAATTTATTCATATTACATCTCAATTGTTATCCCATCCATTGTATCCTCCCTTTCCTCCCTCCCTCCCATTTTCCCCTTACTCCCCTCTCCTATGACTGTGACTGAGGGGGACTTCCTCCCTCTGTATATGCTCATAGGGTATCAAGTCTCTTCTGGCTAGCTTGCTATCCTTCCTCTGAGTGCCACCAGGCCTAAATTTCTAAGTGAGATTAAGAAGTCACAGATTCAAATAGGAGATGTTCTAAAGAGAGCTAGAAAGAGAAATACAGGTGAGGCAATGAACTAAAGCAGGGAAGAGGATATACCAGCCAGCACTCGGGGTCCAATTAACAATGTCGCTACCTGCTGCTGTTTCTGCCCAGCCGTGGATAACTTCCAGAATACAGTGAAGAAAGAAGAGTTAGACTTGGTTAGTCTTTTTTCTCTGAGTAGGTATGAAAGCTAACATGAGGATGTAGGGTGGACAGAGGGACTGACTGGAATTGAGCGTGGAATTTCAGCCATGTATAAAGCAAACCAAACACAAAACAAAACAAAAGCAAAAGGCAGTGGATTTCATATGAGAAATAATTTTGTTTTCAATGAATCTCGAGGTTATTGGAACTTGGAGGAAGAACAAGGGCCTGACATGAACGATTTATTTATGTTGATACAGGTTTCACATCCCCGCACTAATTGCTATGCCCTCATAACTGAAGCGACTGGAGTTTTAAGTCTATTCATGGAACATCAAGAACAAGTTTTACTACAATGAGAACAGTTTGTAGGAAAGTGGACTATAATTGATTTGAGAAGTGGATACCAGAAGTCAAGTGAACATTAAGGTGACAAAGAACTAAGTCAGGAATAATATTGAAGAGAGCAACAGTGAACCCTGGATTCAAATTATCAAGAAATGAAGAAATTGCTAAGGTAAATAACAGAACAATAAGAGGTAGAGTACAAATGGTAAGATTTTTATCTAGGAAAGAAAGAAAGAATAAGTAAGAATGGATAAGTAAGAAAGTAAGCAAATGAATATCCTGGAAAGGTCATTGGAGGTCAAGTAGAGACCCCTGAAGGAATTTCTAGATACTCTAGTCCTTACTGTAAGGATCAGTGTTTAAGCACATCACTAAATAGACAGTCGTGGGCATCCTGAGGCAGCTAAGAAAGAGAACATTAGACACAGTATGATGTGGAGTCAGAACCAAGAACAGGGTAAGTACAGACTGGGGAAGATGAGAAAGCAGTTAAGATGTGAGGACTGAGATCTAAGCACTGGGGAAACCTGGAGCAGGAAAAAGGCAGCAGCCAAATTGGAGACACACTAAAAGTTTGGAAATACTTTATTTTTTAATGTTCTTTTTCCAAAATAAAATATTTTTAAATGCACTGATTTTTCCCTCCTAACACTGTAAGAGACTTAAAAAGAAAGGTTAAACATTCTTGAATTTATATCATGACAATTAGAACGAATCAAGATTATGAAATTTAAAAGCTCATACATTTGAAAAATAATGCAAGATGTGATGTGAAGAAACAATGTGCTTGCTGGTAAAATTATCTCTTTTACCTTAATGCTTTGTGTGACTAAGGAGAGGATGCACTACCCATTTACACTGAAATCTGCAAAGCTATCATCTGCCAAATGGGAAAGCACTTTAAGGCACATGATTAATACCTCCACTGAGAGGTGGGCGGAGGGTTGCTTCCACGGCCATTGTTTTTATGAGCATGCTATGCAATTAAGCATCGAAAAGTTTATTCGCTTATTCTTGCAAAACCATATTTCCTCACTTTATTTTGTAAAACAAAGATTATGGTTCAGGCATTAGAGAGTTGGTTCTGCAGTTAAGAGCATCTGCTGCGATTGCCGAGGACCCAGGTTTGGTTCCCAGCACCCAGGTCGGACAGCTTGTGACCACTTGTACATCAAGTTCCAGGGCACCCAACACACTCTTCTAGCCTCCTTAAGCACCTACACCCATCCACTCAGGCACACACATGCATATTAAATACTAAGTCAATCTTCTTTTACAAAGGAATCTCTTTTCAAAAAACTGAGGAATCTGGAAGTCATTCTCCTCAAATCACATGTATATTAATAACGAGATAAAGCTTTATAATCATGTAGAGTGCTGCAAACACAGTTTTTTTGAAGCTTTGCTTCAAAAGTTCCACTCTGCAATGTAAATGAAAACTTTCCCTGTGGCAGTCAGGGGGTTTGCCACCAATCATCTATTCATACTAATTGGATTTTTAAATGGAAATTCATGAACACTCTAATGAGAAGAATGTGCTAAAACATTCATTGAACTTCTTGCCATGCAGACAGGCTTCTCTACATAAAGGACCCGGATCCTGGGAGTCCAGCACTCCGGGCCTTACAGTCAGTACTGTGCACAGCAGCCCGACTCAGCAAGCCTCTGCACTTTGTGTTAGACTGAAGTTGGAAAAGAAAAACGGAGCCCCATTTTCCTTATTTTATTAATGCAATTTATACTTTAGCTAGCTACTTCAAGGCATAAATGCTATAACACTGATACAATACTAGTTCTCAATTGTTAAATTTATGATGAATGACTTATTTATAATGTTGGGTAATACATTTTTAATAGTAAAAACATATTGCTTCCAGGACTGTAAGAAATATTGTTTATTACCAAAAGGGCTAGATCCAGCAGCGAACATCGCCAAAAAATATGTAACCACATAATCCCATATATTGTGTTAATCATTCTGTGCATTATACATAACACACCAGCTCTGTGCCATAAAATGTTCTCTAGTGGAAAGTTCTAAAGACATCTTAACAAAATATAAGGAAAAAAACATTTGTTTCCACAACATTAGTAACATTGAAAGATGAATGATTTTTTTTGTCCAGGAGAAACTGTTTTAGTGATCATTCTTGATCACTGGGTGAAATTACTCATTAATATACTCCTGGAGAAACTTTGGCATGATTGCTTTGAAGCTACTGTGCTAGACAGTAAAGGTACAGACATATACAATGTCCAGTAGGCACTGCCTTAAGTCGGCTAGGAGACACAAAAGAAGAAACAGTAGAATAGACTCCTTACAAGTGCTGTTGAAATGGGGGAGTGGGGACTACTTTCATGTAGATCCCCAGTTCTCAACCTGTGTGTCTCAATGCCTTTGGAGGTAAAACAACCCTTTCACAGGGATCACACATCAGACATCCTGCACATCAGATATTTATATTATGATTCATAGCAGTAGCAAAAGTATGGTATGAAGTAGCAATGAAATACTTTTATGATTGGAAGTCACTGCAACATGGAGTTTCTTGTATTAAAAGTTCACAGCACTAGGAGAGTTAAGAACCCCTGCTGCAGATGATTTTCAATGGACTTTACTGTAAGCAAGGAATGGCCACTCACAAATGAAAACTGAGCATTTTGAAGACAGGAAAGACATTCCACCTACACTTTATGGTGGAATAGTGAATTGAGGACCTCTTGACTGGCAATAGAAATAAGGATTCTATATAATTGAAGCCAAGTGGCTGAAAAATATGAAATTTGAAGATGCTAAAATTAAAGCCTCTGTGTTTTTAGTACAAATGTTTGGCACTTATCAGCAATCAATATTTTTGCATGAACATTTTTTACATATTTTTCACACAAACCTATATAATATATAATATTATATAACCTATATAATAGGTAAAGCCTTCTAGTTTAAAACTTCCTGGCCTAATCATCACTAAAAGATGCAACTTGTATTAAAAGATGCAACTTGGATGCCTTAGGATGTCTGTGTTGGAATAGGAGATTGAGCATTTCTTGATTCATTATCAGCCCCTTCTATTGTATCATAATACTTCTATATATTGTACACATTTCTTATTTTTCAAACTTCAAGATGTCTAGGAAACAAAGAAAATGTGTTTAGTTGAAAAAGTAAACAAAAATTAGAAATCCTTCTTTACCTTAGAATCCATTGTTTAAAAAAAAAAAAAAGGCCTTGAGGTTGACCTGTGTTGGGTCCCTACCTACTGTAGGCCTGGCTGGCATACCCTGGGCAAGACTTCCCCTCTCCCAGAGAGTCTGAATTATATAATCCAGACAAAATCCGTATATTTAGGTTCCTTCCCACCATTTCAATTAAAGTCAAAGATGGCCCTAGGATTAGATATAGGATGGGAAGAGTGTATGTTGTACGATTTGAACTCAAACTGACAACCGGCCATAAATTAACCTGTTATTTCTAAGAAGAGAAACTCTGCTGCACTGGAAACCAAGGGCCATGCACAGTACATCCTTGGAAGCTTTCTTGATCTTTTTCCCCATGAACTAATTGGATTACCAATTAGTATTGCCAGCACTCTCTTCACAGGGTTAGAAAGGCTGAAGTTGCAGAATCAAATCCAAAAGCCATAAAGTCTGTCTAACTTGACAGTCAGCGAAGGCCTCTGCAGCAGGGCTCCAGAGCTGGGTGTTGCGAGAGCCATCTCGCGGCTCAGACTGGAGGAGAGTAATGGGGCAAGCACTACACCCCGCCATTATCAGGAAGCATCAGCAATATGGGGAAGGACTAACTAGACTGTTTTCCTTGTGCCTAGCCGTGTTTCGGATGCAACAGAGAATTTCAGGCAGTCAGATATTTTGTGATACTCTTCTCAATAAGAGTTTCAAAGAAAAAAATCATGAATTTATCGAACCTCACAGAAAGTCATTATGTAGTAGCATAACACCTGAATTCATCAAATTAATTGTGAAATTCCCCAAGTTCATGGACTTTCTCATATAATATTAATGTCAAGATGAGCAAGAGTGTATCGATAGATTGGTTGACAAGGTCCCTTTTAAAATGAAATAATAAAACTATATTTTTTAAAGACAGGGACTCATGTAGCCTAGTCTAGACTCCAGATCACTAGGTAACTAAAAAACGACCTTGAAGTTGTTACCTACCTGCTACTTTGGTGCTGCATTGCAGGCTTGCATTACCATTCCTGGCTGTAAAAGGTGCTGCCAATTGATTGATTAAAACAGAAATGAGCTAATGGAGAGGCAAAGCTATATTATATGAATACACGTTTATTGGGAGCAGCCTGGGGCAGGGAGAGGGAGAAGGTGTGCACAGAGGGGGGGGCAGAGAAAAGGAGAGAGAGAGAGAGAGAGAGAGAGAGAGAGAGAGAGAGAGAGAGAGAGAGAGGGGGGGGGGGGGAAGGGTAGGAGCAGGAGAGAGGAAGGGGAACTGGAAGGAGAGAGAGCCGAGAGGGGGAAGAGGTGGCAGGGAGGACCCAAAATGCCTGGATTATATGGAGAAGGGTCTCTAGGAGAGATGTAGTCCCACCCCTATGTAGCGGGCAGGGTATGCCAGCCAGGCCTGCCATAGGTAAGGATGCAACACAGATCAACCTCCAAGCTTTGTTTGTGAAAGACAAGCACTATCTTAACTGAGCTACATCTCTAGCTCCAGATGTTTTTTTTTAAAGAAAAGAAAATTACAATCAGTTAAAAGATTGCAACTCGAAATGCAGTTCTGCCCAGGAACCTCAATCCTCAGAGAACTACCAGGACAAAAGTGGTCTGGAAAGATTTGAATCATATGACAAGACTGGAATTACTTTGATAGCACTTAAGGTCAGTCACTCAGATGAGCTAGTTTGGCCTGGGTAGCTGTTGATGGGCTTTGCCTTTCTCTTAAAAGGTAAGTGTTTTCGTTAACTTGTTGATTCAGTGATGAAATTCCCGTCTGTAACTTTGATTATATACTAAGGAACCATAAACCTGCTAAAATACTGAAATGCTAAGAAAAATGAAACACCCCTCTTTACATATTGAGTTCACAGCTTAGTAAGAAAGCAGTTACTTAGACAGATTTGACAATGGGGTTCCACTCAGCTAATCTCTTTATTAATGTCCCATGACAGAACTCACCCAAGGACACTTCATCCAGCTTTGTTGGTCAGGGCACTTCATGAAAAGTAATCTGAATCTAAGGCTTATAGAACTATCTAGTAAAGATTCTCCAGAGAGGAGAAATGCCAGAGAAAGAGCTAGTACTCCAGCAATAGCAACGTTACCCATTATTGAAGTTTGCTGTGGCTAAGTGATGAACACCTGCATTTGCAAACAGACTAAAGCTCACACTTGACATTGTTGCTTTGAAAACAAGAGATAAACTAAAATGGTGCACAGTAGAATACCTTATAGTTATCTTTCAGTAACTGACTTTCATGTTCAATTAGAGTAGCTTTCACTGGAGAAAGCTCCGGCCTATTCAGATGAGGGTGATCTGAGACAACCATTGTGTATTTTTGTTTCTATAAATTTAAGCTCCCTAAAAAATGCATGCCTAAAATGATTTAAAAGTTGACAGTAGATCATTTCCATTGGCAGTGACCAGCCCTTGGGAAAAAATGAGAGTGATGTGGCAGGAGGCCCCAGGCAGGAGTTGGCACCTGGAAGCAAGGTGTGGCATCTAGTCACCATTTCCTCTGCAATTGCTTCCCTCATTTGGACCTGAAACGTTGTACACCATGAACTGCAGAGCTCCTTCCTTAAAACTATCTTTGCCAAAAAATGCTCATGGAAATACAGAGAAACTGGATTATTGAGACATTCGTGGTAGTGATAAAATATTAAATAACTCTGGGGATAGTTTTACAACTAATACAAAACTAACCTCCAAACATTCACATGCTAGTGAGAAGTTCCCCTCTGTAACGTCCATTCTAGAAAGAAGAAAACTCGTGTTTGCAAAAGAGGCTGCATGTGAGTGTTCATATCTCTTTTAGTCACAAATTATCCCAAACCAAAAATAGCTGAAATGTTCTTCAAATGGAGAATGGGTAAAAGAACTGGTATATCAACACCATGAAAACTATTAAACTCTAAAAAGAAACAATATATTGATGTATACAATGATTTATACATTTATAAGTACATGCGATGGTTTAGTCATTTCTTCAGAGAACTGGGAGTATAGAAGCATGTTTTTATTTTTTAACTGTAGCCTGAGAAACCACTGAAAGCGATGGAAAAATATAGAAACATTCCTCTAAAATGCTTTAATGGTCTATGACTATCTTATATCCTCCTTGAAAACTTACACCAGGCTGTGCTGTACACTCTCACCAAAAGGTGGATGGTTCTGGGAAGCCCAGCTGGGTGTATTGCTGCAGATGATTCTGATTAACATATACTAACACTCTGGATGATTCGTGGAATCTGGGAACCACTAGAGTGATAATGAACCTCAGTAGAGGCGAGACAATGGCATTCAAACATTTACTATATAATAGCTGGTGATAAAGTCTGTATCAAGTAGGAATACCTTGTTTTGTTACTCTTTTCACACAGCCAATACAGTATGGTTAGTTTATTATCAGTGTTTGCTTTGCCAAGAATTTTATAGCTATAATAAAACACAGATTTATAGTGTACTAAAGACCTGCACGACTCTATTTTCCAATTTTAAAAAAGCCTTAAGACTCAAAAGACCTGCTTCTGACCAAACCCAAAAGAGGATTTTAATATGGAAGAAGTCCATCAACAGCAGTTCACCTGGTGAGCTGCAAGCACTTCTCAGAGATGGTCTAGACAACTCCACGATTATAGATCATTTGCACAAATAAACTAGGAGCATAAATACATGACTATTTTCACAGTTAGTTCCATCACCCAATTAGCAATGTTTCCATCACATTTGCAAGCCTCTGTTTTTGGTCCTAAATCTCCTCACAGAAACAGCAACACATCTGTGGTAAGGCTATTAGAAAGTTACAGAAATACAGTCTTAGGTTCAACACAGCATGTTTTTCCATCTCCAGAAAAGCCTGCTAAGCACAATGGAGGAACGCCTGAGTGGGAGTGCAGCCCTCCGGTTTGCACATGGGTTAGATGAAGGTCTTAAAGTAAAGAGCTAATTGGTTCTTCGACTTCACACTGGGACCTGGTGCTCAAATACTCCATAGTTGGCACAGTCCTAGAAAAAACTGCTTTTAGAGACTTGCATAAGAGTGAAATAACGTGAACCTCAAATCTGGAATTGACAGAAAGCCAATAGAAAAAGAATATGTATGTGGCCATACCAGCAGCTGGTAAACAGATCGGCTCAGAACTTAATAATTTTTTACATGTTCAGGTACAACAGAATAATATTTAAAGCATCTATGGAAGTTTATCTTTGTAGCTGTTCATGGAAATCAAATGTAAGTTCAGAAGAGTATACAATACTTGATGGTGGTAGGCCTACAAACTTCCCTTAGGGAATGCTCTGTGAGCATGTGTACTGCTTACAAACAGAATAATGTGCTGTCAAAAATGACAGGGATGTTTCCAGTCTGTCCATAATAAGGAGGTTGTTAGTCATATTCTATACTGGTTATGCCAAATCTAGATTGGTGAAGTCAGTTGCCAGCATCAAACAGGGCACTCTAATCAATCATAGCATAGAATAAGTCATTGATTAGGGTGAATAATTGGCTTTTGGTGTGAGAAGAAGTTTGAAGTGAGAACAAAGGGAAGAGGAATTTGTTGAGACTGTGCCACAGGATCAAGTATTCAAAACTTAACTTTTTAATTGATGTAGGTGAGAAATTACTAAATTAGATACCTTGAAAAAGAAAGAATGATCTATACCTGTGGTCTACTTCAGCTGTGTAAGCAGACCTTAAGAAAGTGTTAATGAAGTCAAATATTGTATAAGAAGTCTGGACTTCTAAAAATTTCTGAATAAAGTTTTAAAATATTAATTTATAATTATGTAGTTTCCATCACTATAGTTATATCATTTATTTAAGAAAAATGAAGATAAATGATCATTTTCAAATCTAAAATATTATAAGAGCTGGTCAGTGGTAATATAAGTCAGTGGTAAGTGTAATGTCCAAAATTAACCTGTAAGATTCACCTGTCCAGGAACCAGGTAACTTATTAGAATGCTGGGAATTGTAGTTCTTGGAAAAATAACAAAGCTTCATGGGAAACTACTGTAGCCTGAAAGTTTGACCTTATAAACTTCTGCAATGCTGACAAATTCATAGGAATGTTGTTGACCAAAGTCCATCTCTTGATCAGTCCATCTCTATTAATATTTAATAGAGCTTGCTTAAAATTTGACCCAAAAATGGTAAAAATTAGTTTTTCTCCAAAGAATCTCAAAATGAACATAAGTTGTTGCCTAACATGCACAAGGCCAGGTGTTTTCTCTCCAGGATAACAAATTAGATAGATAGATAGATAGATAGATAGATAGATAGATAGATAGATAGATA
>OU015744.1:124901913-124921473 GCA_907169655.1 Acomys percivali | reverse complement strand
AGAGAGAGAGAGAGAGAGAGAGAGAGAGAGAGAGAGAGAGAGATGCACATTCACACTCACCCACACACATGTGTTTCTATCTACATTTTACTAACATAGCATTTACTAGCCTATGTCCTTCCCTACTACAACATATACTAAGCCATAAGCTTAGACCTAGAACACTTGGTAGCCTTCTACCTTTCATATTCATCAGTGTAAATGTAAATCAGCTTTACTCAGGGAAGTCACTTATGTAAGTAGCTTATACTTCTAATGTCCCTCCCTTACTTTTACGGACATTCTAAGATCCTTACAAGATCTTTCTTTACATTTCCCACATCTTTATAACCTGACCCCTGTACCATTCACTTCATTAGCTATTCTTTCTTGACTGGCAGGATTCCAAACTTAGTTTTCAATCACTTGGTCATCCTCTCTCCTTACTCTCCTGAGTCAGTCATAGCTGGTTGTAATGAGGAACTTTACCAACGCCCAGCTTTTCAGAGTAGTCTCCCTAGATTCTCTTGTGTTTTTCGGACTCTAGATTTCTCTTCCCAAGGAAACACATAAGTAGCTGTTCAGAATTACTGTTTTTCCAACTACTTATTCACCTTTATGCCATGTAGAGCATGAATTGGTTGAGGAATTTTCTAGTTCGGTGAGAATTTATTTGCTTAGTGAAGTTTTGAATATCTACAGACTTTTCACTCAATCCAACTCACAAACTGACAGCCTTGGTGTTTTTAGACAGTTTCTAGAGATGCAGACTTGCATTCCCCATCTTTGGAGCCATGATTTGAATTTTGTCTAGACTCTAAGAGGATTCATAGATACATAAGATCTTAGGCCCTTATTCGCTATATCTTCATATTTACACAATTAACAATTTGAAACATTATACTTTTCAATATAATACATATGAAAGAGATTACCACAAGCTTAACAACTGTGTTGGTATCTGTCCCGTCACCCTCCTACAGACACTCCTCCTAAGAAAATTTTCGGGCCAAGGCTAGCCACCTCATAATCTGAGCAAATTTATTGGGTTAAAACAAAACAAAACAAAAAACAAAGAATCCAAAACCATCAACACCAGTTCAATGGAAGAAGCAGATGACAAACAGACTTTCAGTATTAAGCTCAGCTGTAAGCCCATTTGAGAAGATGCTGTGCAATATAAGCAACTAGTTTGTAGCCTGTCATTTGGCAAATAACTGTGAAGCAGACAATTCTGAAAACCATTTTCCCTCAATGGCTGAGGTGTTGTGTGCAACTGTATTTATTGAGAGTAATTTCTAATTATTTTTAGCTGCCTCTGGTAAAGTACAAAGAGAAGTGTAATGTACCATATGGCATGCTGATACCCCAACAGTCACAAGCAATCTCCAGGTACAGCTAATCTGCAGACAGATGCTTTGTTTGTCCAGACATGCAGGAACAAGCAGTGATTAGCATCGTTGAAGAAATCAGTTAATTTTATTAGCCACTAAAAACTCTACTATAGATAATTTTATTTGATTCATGTGAATATTTATCCCAGAGTATGTATCCCAGAATACTTATTTTAAGTGCAAACTCCCTTTGAAATTTATACTGATGACTGGTAATGAAATGTCACAGACGACACAGGCCTTTGCTGGGTTTGTCATCTGGGATTTGAGCCGTTCTTTCCCTAGTGTTATTCGTGCTGTTTTTATTAAGTGTTACAGTATATTTTGTCAACCTCACCAAGAAAGCCATCAGTCCTTCCCACAGAGTTTCACACCGAAGCCGGCCATGAGCCGGTCTCATAGTGCAGCGCAGGCACATTCCTAAATCTTTAGACACTGTGACAGGATTCCTTTTCCGTTTGTCATGACCTATACGCAGAAATGTTGACCGCTGTCACAATGTAGAGAGTAGATAACAATGACTGTGCTCAGGATGCCCTCCCGGACCGAGGGACAGATTCTGCTGGAGATGTGGTCATTTAATGAAAACAGCAGTGTTTGAATGTGGAGCACATTTCCATTGCACTATCACCCGGAAGCTTTGTTTACCCACGGTTCTCTCTCCCATAATGCTCTCCGGCTTCTAATGTTTTTCTTTTTCCTCGAACAAGAACTACAGATGGGTCAATAGAAACTAAGTCTGTTTTTAAAATATGCAGCCTTCTAAATCGATCTTGTTTTCCAGGAATCACTTAAAATCGCTAGCATTTGTTCATAATTCTACTACATTCTAAATTGTTTACAAGGAAAATTTGGGGAATAGTTGAGAAATTTTCAATCTTCAAGTACCTAAATTTTTTGTCCCTTATTGCATATATGTTGCTATTATAACACAACTCTGAGCTGTTTAGGAAACATTCCCAGTACTAGAAGTAATTTTTGTGGTTTGGGATATGTGTGTGTGTGTGTGTGTGTGTGTGTGTGTGTGTATACACAATTTGTCCAGAATAATGGGAATTGTTTCAAAGTATACTAAGAAAATTTTATTTCAGTATATCCTATCTGTGCTTATGCATAAAAAAACCAACATATAACATGTCCCCCGCCTTGGTGGAGACCATGCAATAAGGTGCAGCCCTGTATCCATGGCTTGGAGTCACACACAAGTGAGAGTGGGTTCTGTGCCCTTACCGTATGACTTAGGACAAACTGCCCACTCTAGAGACCTTGTTTCATTTCCTGTTATGGGGATTAGATATCCTTACAAAACATTTATCACAATTAATGAAGAAAAAAACTACTAAAATGTCAATGCAATGCTTGCCTCGTTAAATGACTCAATAAAATTTATACTCATTTTTAATTAGATACGCTAGAAATAAAAGCAATTTTATAGACTCATATTAAATCAACTCAACATTTCTCTATGAATGGTTTTTGGTCAGTTGGTTCAAATAATAACTTAGTTAGTGACCAAAACAATAACAACAGCAACAGCAAAGCAAAAACAAAATAGAGAAAAGTTCCTTCCAGAAGGAAGGACAACACAAAATGAGACAAAACAAAAATCAAACCCAAACACTTATATAAAATTAAGGCTGTGATACACAACCTCACTTCAGGCTTCTGATGAATGATAACATGGGAATAGGAAATAGGAAGCAAATCGTATTGGATCCTTGGGCACATGAAGTTTATTCTAAAATAAATGTATACTAACTAGAATATTTGCCTTTAAAATACTCTAGATATAGAAAAAATTATGTTTTTCTATGAAAATTAAGCCTATATAGTTTTTTGGATCCAAATAATGATCCATGAACTGTAAGCATTTGAAACTGATAGTTTTGCAATTGTATTTGGAAAAGGGATTGCCACAGATACTCCTCTAAGCACATTTGTGTGTGACAAAATATTCATGACAGGAGCACCTCCTTTGTCACAATGACAGTACTCTGAAGATTCATTAAAAATGAAATTTCTTCTAGTTTCGTTAGTTTCTAGTGTCCATTTCTGGTATATGTATTCGCTGACTTTTTTTTTAATTAATATCTAATAATGAAAATATGTATTGTAAAACTAAGCAGTTTTGTTAAGAATGTTGAATTACCACAGAGACATGGAGAATATGGCATTTAAAGACATTTTATTATTTTATACATTCATTGACAATGAGACATGTTAACTCCTGGCAACAACCTACCTCAAGTAGATGATGAGCATAAAAGAACCTCCTTATGTACCATTTGACTCTTTCTGCTTCTGAGTGAACTTACTCATTATGATCATTTCTAGTTCAATCCCATTTGTCCACAGATTTTGGGAATTCTTTGTTTTTAATAGCTGAGTAGTATTCCATAATGTAAATGTACCAGTTTCTTTATCCATTCTTCTACTGAGGGACACCTAGGCTGTTTCCAGAAGCAGAAAGAGTCAAATGGTATATATTCACTTATATCTGGACACAAGCCCAAGGGGCATGTCCCATGAGAGTCTTCACTTTCCAGGAAAGTGGGTCAGAGGGGAGGATATCCTATTGGGACTTTAGGTGAGAGAAGCATGGCGGAATGGGGAAATAGAAGAATCTAGAGGGTCCTAGAAACCTACAAGAAGAATATTATGACAGGCAGATCTGGGCCCCGGGGTCCTGTTCAAACTATGGCACAAGCCAAGGACAGTATGTGTAGTAAACTTCGAACCCCTACCCAGATCTAGCCAATGGACAGTAAATTCTCTACCATTGAGTGGAGAGTGGGGACTGACTTTCACGCGAACTCTGGTGCCCCATTTTTGACCACATCCCCTGAATGGGGAGGACTGGTGGCACTCAGAGGAAGGATAGCAGACTACTAAAAAGAGACTTGATACCCTATGAGCATATACAGGGGGAGGAGGTCCCCCTCAGTCACAGAAATGGGGGGGGGAGTAAGGAGAAAGCAGGAGGGAGGGAGGAATGGGAGGATACAAGGGATGGGCTAACAATTTAGATGTAATATGAATAAATTAATAAAATGTTATTTTAAAAAGGACCTCCTTATGGAGATGGCTTCATATGTGGCAAACAAGGCACTGGGCAAAATGTCCTTGTTTATACAGAATTCTGCCTAAAAATGGGCAAGCTTGGATGCAGGCAGAGTTGATGGCCAAACTCTGATAAGACAGAGTCCTCAAGAGTCCCTGCCTCACAAATATATCTGCCAGATATATTGGGGCAGAAAGCTCAAGATGATGCTCCAACATTATAGAGTGTTTTTGGTGACTGGCTAGGCAGCTAACTGTCTCTGTCATCTCATTTTGGAAGCTGCTAACCTGCACCCCCTGTCTACTCAGATAATTAATTGTATTCCTTCTCAAGACTCTGATGGGATTGAAGAATAGTTTCACAATTAAGCTTAGACTTTTAGGGGTTAATGTCCCATGAACTTCTTCACTTACCAGGAAACTGGGACAGAGGGGGGGACATCCTATTGGGACAATAAATGAGAGAAGCATGGGAGAATAGCAAAGTAGAAAGATCCAGAGGGTCCTAGAAACCTACAAGAAGAACATTATGATAGGCAGATTTGGGCCCAGGGGTCCTGCTCAAACTATGGCACCAGCCAAGGACAATACAGGCTGTAAACTTCAAATCCCTAACCAGATCTAGCCAATGGACAGGACATTCTCCACAGTTGAGTGGAGAGTGGGATATGACGTTCACACATACTCTGGTGCCTCATATTTGACCACGTTCTCTGGATGAGGAGACCTGGTGGCACTCAGAGGAAGGATAGCAAGCTACTAAGAAGAGACTTGATACCCTATGAGCGTATAAAGGGGGAGGAAGTCCCCCTCAGGCACAGTCATAGGGGAGGGGAATAAGGGGAAAATGGGAGGGAGGGAAGAATGGGAGGATACAAGGGATGGGATAACCATTGAGATGTAACAAGAATAAATTAATAAAAAAAGAAAAACAAAAGAAAAAATGTTTTTAGGTCTAGATAAATGTTTTAAGTTGATAATGATAAAATATGATAGATATTGATTTACATTCAGGATTTTAGATGTACCAAGATAAGAAAAATGTTTTCTTCAAGGCTGCCAAATACAAATAGCCAAAGCACCAAGAGCACATTTATATAATTCCTAATTGTTTTGTGATTCTTCTTGCTCTAGGTAGTTTATGGTATATGTGTGTGATAATATAAATGTATATATAAAAAATAAAAAGAAAAATAAATAAATAAAAAATAGACTTTAAAAAATGTTGAATTATTGGACCATCAACCAGTTTCTTAACCTTCCTATAATAAGACTTTGGTTTTTTTCTTCCTGATCTCAAAATAAAAGAAAGTAAATCACGTTATTTAAGAGTTGTAGGTTAGTGTTTCTACCTCTTCTTAAACATTTTGGTGGTCATTCAAAAGCAATGACACTTATTTTCGGCCCCTGTGGAAATTATCTGGGAAGTTTTCTTTCCTATTCTGTTAATTGTTGAAGAATACAAATTAAAAGTATAATTGTATGCATGATTACATGCCTGGGGGATCTAAGGAGACAGTGGTAGAAGTACTTACAATCCACCTCCAAATAATTAGTAGTTGAGGCTAAGAGACCATGTTTACATCTCATTTTCATTCATCTTCAAAATGATTTTTATTTTCTTTTGTCATATTTTTGCCTAAAACTCATATACTTAAAATATTTTGCTCTATTTCTTTATTTTGTTAAAGCATGAGATATGGTTAGTGGTTAAAGTAATTCTTTCAGACGTGCGAATATTGTACCATAATTTTTCAGTGGCTGATTAAGGATGTAATATGAAACTAATTAAAACTTACCTATTTTTAATTCTCCTTTTAATAAGTTTTTAAAGCTATGACTTACAGTATTTTTATATAAATAATATTCAGTTACTTTTAGAGGAATTTAAATTTGGTTAATTTTTGTTTGCTGGTTTCCTTTCCTTCTCTCTCTCTCTCTCTCTCTCTCTCTCTCTCTCTCTCTCTCTCTCTCTCTCTCTCTCTTTCTCTCTCTCTCTCTCTCTCCTCCACCCCCATTCCTGTCTCTAAGAGGAAGACATAACATCTCACTTCCCCCACTATGAGAGTAGGAAAGGATAGCTGAAAATGAGCCACAGCATTTGACTAGAAAAGTGACAAATAGTTTGACTTTTAACAATGTGTCAGTTCATGGAATCTATAACATGTTTTGTTGTTTTAACTGAACAGTTTCATTTTGCTCAGATTCTCTATTGTAAGCTACTATGCACATAGTAAAATAAAAATTACACTTCGTACTGTCTAGGGATGTACCTCAGCTGGAAGAGTGCTTGCTGGGCTTGCAAAAAATCTGAATCTTAGCTGCACATAAAGTAAATGTGGTTGTGAACCACTGGAAGCCCTGAACTCAAAAAAAACCAAAACAAAACAAAAAACAAAAACAAAAAAACAAAAAAGGGGGGACAGTTGGAGGTTAGATGCTCACACTTGGCTACACAATAGGTTAGAGAATAATTTGGTCTACACGAGAGCGTGTTTCAAAAAAAAAAGTTAAAACTGTTACTGTTCCCTAGCCGAATCTACCTCAGTGTCACGGATACTAAGGATATTTAAAGAAGACATTCTTAGTTGGTTTTCTTCCCGAAACTACAAAGGTTTGTATATCCCTTGGTCTTTGGTTTGTTTATTTAGTCTTGTAACAGAAATTCAATTTGTGTATCTTTTCTTTCTTTTTCTTTATTGTGTTTTGTTGTGTATTCTTTCAGAGTGGGTGTTTTGAGTTTTCTCACATTGGAGACCAACTCGGGGGGGGGGGGGGGGCCCTCTGGCATGCTTAGCAGGCAACTCACCACAAGCCGAATCTCGATTTTTGTCATCATGAAGAGATGATTCCAGGGATTCATACGGACTAATTTACATACCATGGACACAATTAACCTCCTCAGTTCATTGACTTACATCAATAAACAAACATGCCAAGAAGCCCAAAGTGGAGAGTTGGCCCCTTTGGGCCAAATCATTCCTGTCTTGTGGGAAAACATACCTGTCTTTGTGATGCCAGATTTTAATCCAAAGTTTGCCTGACTATTATGCAATCAGAGCTAGAGAAGTTATTGTATGATTTACATGTTTAATGGTATGAATAGGTGTGATTACAATAGCCACCATAGGCAGTTCTTGATCAGTCTTCCCCAGAGCTGTTTCCTGGATGAACAAGTGTGTGTTTCTGGGCCTTGGCCCACGATCACCCTGCTGCCTAACTCAGCCTTCCTTAGCCTTCCTCTTGCTTGCTCTACCCTCAAGGTCAGTCTGAGCTTTATAAGTGGGTTTCCTGACATTTTGTACCTTCAGCCGGTAAGCCACTTTAGAGTGAGAGACACTTGTTTCCATCGATCGAGTTCTTAAAGGAAGAAGCCTTACATTTGCCCAACTTCCTGCACAAGACCTGCAAATGAATTCATCTTTGAAATGAATGAATAATAAATTCCTAAAGCACAATGTAATTAAATTAGTTCTTTTCAGTGTATCATTTCATGTGCTAAAAGGAACGCCTTTTTTTAAACGGGGGGAACATCATGAAAACAGAAAAAATCCATTAACAGTGGTCATTGTAATAGCAGAATTCAAGGAAGGAGACCAGATTGCACTTTGTTGTTGCTGTATTAACTGTGCATTCACAGGAATTAAATTTAAAATAAAGGTACATTTTAAACTCTCAGATACATTGTTCTTTCTATCATTAAAAAAAAATGGTACAATTGTCTCAGACCTTTAGGCTCTGCTTTTCATTTTAAGTTTTATTGTGTTTTAAACTCTGGGAGCCATGGACGAAGCAATCACTTGATAAAGATTACCCTTAGAATTCTCAAAGAGGGAGTTACAATGCCATGCAGTAGGCACTGCACTGTGAAGAATAATGTTGTGAAATTGGCAATCTGCACAGGGCAATTTTATTTAGTTTTAGAGAAATTATAGCAGAACAATTATGAAAACACGTGAGGAAAGACATTGCTTGCAAAAAGGAGCAGAGTTAATAAAGCACAGATAGGTGTAAAGGGATGTGGGCTGTGCCACACAACAGTCACAGGCACTTCAAGCCCACTGACAATCATGCAGAGAGCCCCACAGTAGGTACATTACCTACAGTAACTCAGTGACATAGTTTTTTGATTAAGTAATTGAGATTGGTTCCATCAGGGTGAGGCCTATCTCCACGTGAGCAGGAGAAGCAACGTCTGAAAGCATTGTCTTATTTGGCTCCCTAGCTGTAGACTGGGTGCTGGTCACTCCTCAAGTCACCTCACTAAAATTCTCCTATTCTCTGCTAAGATTCTGGCCCATGTCTCCATTCTCTTACTAGACACTCAAGTGTTATGTTAAAATTATCGTCGCATACCTTTTGCAAACTGTGCCTCTCTGCTACACATGCAGCCCTCATCTCCCTGACACTTCCCTCCAGCTAATAGCATCCTCCTTGTTCCCTTTAACCCTTTTCATCCAATAAATGCTGCTATCACTTAATCTCTGAGTTGGCTCAGCACTCAGCAGTGCAGTATATTCCTTACATCAGAAATGTTTCTCATATTTTATCTCTATTCTCTACAATGCTGCCACTGAGTTTGTGTATTTATTAATGACTACTGTCACCTAACTCTCCTCCAATAGCCTTGTCCTGTGCTAATATACCCTCTATGATGTTATGCCTGAGATATGCCCTATATTATGAATCTGATGGTGAGAATTCTCATCTTGAGAAACTCAGCAGTCTTCCCATCAGAACAGCCTGTGAGGCCTCTGACAAAGACTAGTCATTTTCTCTTGCCTCCTGAGTAAAGGATAAAGCTATATTCCTAAACCATCCTTTTGATTAAGCATATTCAAATGCTAGAGTTTGAGTTAATATAATGCTGACAAATATATATTATTACCAACTGTTAGCTTTATGCTTACATCTGAGGATCCCTCAGAAGCTCTGTGTTGAAAGTGACGATGCTTCCATAAACCAAGACCCATGATGAGACAGGTCTACCATGGTCCTTGCACATCATAACTAAGAACATGAGTTTTGGATAAAAGGTAAATGAAAAACATCAACTATTGCTTATAAACTATTAAGGGTTGCTTTGTTGTTGTTTGGTTTTTTGGTGTGTGTGTGTGTGTGTGTGTGTGTGTGTGTGTGTGTGTATTTCAGCCTTCACTGTCATGTCAATGGAGAGCTGAGTAGAATTTCCTTCCCACAGGTACCCAGACTTGCTGGTAATCACCTGCCTTTTTCCTATGCTTCCCCATCATTAATTCTTTACCCAGACCTTCCTACACATGAAAATTTTCAAGTCATTCTCCAAAACCTCACTCAAATATTGCTATCATGATCAATTCCTAGTGTTTCCAGGATTCTTTTGTTTTAAACCTGTGTGTGTGTGTGTCTCTCTCTCTCTCTCTTTGTGTGTGTGTGTGTGTGTCACATGTATGAATATCAGAGGACAAGCTCTTATGTTGGTGCTCACCTTTTACATTAACTGAGATAATGCCTATCTGTTGTTGATCCCCACTGCATATGTCAGGATAGCTGGCTGGTGCGCCTCTAGGAATTCTGTAGTCTCTTTCTCCTATTCATTCTAGGAGTGCTAAGATACCAGCTGCATATTGACGTACCAACTTTGCATGGCCTTGGAGGTCTAAACTCAACTCTTCATGCTTGCCTGGTGTGTACTTTACCAACTGAGCCATCTCTTGCCTCTGCTGTCAGGATTCTGATAATGCACACACATTACCAGTGATTAGATGACCATATCTCTGTATGAAGTCATTTTATAGGATAATACTTGAGTAAATATAAAACCCACCTTATGAATTCACACAGAGATAGTGTCCTGCAGTTTTCTTTTAATTAATGTTATTAAATGAATAAATAAATTAGGTTCTAAAATCAGATGTTTGTAACTAAATAAAATTTAGAAATTAAAGTTTCTGTGTGAAAATCAACCTTTTTTCAATAGCATTGGATTGGGATAATATCTTTGTATTGGCATTATTTAGAAATCTTCACATTTGTCTATGTAAATAGCTGCTTTTATTTGTCTTCTAGAACAGCTGAGGCTACAATAGATTTTCCTTGCAAGTTTCTACAATTTTCAAATTCTTACCCCTACTGAGTTTCATATATATATATATATATATATATATATATATATATATATATATATATATATATATATATGAGAAACGGTTATTCCAAGCACTGTAAAGCACAAAAATGAAGAAAGTAGGTCAGGTTTCTGACCTGTTAATCCTGATTTGGTTGTATTTTCACACAAAGGATTGGCAGATATTTAAAATGGAGTTATGGAAGAAAAAGCACAGTGTCAATGGGAAATCTCTCTCCATTTGTATCTTTTCTTTGTTCTCACAGCAGGATAATTTTAACAATGTGCTGTATACAAGAAAAAAAAATAACCTAAAATTCTGGCTAGATCTCTGTATAAAGCAGTTTCATATAAATACATGGCTCCAGGTCTAAGATATTTTAATATTCCTTCCCACTCAGCATCAACTAAGTGATCATATGAAATAGAACCTCCAGAAGTTGTGACACTTTCTTTTAAAGAATAGGAAATATGTAGGAAACATGATGTAGTTAGTCTTATCATTCTGTTACATACTTTTCATGGAAACATATAATTAAGTCTTTAACAGCCCTTTCTTCGAGGATGGGAAGTGATGGTGATTAATTTTGATTGACAACTTGAAATGTCTCAGGAATTAATACAATCTCTCTCTCCTTCTCCCTCCCCCCCTCTGTCTCTGTCTCTGTCTCTCTGTCTCTCTGTCTGTCTCTGTCTCTGTCTCTGTCTCTGTCTCTGTCTCTGTCTCTCTCTCTCTCTCTCTCTCTCTCTCTGAATGTGTAAGGGCTTCTCAGGAAAAGATCACAAGGATTCTTACATAATAAATGAATATATTTGTATGGATTTATAGTGGTAGCAGAGTGTTATAGTATGTAGCCTTGGAGCTGTGTCTTGCACTGACCATTTCTGGCATGCGTTCTTCTCCCTACTAAGTATTCATCAATGGACAGCTCTCCTTGGGCACACACTTATACCACTATAATATGCTTTGTTTTCTTTTTTACCTCGGCCCCAGAGTACAAGGACAAAAAGCAACAATAGACTGAGCCCTCTGAATCTGTGAGCCAAAAATAGATCTTCTTTCCTTTAGTTCTTCCTGTAAGGTATTTAATGATGCTGGTGGGGAAAGTAAGGGTCTTAGGGGTACTATTGCTGTGATGAAACACTGTGACCACAAAGAAACTCAGGAAAGAAAGAAGTTATTTGGTTAACAATTGAATGTTGCTATTTATCACCAAGGGAAGTCAGCACAAGAACTCAAATGGGGAGGGAACCTGGAGGCAGGAGCTGATGCAGAAGCCATGGAGGGGTGCTGCTTACTGGCTTGCCCTCCATGGTTTGCTCAACTGCTTTCTTACAGACCCCAGAACCAGCAGCCCAGGAACGTCCCCACTCACAGTAAGATGAACCCTCCTACATCAATTGCTAGTTAAGAAAATACCCTACAAACTTGCCCACAGCCGAACCTTGTGAAGACATTTTCTCATTTGAGGTTCTTTCCTCTCAGATGACTATAGTCAAGTGGAAATAAAACTAGGCAGCACTGTACCTAATACAGATGTACCTTCATATCACCATCACGACTTCAACATTGCCAAACAGCTGTGCAATCACTCACTAAATTATTTTAATACTAAGATTTACTTTGGAATCTCTAATGCCATAAAGTCTTGAATTGAAGTAGTGTATAATCACAGTCTTTATTTTTTGTGTAAGAAACACTTATTACATGCAAATACAAAATAGATACTTTAAAATCCTAGCTGGGTGCTGTGGCCATCTTCTTTAACCCTGGTGCTGGATGGGGGTGAAGGCAGGTAATTGGTGGGTTATCCAACTTTAGCTAGATAAAAAGTTAGACAACAGCCTAGGTTTTGAGTGGCCCTGTCTAAAATCTTTTAAAATATGAAAGAAAAGAATTCTTCAGTGTTGAAAGGACATTTGAATGTTAGTTGATATTGTAGAACATGGGGCTGGTACAAAGAAATCCCAACTACTAGTTTCTGTTGCATTATTCTAAACCTTAACATACTTTTCCAAGGTCTGTTTCCTACTCTATCCTGGAAGGGTTTGACTTCATTCCTGAAAATTCAACTATCTTTTGAAATATGTAGGCACCTGCCTGATGTGTTCTCCCTGAAAATTGACCTATGACTGTTGTGTTGAAACCTCCTAATCTGCTCCAATGATATATGCCATACTCTGAACAGTGCAAAGATTCACAGTATACAGAGTCCTAAGATACTTCTGGGTCACTGGCTAACCAGCTGGATTCTCTCTGGAAAATTGGAAGGAAAATCTATTTCTTAGCGCTTTCCCACTCTCTGTACACTACTCATGTTGTAAGGCTCACATTCTTACTGGTCCCATGTGCCAATGGCTCTTTTCCTTCCCCCATCTGTGTTTACAGCAGATCCCCTGAATATTCTGGGATAACTTCTGTATCTTAAAGTCCACTGGTTAGAAACCTTAAGCCATCTCCAGGTTCAATTTATCTTATCATATAACACATTCTAGGACTCAAGAAATCATGGCAGAGATGTCTTATAGTATCATGGGCTAGGAAACATGCATACATAGATTACAGCTCAGTCTAAATCTTAATTTTGTGTCATTGACCTATTTTGGGAATAGTAATATCTACATTATTGTGTTACGTAAGAGTCAACTGTTTTACTAATGATGAGAGTTATTTTTAGGATAGCACTTAACATACAGCAAGATTGGAATAAAAATTAGATACTATTGAATTCCTGCTAATCAGCCAGTACTTAAATTATTTCCAAAAGTGACTGAATTAAAGTTCCTTTTAGGGTCTAGAAAAACGACTCAATAGCTAAACCAGTTCTAGCTGCTCTGCCAGAGGGAAAAGGGTCAATTCCCCATAAGTACATGATGGTTCACAACTGTCTATAATTACAGATCCAGAGGATCTGAAGCCCTCTTCTGACATCTTTGGCCACCAAACATATACATAACACACAGACATAAGTGCAGGCAAAATATTTCCACACATAAATTCTTTTAAGTTCCTTTTATGTCAAGTATGACAATAATAAAGATTTAAATTGCTAATGAGGTCTGAAATGCTTTGAAAAAAGGAAATTCAGTTGTACAGATCAAAATAAAGCTATGTTGAAACATAACATTTCTAATAAAGAATATTCTCTGGAGAACCTAGCTTCTTTGCCTAATTACATTGGCCTTTTCAGGAAACTGGCGTCCCTTGTGCCTTGTCACACACTGTTATAAACCAACAAATTTATTGACACAAAGCATTGTTCTCTAGGTACAATGTAAGTATTGTCTGTTAATCTCTGGGACTTTTACAGCCTTTCATATAAATATTTTCATGTCATAAGTACTTTTTGGTAGCTGCAAAAAACACCCAAAGCCCTGTGCAGCCCAAATATGCAAAGTACAACCTTCTGACAGGCATCGCACCCTGACTGCAGAAAATGAGTTGCCAGCCTTCCTGGGCAGCCAGGACAGGCCTGCAGGCTGCTGTGCCTGCTGCACAGGCTGAGCCTCGATATTTCATGATCCCTAAGTCCCATCAGTCACATTTCTTGCCTGGGAACTGAGCTTTGTCTGACCGTGGGGGAAATGTCCAACCAGGTTCCCTACAGAACCCAATACTTGTTTCTGTTGGATTTCTCATAGTTGATTGACAAATACTCTTTCTAATTTCATTTATTGGAGTTCATCTCCTCTCTAAGTTCCAAAAAACATCCTGGTCCTGCCACACTAATAATGCCTTTGTTTTTGGCAGTGCTGAGCATTCGCCTGATTTTATTAACTTTGACATATTTTATGGAATTTGGAGGCCGTGACCTTCATCTGACAATGATCAAGAGTTTAAACCACAGCATTTGATTTGTACGTATGTGTAATTTAGGAATGCACTTGCTGCAGGCACATTCACACTTTTTTTTAATATGAGCAAAATATTTCTATCAGTCTAATTTAATGACAGAATTAAAAAATAAAGCACATAAATTTTTTTACAATAATTACTCAAATATTTTTCTAATCTAATTGAGTGTTACATGTGTTTTGTGTTGTATGATAAAAAAATTGAAAAGGCTTTCTATTTAAAATTGACTTCCACAATACAGTTTAATTTGCAGGAGTAAAGTAGCAAACCACAGTGGAATAATTTTAATGTTGAGAAACACTTTAAACCGAAACATTGACTTTTTGCCCGAGATTTTGCCTTCTGTTGAGATTTGGTGAAAGCTATTATCAAACATAATTTGAAAATTATTTAGGGTTTCTTTCACATTTGAGTCCAAAGTCTTATATTGCTCTCTAGTGGCCATTTTAAGTATTTAAATGTTATTAACTTTAGTTCTCTCTTACACAAAATGTTTGCATTACATTTGGAAAATCACTTGAATTGGCTCATTTATAACCTCCTGAAAGGAGCAATTCTAAAGCCTACCAGACTCTCTTATAGAGTACAGTGTATGAATTGTTTTATTTTAAATGCCATGTTTTAAGAAGTAAGGTGTATTCTTGTGATCATCATAACATGATGTTTAAAATGAGTAAAAAATGGCTCTGAAAATGCCTATAACTGTGCTTAACTAAGTATTAACTTCATATTATCACAAAGTTACAAAGTACAGGTTTGCAGGGCATGGGGCACCTACTAGCAATTTCCGGCATAGAATGGATGGGGGTGAGGGTTCACATCTTGGAGGCCAACCCAGTAAAACAAACGTCAAATGGCCACATAATTCTTTTACAGCGTGGATTTGTTTTATTCTTCTGAATATGTAGTAGACTTTTGTTGATTTCAATAACTTTCTAAATGTTCACTCTTTTTTATTCAGAAATTGTTAGTAGCAATAAAAATTGGGTTATATGCTAAACCAAGCAATGTTTAAGACAAAAAAATGCTCAAATTTTTCTAAGGTAAATCATTCTGTCTTGTTATTCATATAGTCAGCTTTTAGAGGCTAGTGAGACATCTTATCACTTGAGTTATCTATGGTGAAAAAATTGAGGAAAACTAGGGTAAGGATCCAACAGGGAAAATGTAACATTTAGTTGCCTTCTAATTTGTAAGGACTATGTTATATCAACCTTTGTAGAAATGATCAACAGACACTGAGGAGGAAAAATAGCACTTTTGTGCTATGTTCCACCTCTTTCACACATATGTGCAAATATTATGGTTGATGTCCTGAAGGCTGCTTTTTCTTTTGACATCAGAAACCTGTCTTGGTTTTGTTGCTGACATTACACATTGGCTCTTGTTTTATTTTAAGTCTTAGCAAAGTGATAATATTCTCGATATGGGACAAGTTTTATAGGAGTACTATTATAGATCTCACAAAATATATACCTTAAAGAGACAGAAATGTATTAACTTCCAGTTCTGGAAGTTTAAGTCTGGAGTCAAACTATCAATAGGGCTGTTCACGTTCCGAAGGCCTTAAAGAAGAATCACCCCATGCATCTTCTGGTGGTGACACCAGTCATTGGAGTTCCATAACTTACAAAGTTGTCAATCTTGGCTTTCCATCATTGCGTGCTGTTCTTTCCTGATGTGTCTCTTCCTGGATCTATTCTCTTCTTATAACAACCATGGCCATTTTCAGTTCCAGCTCACTTTATTTACCTCAGTTTAGCATGATTTCACCTTTAAATACCTTAATTTGTAATTAAGTTCATATCTGGAAAAAACAGGCCTAAGGACCACAACATATGTTTTCAATGGAATTAAAATAGACACATAACTGTTGGCATACAGAGCATCCTACTGTTGCAACATGAAGGCAGTGTCCACCTGCTGCTACTTTGAGCTTCTATTACATTATTCTAGAGATAATTCAAGTACCTCCATTCCCTGAGAAAGAACTCTGATTGCGTTTTTTTTTTTTTTTAGAATTTAAATAGTATATTTTACATATACATTTATATTATTTTTTATTGATTTATTCGTATTACATCTTGATTGTTAGCCCTTCCCCTGTTTCCTCCCATTCTTCCCTCCCTCCCACTTCCCCCCTTCTCCCCTCCCCTATGTCTGTGATTGAGGGAGACCTCCTCCGCCTATATATGCTCTTAGGATATCGAGTCTCTTCTTGGTAACTTGCTATCCTTCCTCTGAGTGCCGTCAGGCCTCCCCATCCAGGGGACATTGTCAGAAAAGGAGCACCAGAGTTCGTGTGAGAGTCAGATCTCATACATTTATATTATTACACATATATACAATAAACTATCTACAGCAAAAGCCATGAAATAATCAGGAATTATATAAATGTGGCATTCATAGTATTTTCGCTATTTTCATTTGACAATCTTAAAGAGAACATCTTTCCTATCTTGGTACATCTAAAATCCTGAATGTAAATCAATATCTATCATATCTTGTCATTATCAACTTATGTCTTTCAATATGATTGTGTGATGGTAATTCTTGATTGTCAAATTGACAGAATTTAGCACCACTATGGAAACAAAACCCTTGAACATTTTGTAAGAGATTTTGAAATTAGGCTAATTGGGGTGGGAAGACAAGCCCTAACTGGAGGCAGTAGCATTTCTTGTGCTTGTCCAAGACTACATAAGAAGGAGAGAGGGAGGTGAGCAGCGTCAATCATCACTCTGCTTTCTGCCTGTGACCTGTTGCCTCAAGCTTCTTCTGGCCGGACATCTCTACCACCGAGGAATGCACCTTTGCATCCTGTACTTGAAGCAACGCTATCTTCTTTAGTTGATTTTATTCAATCAAATATTTTTTCAAAGAAACTACTATAGAATTTTACCCTGTATTCAAGCTTTACATTTATTTCTGGTAGTTTTCTTTAATTTTAAATTGCAAATATGCAAAATAGAGTCATAAATATTTTAGAGGACAAAGTGAAGTTATGACTTATTAATTCAATGCAGAATCACTAAATCAAGCTAATAGCATATCCATTATTATTAGAAAACTTATATTTTTGTGATGAGGACAATTGTTATTGTCCTAGTAAGTTTGAAATGTATGCTATTTACTATGTTCATATGCATGGACATAAACAATATAAAATAATCCCCTTTGCAAAAAGAAAGAAAGAAAACTGTCTCTGACTGCACATCTGTCCCTATTCAAGGGCTAATGCACTCATATGCTTAATCAATAGGATTTGTGCTGCTACACGAGATGGAAAACATTTAGTTTCTGTTCTAGGAAATTTAGTGCTGATCACCCTGACAACATCTTTAGAGATGTTTCTACAGAAAACTCATTCTGTGTATACACACATCTTAAATCATATGCAATTCACATATTTCTCAATAAAATGTTACTGAATATTTTAATTGTAATTTTATACCTCAATGTCAAACTGTGACATAATTATTCTTGTTACTATTTTGAGTCTCTCGTAGACTCCCTCAACTGAGTGCATTGGAATTAAATAATAATTATAATTTGAACTTTACAAAATTTATGTTCACAAACCATTTAGATATCATTCCCTGAGATTACACAACAATAAAAAATGACACAAGACAAAGGATTATTTCATAATTTTCAGTAGAATGAAATCATGTGTGTGTGACAAAGGACCTCCGTGATGCTGCTAATAATAGAATTACTCTAACTGTATTTTGATATTCCCAAGTCATGTGTCATCAGCTACTTCATTGAATATTATATGAGAACAGCTATTCCAAAGCCACTGAACTATGCAGCAAAATACAACTTAAAATGTTTGGCAAGATTTTGTGGATAATACTTGTTGGGCCACTAATTACCAATTTTGACAGAGTTCATGCTAATTCAAAATCACCATGCATTTACATCAATTAAAGGCTCATTTATTTGGCCCCATCTTTTGTGAACCTCATACAAATACAGAGAGTAATTATGAACAGTAGAGTGTGAAATGCATTCAGAAGAAATGTTAAAATGACTTTGTTACATGAATATCATTTCTATACTAAAATGAACGAGCAAGTTCATATATACATATATACATATATAACCATAAATGTATTTAGTAGCAATCTTATTTAAGAAACCCCAGGGCTGGGGCTGGCGCTCATCTTGTAGCATCGACCAAGCTCTGAGTTTGATCACCAGCACCAAGTAAAGCTGTGCATGGGTGCATATGCATAGCTTTAGGACTTAAGATGGGGAGAAGCAGGATCATAAGTTTAATGCCATCCATGATTAAACAGATTCTGCTCAGTTTGGACTATATATGACCCTATCTCAAAAATAAAGTTAAAGATAGAAAAACAACAACAACCAAGGGATTTCCATGGTTTGCTATGATCACTTAAAGATGTACATATTGTTCATGACACATACACATGAATGCACATACACACACATAAATATATATCCATGTAAGTACATGATTATTAGTTATCAATACAATAATTCTTACAATTATCTCTAGGGACTAGAGCTTTATTACCCAGGACCCATCCCTGGGGCTTGCTGAACAGTCATGGATGCCTAACTTATGCTGAGATCCAGATCAGTGGTGACACTGTCTCAAAGAAAGTGGACAGTGCTCCTGAGGGTTATACCCAAGCTTGTCTTCTGGCCTCCACACATGCACAGGCAAATGTGCACACACACACACACACACACACACACACACACACACATACACAGAGAGAGAGAGAGAGAGAGAGAGAGAGAGAGAGAGAGAGAGAGAGTTACAAATACAATTTCCAGAGTAAAGGAATAAGAATTTCAGAACAATTGTCTTTATTTCCCAATGTTCTGATCTCAAAATCTCAGAGACTTGTGTTTGTTTGTCTGCTTGAGACTTTGGTTTTGGTTGGACTTTGCTATTTTTGTGGGGTTTGTTTCCTTGTTTGTTGTATTCTGTGTTTTGTTTTGTCTTTTGAGACAAGCTGGCTTGGGAATTTCTACATAGCCAAAGATGATTGATACTCTCCTCTTCCCCTCAGGGTTGAGCCCACAGCTCCCTCCAGTGCTGCACTTACTGTGACACTAGAAATTTGATTCAGGGCTTTATGGATGTCAGGTCAGCTACTAACTGAGCTGCCTACCCTTCTTCAGAA
>OU015744.1:124872162-124887008 GCA_907169655.1 Acomys percivali | reverse complement strand
GAAGAAGAAGAAGAAGAAGAAGAAGAAGAAGAAGAAGAAGAAGAAGAAGAAGAAGAAGAAGAAGAAGAAGAAGAAGAAAACTTTAGCAGTGGGCAATGGATAGATTCAGATTTCAGATTTCTGGAAAAGCTGGAAGCTTATCAGGGATGTTTTGGAAACAAGACTACAAATTCTACATCCTGTCTAAATCTTTGTCTAACCAATATGCTTTGTGTGCACAGAGACGCTCTGTGCAGCCTGAGAGAAAGCAGGCATAGCCTGGAAATGTGTCAGATCTTTCCTATAACTGCTTCTAGTACTGGAGGATCTGCTGTACCTGACCTGAGAGTTCCTGCACTGGACACAACGTAAGAAGCAAAAAGCAGAAACCTTTCCAGTTGGAAGTGTTAAAAAGGAGCACATGTTGAAACTGGACAAGGGACTAGTCCCACTGGAGGGAGGTAAGAAAAAGGATGAGCCTCAACTTGGAATACAAACTGCCTGCTGTGAAAGAATGTTAACTCCAAACATGGCTTATCTAGCAAGATATCATAGCCAAAGACCTTCTAAGTCTGTGTGATCTGGCTGGAATACAGATGCACCTTTAATTTCAGGAGACAGATGCAAGAGGATCTCTAAATCCAAGGCCAGCCTAATATAGAGCAAGTTTCAGGTAAAGAAAAGCTTAGGTCCAGGTGTGGTGTGACATGCCTCTAATCCCAGCACTCAGTAAACAGAGGCATGCATATCTTGAGTTCTAGAAAATCAGTTTTGTTCAGGCCATTCTGTTGAGTCTGGGTGGAGAGGCAGTGCAGGAGAATTGTGTTTGTGGCAGTTCATTTCATGGAATCCAGAGGCAATTTTTACTGGGACTTTTACAGAGCAGTGGAAAAGAGAACCAGCTAGACACAGGTGAAGACAGATGAGCCAGAGAATGAGAAGGAGCCAGAAGATTAGAACTGATTACTAGAGTTAGTTTGAGGCCAAGCAGAGAAATTCAATAATAAACTATGAGAAGCCAGATTGAATCAGTCAGCTTGGAGAGGAGTTTGAGCCAGAAGAGCTGAATTGAATGAGCCAGCAGAGTTCAGAAAGAACTAGAAAAAATGAGGTTATTTAGCAGTACCTGTCAGACGCTGAAAACATTCTAGGCCAGGAATAGATTGTGTGGAGGCTAGAAGGTTCCAGGACTAGGCCTTGGTTAGCAGATGGAGGGAGCAAGCCTCCCAGATGACAATTACATCAGGACAATAAACTTGCTCTTATAGCCTGCCTTCTTTGGTTCATCCAGAAGCTGTGCATGGTCAAGGAAACCTCTAGGTGTCCAGGCCAGAGGGACCCCACCTGAAAGGTGCAAAAGCTAAACTGAGCATTAGGATTTGTACCCTGTGCAGAGTTGAATTTCTCTCTGACTGTAAGCAGAATAACTACAGAAATAAACTAGTGAATAAATAATATTATGTCATAGAATGTGGGAAGGGTATCTTCACAACAAGAAAAAAATTTCCAGGACCCTAAAAGTATTATGTAGTGTCAGAATACAATCCACAAATGAAGCAATTTAAGGAAGATTCTGAGAGCTTATAAAAATAATTCCAAGGAAACTAGGCAAAAGTCTTTTAACCTCTGTTCCCATGGAACATGAATTGTTCTTGACGTGTGTTTTCATGGTCCTCCTAGATGTTGTAAATAGGATTGGGTTTACTTCAGATTACTCATGGCATTATTCAAAGATGCCTCTAAGCATGGGTTGGCCATGTGAATATATATGCAGCTTAAACTCATGCGACCTTTGCTCATTTGATCTTGCTTAACCCTAAAAATCCCCCAGGATATACACTGATGATCTAAAATAAAGCTCACTATTGCATGAGACTTTAGTCTGCCTTATTTTTATGCTCCACTTTCCCAGGTCGATGCACCAACTAGAGCAGTAACAATCTAAAAGACTATTTTAGAAGTCAGTAGTCAGAGTGAGAGAGAGAGCTCAGTAGGTTAAGTACTTGGCTACAAGCAGAAGGACCTGCATTTGATTGATCCCTGGTATCATGGTTGATGCCATATATTTGGAATACGATGCTGGCGAGACAGAGACTCAATAATCCTATGAACCAACCAACTTAACTGAATCAGTGAAACCCAGGTCCCAGTGGGAAATTCTGGCCCCAAAACAAAATGGAAAGCTCCAAAGATTTACACCTGATGCTGACCTCTGACATCCACACATGCATGAGCATGTATACATACACATACACACATAAGGTTCATTTGTGCAACCAAAAATTACTAGGTATGTAAAAAGAGAGTGATAACAATTTCTAGAATTCTCCAGTGGTTAGCAACCAAGACTTTAAAGTACTTGGCACAAATGCATTTAAGTAATTAAATTATTATTTAAATGAGTGAACTATTAGGGTATTTTCACAGAGAAAACAAAACCATAAATGAGAAGCTAAAAGGTTCATAAGTGAAAAAAAGAAATAAAATGGAAAGGACATGACTGCTCCTAGGTAGGATGGAGGAGAAAGTCCATTGTAGATGAAACGGAGAGCATAGCCCGAGGCAGACACATATGGGAGAGTCCAGAGTGAAGATGACTAGACTGATCTGGACCATGTGGGAGAGGTGGAGAGAAAGGAAAAGGGGAGAGAGAAAGCCAGGTATAGCAGCCAGGAGGCAAAAGGTACAAAGCAGGAGCAGCTAACCAAAATATCTGGAGTATAGGGAAAAGCCTCTGGGGGAAGAGCATCCTAGTCCCTGAGCTGGAGAGTTCCAGGTAGAGGTCAGGGTATGCAAGACATTCCCTGTAACAGCTAGGAACTCAGGGGAGCTGGGAGAATGTGGAGGCCAGATTCACTTTAGTATGTTAGGTAGGCACCTCACCCATTTTTTCTAGAGTTTGAAACTTAACATTTCAATGAAAGGAAAAGTCAACTTCATACCCAAAGCAGCAGATTTGAAAATGCAGCAGAATCTATGCACATAAGATAAATCATTAAATTCACCGGCTTGATGACTTCAGAATGGCTGAGGACAAAATGGCAAAGCCTTAGAGATGTATAAGACACTGTAAATCACTGTATTATAAAACTTGAATTCTATAAAGGAAAAACAGAAATGGGAAAAGGATTTGTAAATAGGTAAGGGGCCAAAATTCCCCTGATTTTACGAAAGATAGGAGGTTTGGAGAATTATCTATGTATTTCTAATAATTTAATAGCCAAACACACCTAGACAAAAGCCAGAGATAAAGAAAACATTTATAGAAGCCTAACTCAATGGAGCTAAGAACCAGACATGACCTCAATGCCCATTGTCTGGGAACCAGATAAACAAACTATAGCATCTCAATTATATGTTCTACAATTGTATGTTATACCGAAAAACAGATTATTGATTAATGGGTATATCTCATGGACATATCCCCAAATGCAAACTGAAAGAGAACACACATAAAGATTTATAATGTGGGTGATGCCCTTATTTAAAAATACTAAAGACAGGCACTTGTATACAAGAGCAAGTCAACTGATGATTGGGAATGAGGGGGGGAGGGAGGGACAGAGAGGGAGGGAGGGAGAGGGAGAGGGAGAGAGTGTGTGTGTCACAGTGGCTACCAAGGAAACAAAAAGTAACAAGTGCTTGGGAGGAGTAAAAGAAAAAAGAAGCCTCATATATTCTTGATAGGGATGTAAAATAATCTAGCCACTTTGAAACCTATGGAATCTACTTCTCAATGTAATGCCTCAGTTGTCACTCACAAGGTTATTTTTAATTCACTGCTATAGAATTTTGGACATAGATGAAACAAGTTTAATTTTGGATGCAATGGTATAGAATTTAAACTTAAGATTATTCTTCACAATCATTATATATATTTCTACTCTACTATGTGGTATTACACCCATATAACTCAATTACAATACAAGGTTTACTTCCAATACTTCGAAAGTGCTATTGCAGGCTGTTTAGGATAAATAAGTTATACAGGTTAATTGTTAGTTGATCAAATCATGGTCATATCAATTACTAGCCTATTTTTATCACAAGAATATACATCTTAGGGGCAACAAATAGATATGATTCTATAGAAATATAAGGAAAATAGATAAGTCTTCAAAAACCTCAGAGACATTGCAAAAAATGTTTTTATTATTTTAAAGATTCATTGACAACGAGACAGGTTAACTCCTGGCAACATCCAGCCTACCTAAAAGAGGATGATGAACATCAAAGAACCTCCTTATGGAGATGGCTTCAAATGCAGCAAACCAGCCACTGAGCAAAATGTCCTCACTTCTACCACAGACAGAATTCTGCCTAAAAAGGGGCAAGCTTGGATGAAGAAAGTGTCAATGGCCAAACTCTGTCAAGACAGGGTAAGCAAGTCCTCAATAGTTACTGCCTCATAAATATATCTGTCAGATATATTAGGCCAGAAGGCTTAAGATAATGCTCTAACATTATAGAGAATTTTTGGGTGACTATTCAGGTAGCAAACTGTCTCTATCATCATCTCATTTGGAAAGCTGCTAACTTGCACTCCCAACATACTCATGTAATCAAGTTTATTCCTTCTCAAGTCTCTAATAGGGTTGAAGACCAGGTAGTTTAGTTTTATAATGAAGCTTAGCTGTTTGGAGGTTAAGATGTTTTTAGGTCTGGATAGATGTTTTAAGTTGATAATGACAAGAAGTGATGGAGATTGATTTACATTCAGAACTTTAGACAGACAGACAGACAGACAGAAGACAGTGGGAGAGACAGAGACAGAACACTGAGAGACATCGTGTATACCATACCTGTAACTCACAATCCACATATCTTGGGGTTAAAAATCTTTAACAAAACTCCAAGGAACAGTAAACAATGATTAAGTCTTCTGCCTAAAGTGTACACCAGAGCTGAACTTTTCATCTGCTTTCACCACATTGGTCAAAAGGCAAACCTTCATACAGGACTCTTTCCCCTCTTGACTCACTGTCCAATGACAAATAGAGGAATGCAACCAAATTGAGCATTTACTTCAAGCAGTTGGACAAAAACAATAATGCAAAAATACAAACTATGAGAGGAGGGCAAAAGAGTTAGTAACTATAAAATTTATAAGATAAAATCAAGAAAAAGGTTAAAAAAATCAATATTTAATACAAAATTATTATATCCTCTGAGAAATCAGAGAGTACCTTTAAAATAGAGTGAGATTTTAAAGCAGTAGGAAATATTGTATAGCACTATTCATTACCCTTTGTTTTTGTTTTTTGTTGCTTTTTGCTTGTCTTTTTTCTCAAGACTGGGTTTTTCCATATAGCCCTGGCAGTCTGGAATTTGCTCTGTACCCTGGGCTGGCCTCAAACTCAGATATCTGCCTGCCTCTGCCTCCCAAGTATTAGGATTATTGGCAGGCATGTCCACGCTTGGCTTCCTCCACATTTTTTTAAAGCAACATGAAATAGTAAAATACTGAAGACAACAAACTTCTAAACTTACTCAAAAACATGTAGAACTCAGAAGACACAGAACAACTAAATGTGCTTAGACGAGTAACTCCAATGTGCTTCCTGATTCTCCCCTTTTCTTCATCCCATTTGGAGAACTATATGTCAGTGTAAACCTGTTATACAGTATTCACCTGTACATGAGTGTGAGTAAAAACAGTTGCCATAGGGCTCCATCGCGTCTTCTGCAACACATAATACTTAATGTGGTAGAACAAACATTTTTTTGTCAATTGTACATGTAAGGCATTACTTAGGGAAAAGTAAAAATTATTTTCAAGGGGGAAATGTACTAAGTCTTAATTAATTACTTAAGTCAGTAATTTTGTAATGAATGCTACGAAGGCAAACTCTAGATTGAAAAATATTATAAACAGTCTTACCCTTGCAATGTACAAGGCTGTATAGATTCAAGCTGCTGCTGTTAGGTCTACGTAGGGGCGGGGCTTCCCCCTATCTGAGACTCACTATATAAACCAGACATTTTGGTTTCACTGCTATTTTTGCCTCCTTCCTCCCCACCCCACCCCCTGCCCTTGTCCTTTTCCCACCTCCTTGCCCTCTCTCCTTCCCTTCTCCCCAACCCCTAGTGCAGGCTCTCCCTTCCCCTCCCCTTTTTGCACTGCTTCCAATTAACCAGCATTTAGACTTTACAGCTCCATTGTCATTAGCTCATTCAGCTGCCTATGCTTGAGGGCATTTGAGCAAATGTTACATCTTCTACCTGTGATGATCAAGCCTATTGTGACATTAAGAATTAACTCCACACACTTATTAGAAATGATAAGACATTCCGGGTCTCATGCCACTCTGGTATCAGTAAGCTTTGCAGGATTTGATTATTTTTGTTGTTCACGAGTGGCTTTGTTGTTGTTCTGAAACTAGACATACTGATTCTCAAGACTCTTTTCCAAACAGAACTGCCACCTACAGCACCACAATAGTGAACTGGTGACACTTCCTGAGGCAGGAAAGAGTGAGGCAGAGTCCTGTGATTTTGTCAGCTAAGTGGGTGCCCTAGATTCATTTCTATTGTTGTGATAAAATATCTTGACAAGAGCAACTTAAGAGAGAAAGGGTTTCTTTTCGCTTACTGTTCCTGGTCATATCAAACCCACAGTCAAGAGAATCCAGAAAGAAATACACGCACATTTCTTGTTCCGCTGACTTTCTTTGTTCTTTATTACACAGTCCAAGGCAGGTTAGGATTTCGCATATCAGTTGGGGTGGGGGATCAGGACACCCCCAACCACCAACATGCCCACAGATTACTGTAATTTAGAACACCCTTCTTTGAGACTCATCCTAGATTGTGAGACACACATCCCAGTTCTGTTGAGTTGACAATTAAAACTATTCATTATAGTGGCCAGTCTTACTGTTTTTCACAAATATACATAGGGAACAGGGCAGGAGTAGAAGAAAATTAAAGGCAAACAAATTCCATTTGTTTAAAGGTGAATAGAGATTATGATGAGAAAAAATGTTTTAAATGGAAAAAGCAATTGAGTCTATGAATAAACAAGAGCTACACGGGAGAGAAATGCATACAGAATTTTCTTACATCTTGCTAATTTAAAATGACTAAGGCTTATAGGAAAATGCTAATGCTTAGTACAAAATAACTTTTGGAATAGATTGTGAAGTGAGCTATCGATTGTGTATTTCTTGGTGACTTATATTCTATAATTTTTTCTCAGCCAGATGTATTTCACATGCCTTTAATCCTAAAACACTGGAGGCAGAGGCAGGTGGCTCTTCTGAGTTCTTAGCCAGCCTGGTCTACAAAGGGAATTCCCTGACAGCCAGAACTGGAAGATGGTGTGAAAGGTAAAAAACCCTAAAAAATGAGGAAGCCATCTAAGCGCTTTCATGATAGAAAGTATTTGGTTCGCGTAGGAGAGTGGAAGAGAAGTCAAAAGAATTCCATGAGGGAATCATCTTAATGAGCAATGTGAAAGTAGGGAAATGCTATCAACTGTGCAAGGAACAGAGGCAAGATATGTTGAAAAGTTAGTGAATATATTCATAACTATAGTGATATGGATGATATAATGTTGGCGACAAGCCAAACACACAATTTATTTCCTGAATATTCTTTTGATACTTGGTGTCATTTCAACCATGATTAACATTTTTATTTACTTTGACAAATGTGAAAGCATCTTCTTAGATTATGTGTTGTGTTTTTTTTTGTTGTTTTTGTTTTTTTTTTAAGCTAAAAGAGCCCTTCCCTTATATGGCTGCTATTTTTAAATGTCATTTACACTCTCCATTGCTGCCAACTCACTCAATAATATTTATAAAGATCTTCCTGTATGCCAGGCACGTTATTGCCTGTAGTTATGTGAGGTGAAAATTGGAAGCATCTACAGGTATATACTAAATAAAAGAAAGATTATCAAAGAATGAAATCCTTTCCAATTAATTTAAGGCTTCTACAAACCCAAGGTAGAAAGGATATAAAAAAAAAATCTGTACTCAAATGGTAATTCTTCAGATAATTAAGGCTTAAATAAACAGAAAAACTTGTTTTTCTTCTGGTCTTAGGAGCAGAATCTGCAAACACTAAATCTCTGTTAGAGTGTAAAAGTAGAATCTGCGGGCCTGGGGATGGAAGATCATGTGGTGCAGCTGCGACCCATGACCTAGAGTCTTCCCTTAGTGCTGTTCTTCTCCTAAAGGAATGAGGCAGACAGTAAAGTATGCATGACTGCACAGCCAACACAAAATCAAGTTAGCCTAGTTGAAAGGCCCCAGTTACTCCCATTATATAACAAAAGATTTCCATTACAAAAAGCAGTAATAACATGGGTGTTATCACTCATGTGGTAGAAGGCTCTGTGTCATGGGAAATGTTAATTTACACTATAAAAGTGAGACTGCACAGAGTGTTACATTTGTCCTTCCTCTGCAGTTCTGTCTAAAAGTTATGAAGTGAGTCTGGGCATGGCAGACTTTAATAGTGAAAAGTGATTTGAGAATAACAGGGGGAGGTGGTCTGGTGTGACGGTGATAAAACCTAAAAAATGAGGAGAGTATTCAAGGGCTTTCATGTTGAAAAGTATTTATGTCAAATAAAAGGGTTGAGAAGTCAAGAGAATTCCATGTGTGAATTAGCCTAGTTAGCAAGGTGAGAGTAGAGAATTGTCAACTAGAGAGTAGGAACAATAGCAGGCAATGTTGAAAAAGTTAGTGAATAATCATATCTACGATGAAGTCTTTCATTGTCAGGAAGGACCATTATGAAAAGGAAGACAGTGAAAAAGAAGCCAGTGGTGGTAAATTGAAACTTGAAAGCCATTGTAATGGTTCAGCCACTAAAAACACATGCTATACAATACTGGTGACCTAAGTTTTGTGCATGGAACCCAGTAAAAGGTGAGAGCAGACTGCCAAAAGTTGTCCTCTGACAGCCACACATGTGCTGTGTTTGTGTTCTCTCATACACAACATGCACAGGGACACACAATAATAGATGATAGGTGATCGACAGACAGACAATCAGATGATGCATGAGAGATAGATAGATAGCTAGATAGATAGCTAGATAGATAGATAGATAATAAAAATAATTAATTGATTAATACTAAGTTTGAAATTAATATTAATTCATGGCTGAGATTTCAGGCATTCCCTGTATATCATAGAAGATACTCTTATGAGTAAGGTGTCCCTTCCCTTTTCCATCAACCCTCCTGTGTGTGTGTGTGTGTGTGTGTGTGTGTGTGTGTGTATACATGTGTGTGTGTACATATATATGTGTGTATGTATATATGAGCCTTGAGGATGTGCCTTGTATGAAGGGTGAAAGACACCACCCACCTCTCACAGCTTTCCCAGGGCTAGAGCCAAAACAGAGGGGTCTTAACTTCAGAGGAAGAGGTGAGTGGGATGTGGATGTGGGATGCTGCAGGGTCCTCTCCTTGCTCAACTCTAGTACCTTCTGTGCACCTTCAGATCACAGTCAGAAGGCATGTGTGTGCACGCACACGCGCACACACACACACACACACACACGTGCATATAGGGCTTAATCAGTTTGGTATGCTGTAACAAAATATTGTATAATGTTCAGCTTATGTGGCAGAGAGATTTCTCTTAGTTCCGGAGGCTGGATGAGACTGGAATATTCAGAAACTCAGTCTTGCAGTGCTGCTTTCTTGCTATCATACACGACAAGCCCTCTTTCCTTGTTTGTGTCTATCAAGAGAAAGATGCATGGAGTCAACAAATCACCTCTCTAAATGGTTATATGGATGGATTTTTATTTAGGAGTCCTTAATTCAAGATAGTAGGGAACAATGCCAAATTAGCCTACATTGTGTTTATACTAGAAGGGAAATTGAAAAACAAAGCAGGAATGATGAAAAGCCTGTCAAAACCATATATAGGCAGATGGAAAGGGCTCCTTCCTGGTGCAACTCTATGCTCATAACTCAAGCTAAGTATGGGCGCTAATGGAACATGATCCATTGAATAACACAGAAATACAAGAGCAAATCACCATAGCTAGTTTATGACAAACAGCATCTCCATTACTCACAGTGTAATCTCTGCCCTGAGGCTTTCCTTCCCTCTTCATCTCCTTTGCTGCTATGCGAGCCCATCCCCACTGGTGTTTCAGGCTCTGTCCTCAACCCTGAGCAACTCTCATGATGGTTGTAAGTGAAAAATGCTTCCAACCCATCACCGTGAGTTCTCCTTCCCTCTCCCCTTCCCTAAACCAGCATGACCCAAAGAGTAATCATGTTTAATTCAGTATTTCTTGCCATTTCTCAAAAATTTTTACATCTATACAAGTCTAATAGTCTCTGAATCACAGGCCTCATTATTGCTTCGTTTCCACTCTCCCTGGACTAAATCTCTGAATGATTTATTCTGTTTTTCAATAAGTATGTGTTTAAGTTCTATTATACATTAGTTTAAGACAGAAAGTTTCTGGTTTCCTACATGTACAGTCTCCTGAGACTAATGGACAAATTGAGTAAATAATTTCCCTGTGTACAATGTGCATACCTGTATTCCTAGCTACTCAGGTCCTCAGAATCACCACAAGATAAAGGCCTGCCTAGCCTATATTGAATGTTAAGGACCAGCCTGAAAAACATAGTAAAACCCTATCCTGGTATAAAATTTAATTTTATATGGTTAAAGAAGTAGCTCAGCCATAGAATGTTGGCTTAGCATCACAGGAAATTTTTAATTGACTTTAAAATATACTGTGATAGTGAACACAAAAGAATGAGTTGTAAGAAGATATATTAAAACTATAGTATCTAATTTAGGCCTGAAGACATTGTTCAATCAATAAATTAATTACCTTATACATACATACATAGATCATATATACATACATACATACATACATACATACATACATACATACATATGAGGCCTGAGTATAGTTCACCAGAATCCATATAAAAAAAACATGGCATAGCAGCATATTTCTGTAAGCCCAGAGACGGCAAGATGATAGGAACACTGGAATCATGAAAGCCAGCTAACCTGTCCTATCTGGCAAAGTTCAAGGCCAAGGAGAGGCCATTTCTAACACAGAGTATAATATGATTGATGTGACTGACGATCAACAATAGAGACTAATCTCTGAACTCCAGAAGCATATAGTGCTTGTGAATGAGCAACCACACAGGAACACATCTCAGGTACGTGTACACACACACACACACACACACACACACACACACACACACACAAAATTTAAAAGATCCTCAGGTGATATATAATCAGTTCTTATTATATAATATATATATGTGTTTATTACTATAAAAAAAAAAAAACCTTGCCCTATGAAGGCAACAGTAGTATTTTGTTTACCTTTGCTTCCACAGGAACACAGGAAATAAATGTGTTTGGTTCTTTTTTTGGTCTTGTTGTTCTTTTACTTCTATTATGTGTGAGTTGCTGTTCAGTGGATTTTTCATTATCCTGTTTCTCTTTCATGTGCTTTTCTTAAAGTGGCTGACAAGATGTTTCCGAGTGAGCTTTGCCAGGTGTCGACTCATTCGTGAAGTCACCATGGATACAAGTTCTGCTCTTTAATTTTGTGAGTCAAAAATCTTAATCATAGCAGTTAATCTAGTGGAGAACAGATTCTAGACTGTATTCATAACGGCGGGTTCAACAAAACAGTATATGCATACATGCGTGCATATTAACCCTGAAAGTAATATTTGCTAAGACATCAAAAGAGTGGTCCAAACTAATAAGAAACAGAAGTATACATAGCAAATAAAAAACCTCAGCATTTAGCTTAGTTGCTATTTTGGAGAAAATGGCAACAGTAGAGAACATGATAGAATGTATAGACATAGAACATTTACATTTTTATTAATTTATTCAGATTACATCTCAATTGTTATCCCCTTACTTGTATTCACCTATTCCTCCCTCCCTCCCTCTTTCACCATATTCCCCTCCCCTAGGTCTGTGACAGAAAGAGACCACCTCCTCGACCATATGGTCACAGCCTATCAAATCTCATCTTTGTAGCCTGCCTATTCTTTCTCTGAGTGCCACCAAACAGACCAGTTTCATTTCTAACCATGGTTCTTAAGATCTTTAGGAATCAGGAGTCAGTAACCTACAAATTGAATTATTGTAAAAATTAAGTGACTCAATTTTTAAAAAGTTCCTATGACATTATTGAAGATATCACATGAGACACAGTATAAATATCAGTTATCATTCTTTTATCTTTGCTATATATTATGCATCCTCTTGTGCCAATTTTTCTCTAGATACATTATTTCCCAGAAGAAATAATGTTACATCTTTCTGCTTTTTCATGAATCACTGAGGTAACAGATACCAAGGACTCTACATTGTAAAGTAACTGTTTTTTCTTTATTCAAAATCAAATGTAAATAAGTGGCCAACAGACTACTTACTTTCTTCATTTAAGCTACTAAATTATACAGATGCTAACTTTCACTGGGAACAATGGGTCCAAGTGAACAATCTTAGACTCTAGTCATCTAGAGAGGCAGAATTTTAGAATATGTTGTTACAGTCGTGTTAACACAAAAACCAGACTCATTGTGAATATCCTGTGGTAGTTAATTTTATAAACATCTTGAATGGACCATGGTGACCAGGCCTCTGATCAAGTTCTATTTCCCTGTGTTTAGTGAGTGTGCTTCTAGATAGGATTGAACCAGAAGACTGAGTAAAGATGGTCCTCATTGGCGTGAGAAGGCTGAATCTCACCAGCCATGGGCCTGATAGAATAAATGGACTAACACTTTGAGTAAGAAGGAAATCGTCTAATCTGACTGAGTTCATCTGGAATCCAAGCTATTTTCTACTGGTAGAGGAATTTTAATCCAGCAACATGCTGCCCTGGCAAGGTATATGATCCAGTCAAAATGCAGACAAGCCCTGGATTTGAGTATGATCTTGGTGGCTGGAATACAAACACACCATTGGTACTCACCTTTAAACCCTAACAATACAGTAAGTTTAGTTGAAGAAAGCCACCAGGCTTGAACATGACATCTAATTAAGGGACAGACAAAGTGGCAAATCAGAGAAAGATTTGCCAGAATGGTATACTCCTAACTCTCATGAGAACAGACAGGAAAGCGAAACTACTTAAGATCAGTAGAGTAGAGTTGAGAGGCTAGAGTAGGGTACAGTAGAAAGAAAAAGTAGAGATAACAATACAGCAAAGTAAAATAGAAAAGAAGTAGAGAAGACAGTATAGTAGAGTTAAGGTCAGAAAGTTGGCAGTCATTGGTTTGTCAGTTGATAGGCAGTGCAGTGGTGCTCCAGTTCATGGCAATTCAGATCAATTCAGTCAGTTTGGTTGAGTGGAGTTGAGTTTGGTGCAGTTTAGTTGAGGGAGCGCAGTATAGTAGAGTTGAATTCATTCATGAGCTCATGCAGAGACAGTTGAAGCCAGAGAGTAAGAAGGAACCAGAAAATTAGAACATATTGCCAAAGATAGTATAAGGCCAAGCAGTGCAACAAAATCAGAAGCTGAGAAATGGCAGTTTGAATCAGTCAGCTTGGAGAGGAGTTTTGAGTCAAGACAGCTGAATTGAACCAGCCAGCCAGAGTACAGAAAGAACTAGAACTAGAAAGGGTCAGCATATTCAGTAAGCCTCTGAGAAAACAGTTACATCTGGGAAATAAGAACAACATTTATATTATCTTCGAAATCAAACAGAAATATTAATTTTCCCTTGGTCTTGCACCTGCCATCCTTCAGATTGAAGTGCTGATTGTGGACTGTCACTTTGCCAATTACAGATCACATGGAACTTGTTAGACTCCATGAAAACATGAACCAATTCAATTCATACATATTTCCATATGTATATATGTATTTTTCAAATTAGTATAAAGAGAGAGATGATGGGAGGATTGTTACAGTATTTTGTATCCGTTCGGCCTACAAATCAAATAACTGACACAGAGAGACTAAAATGTACTTTAAAGCTGCCAGCACTTCGCCAGGCAGAGTCTGAACTGATTCTAATCTCCTCATAAACTAAACAAGCTACTCTAAACCTTATAACATACATATATTCCAAACACTTGCCACTATGACCCCTGGGCCAGTCCGCATCCAGTTCCCACCGTCTTCCTCCAACTGTCCAAAAAAAACTTCTCTCTCCCCAACCTTCAAATTTCTCTTCTCTCTTCCAGGAAGTCCCGCCTTCTACCTCCTGTCCTTCTTCCCAGCTGATTGGCTAAACAGTGCTTTATTGATGGTTGATACATTCACTTAGCATTCCTCCACAGAGGATGGATGGATGGATGGATGGATGGATGGATGGATGGGTGGATGGAAGGATGGAAGATAGATATGTATATATCCTCCACTGATTGAATTTCTCTAACAAACTCTGAATAATATAACAACTGAACTTAGAGGAACCAAGAGAATGAAAGGTCTTATCTTGGTAAGGGCTTCCTCAAAGTCACAGCTACTGAGGAGGATTATTATGGATTAGCTTCAACACTGGCCATCTCAGTCAGTGCCATTACTTACCTGGATGAATATGTGATAAAAGCATGTATGTAGAAGCCATACTTGGCCTTAGAGTATATTCTACTGCACACAAGTAACTAGATTTCAGAATTGTTAGTTGCAGGAACACCTAATGCAGACTACACTTTTCTCTGACAAGCCAGTAGTTATATGATTCCATTTTTATATTTGCAACATTACACTTTTAAGGAAATGTTCAATCCATCTCAAAGTGCTTATTAAATACACTATAGAAGCTAAAGCTTGCAGTTTGAAATTCAAGGACTCAAAAAATGCCTCCCACGCTTGTTCTCTCTCTCCCTCTCTCTCTCTCTCTCTCTCTCTCTCTCTCTCTCTCTCTCTCTCTC
>OU015744.1:124852855-124866086 GCA_907169655.1 Acomys percivali | reverse complement strand
TTTTTTTAATTTGAAGATGAGATTCCTTTATTACAACTCAGTTTAATTTTCTAATGTCAGATTTGAATTTTTCCTTTTATAGAAAATAGATTCTTGTCTTATACAATATGTCTTGATTACAGTGTCCCCTCCCTCTGCTCCTCCCAGTTGCTCTCCACCTCCCTCCAGACCTACTCCATTAGGAGTCATTTTATTGATATGTTTTTAAAGACCAGTAGTGTTTGCTTTATAGTCTCTTGTCCTTATAGACCCAAGCAATGCTGGGCATGGATTCCATCTTGTGGGGTGGGCCTACATCAACTCAGACAGTGATTGGCTACTCCCACAAGTTCTGTATCACCATTGCCCTAGCATATCTTTCAGGTTGGACAGACTGTAGGTCAAAGATTTTATGGCTGGGTTGATGTTTACGTTTTACTTTTGGTAGCCTGTAGAGTAGCTTCTTACACCAAGGGGTGAAGACTCCATTTAGTCATCAGCATGATTTCTCAATATTCAGTGTGCTGTGTAGGTATTATCCTCAGCAACTGGGCCCCACGGTCAGTTGACAGACAACAACCCATTGTCTCTGTGGTAGCTTAGGTTGTCTGGGCATTGCCATGGGATCACCTTGGCTAACAACTCAATTGAATACAACTGAGCCCTGGTACTTCACACTTCCTTTGGAGACAAGAGATGGCCAGTTGGAATTCGATATCCCCATTATTAGAATTGCCTTCATATATCTCAGGAAGTTACTGCTGCACTAGGTTTCCACACCATCCTTCAAATGTCCTTTCATTTCACCTGTCTCTCCTGCATTCCCTCCCTCAACACCATTTCTCTTTCCCACCTAATTTGAGGCTCCAGTTCCCATCTTCCTTTGCTACCCTCCCTGACCTGTAGTCCAACCTTAAAAGCTACTCTATCTCTCCCTCCCAGGGAGACACATGTGTCCTCACTTGTCCCTTCCTCTATATCTAACCTCTTTGGGCCTGTGGATTGTAAGTTGCTTATCTTTTATTTGATGGTTTGTGGCATGTCCCTGCAGGCTTTATAGCTGACAGGGAAACAATCTGTGAAGAGAAATGAATCAGACTTGGTACAGCCTGATTTTTATTTTTGCTACCAGTGCTGAATCAAGACGTTGAGTCTTAGATCAGCTCATATATTTTTGCCATATTTAATAACTGGAAAAAGTTTTCAGGTAACAATTAACTCAACCACATAAGTATAATAAAACTCAAGACATGTTTGGGTTGAAACTCTTTACAAAGGACATATGGCTTCCTTCGTAAGATGGGTTCTTGTTAACTTAAAAACAGTGCCCAGGAAAAGGGTCTAGAGATAATGTCGGAGGTAAAAATATGTCTAGGCCAGAGAAAACATAGACGTCACTAACGTTGTCAGAAAGTACAAATGACGTCTCTCAGAAGGATGAAGTTTATGGCCTAGAAATAATTCTCAAGATTTCAGGGGGAAAATACTGCATAGAAAAGCATAAATTCTGGACAACACAGGCAGAGGCTGGTTCATAAAAGCAAAGGATGACCAGATTGTAAAATACATAATTTCTAGATTCCAGAAGGATAATACAGTAAAGATAGATTCTTTCCTTTGAAAGATGCCTATGAGTTTAATTTTCCTGCCTTCTCCCATGCTTACCTGTGTGCACAAACATTTTTTACCAACTGCAATGACTAATATCCACATCAAATAAATGATTTCATAGCTTATTTATATTTCTGGGTGTGGGTTACCTAATCTGGGATTATTTTTCCTAGGATCATCTATTTGCCTGCAAATTTCATGATATCATTTTTAGCATCTGAGTAATACTGCACTGTGTGAATGTATCATATTTTCTTTATTCATTCTTCTCTTGAGGGCCATCATGTTTGTTTCCAGGCTCCAGTTATTATGAATAGAGAAGCAATGAACATAGTTGAGCAAGTGTCATTAATGTAGTGTCTATGTTTATTCTTCTACATGCAGCCATCTAGTTTGACCAGCTCCATTTGTTAAAGATGCCATCTTTTTTTCCCAGTGTGTATCTCTGGCTTCTTTATTAAAACTCAGGTGTTCATAGATATGTGGACTTATGTATGGGTCTTTATTTCAATCCTGTTGATCAATGTTCCTGTTTTTATGGCTATATCATGCTGTTTTTATAAGCATAGCTCTGTAGCACAATTTGAAATCAGTAATGGTGAGGCCTTGAACATTCGCTGTACAGAAGTGTTTTCGCTATCCTTGGATTTTGTTTTTCCATATGAAGCTGAGTATTGTTCTTTCAAGGTCTGTAAAGTATTATGTTGAAATTTTTGTAGAGATTGAATTTAATCTGTATATTGACTTGGTAGGATAGTCATTTATACTGTATTATTCTTACCAATTATTGAGCATGGGAAATCTTTCCATCTTCTGATATCTTCTTTAATTTCTCTCTTCAAAATCTTGAGGTTTTTATCATACAGGTTTCTAACTTGCTTCAGTAGAGCTACCCCAAGATGTTTTATATTATTTGAGGTTATTGTGAAAGGTGTTGTTTCTCTGATTGCTTTCTCAGTCCCCTTGTCATTTGTATATAGGAGAGCTAAGGATTTTTGTGATTTAATTTAATTTAATTTAATTTATTTATTTTTTTATTAATTTATTCTTGTTACATCTCTATGGTTATCCCATCCCTTGTATCCTCTCATTCTCCCCTCCCTCCCATTTTCCCCTTATTCCCCTCCCCTATGACTGTTCCTGAGAGGGATTACCTCCCCCTGTATATGCTCATAGGGTATCAAGTCTCTTCTCGGTGACCTGCTGTCCTTCCTCTGAGTGCCACTAGGTCTCCCCCACCAGGTGACATAATCAAATGTGAGGCACCAGAGTACATGAGAACTAAACAGAGAATTCTCAACAGAAGAATATCAAATGACTGAGAAACACTTAAAGAAGTGATTTAATTTTATATCCAGCTACTTTGCTGAAAGTATTTATTAGCTGTAAGAGTTTGCTGGTGGAATGTTTATTGTCACTTATGTATGCGACTATATCATCTGAAAATAAAGATACTTTGACTTCTTCTTTTCCAATTTATATCCCCTTCGTCTTCTTCCATTGTCTTATTGATCCAGAAAGATATCAATCATATATTGAATAAGTATAAACAGAGTGGAGAACTATGTCTTGTCCTTGATTTTAATGGGATTGTTTGGAGTTACTCTCCATTTACGTTGATGTTGGTTATAGGCTTGGTATAAATTGCATTTATGATGTTTGTGTATGTTCTTTGTATCCCTCATCTCTCCATTTTATCATGAAGGGATGTAGATGAATGTTAGTTCAGAACATGGATGTTCTGGCAAGAGATCACATCCAACGACCTTCTAGGTCTATGTGATGTGCTGGCAAGAGATCACATCCAAAGATCTAGGTCTGTGTGATCTGGCTGGAGTATAATCATGCCTTTAATCCAAGAGACAGAAGCAAACATGCCTGGGTTCAAGGCCATCCTGGTATAAAGTATCAGATAAAGAAAAGCTTAGGTCCAGGTGTGGTGGCAGCACATGCCTTTAATCCCAAAAGAAGGTAAATTTAGTGTGTAAAAGGAAACACCCCTGTTTGAAAGTGATGTCTAATTGAGCAGCAGAAAGGTAATTATTCAGAGAAGATTTGAAGAATAATATGCTCAACTCTCAGGAGAAGAGAAGGGAAAAGGAAGCTACTTAAGAGGCAGTTTTATCAGGACAGTAATAGAGAGAGGATTGCAGAGAGGGAACTCAGATGAAGACACAATGAGCCAGAGATTGATGGACTACTTTTATAGACTTTCATATACTGAACCATCCAGCAACTCCTGGATGAAGCCTACTTGTTCATGATGGATGATCTTTTTGACGTGTTCTTGGATTCTGTTTGCAAGTATTTTTCTGAGTATTTTTTCAGCATGTTCATAAGGGAAACTGGTCTGCATTTCTCTTTATTTGCTATGTCTTTATGTGATTTAATATCAGGGCAACTGTGGCCTCATAAAATGAAATGGAAAATGTTTCTTCTGTTTCTAATTTGAAGAGTATTGGTGTTAATTATTCTTTGAAAATGAGTGAGAATTCTGTGCTAAAACTGTCTATACCTGGTACTTTTTGTTTTGCTGTTTGGTTGGTTGGTTGGTTTGCAAGTCTTTTTTAAGAGTATTTTTGGTTGTTTTTTTTTTTTTTTTTTTTTTGGTTTTTTTAGAGTATTTATTTTTGTAGAGTATTTAAAATAACCGGATTTTATTTTATCTATTTTTTTTAGGTCTCATCTTTTTTATTATTTAATTAATTATTCAGATTACAACTCAATTGTTATCCCATCACTAATATCCTCCTGTTCCTCCCTCCCTCCCTGAAAGTGGTTTGCAAGTTTTAATGACTGCTTCTATTTCACTAAAGGTTGTAGGTGTGTTTAATTGCTTACCTTATGCTGATTTTACTTTGTAAGTTACACCTATCAAGAAAAGTATGTGTTTATTTTATATTTTCAGTTTTATTAAGTACACATTTTTAAAGTTTGTCCTCATGATCCACTAGATTTCCTATGTGTCTGTTGTCATTTTTTCCCCTTTTGTTTCTGATTTTACTAATGTGGGTAATCTCTCTGTGTCTTTTAGTTAGTTTGGGCAGAGTTTGTCTGTCTTTTTTTTTTTTTTTCTCAGAAAGCCAAATCTTTGTTTCATTGATTCTTTGTGTTGTTCTCTTCGTTTCTATTATATTGATTTCTACCTTGTGTATTTATTTATTTATTTTCTATCTACTCTTGTGTATGATTCCCTCTTTTTGTTCTAGAGATTTTAGGCATGTTATTAAGTTACTACTATGAGATCTCTCTAGGTTTTTTAATGTATTGGTGTCAGGATATTGAAATCTCCTACTATCAGTGTTTAAGGACCAACATGTTATTTAGGCTATAGTAATTTTTTTTTTTACAAAGATGGGTGTCCTTGTGTTTCAGGAATAAATTTTAGGAATTGAAATGTCATCTTGATGGGATTTTTCCTTTGATGAGTATATAGTCTTCTTTCTTCGCTTTTTATGGTGAGTTTTGCATTGGCGTATAGTTAGATATTAAAATCGCAATAACAGCTTGATTCCTAGGTCTATTTTTTTGGTATATCTTTTATTTATATATGTATGTATTTATTTTGAGGTGGGGTTTCTGTACGGCCTTGGCTGTCCGGCACTCGTCTTATGGACCAGGCTGGCCTCAGACTTACAGAAATCTACCTGTCTCTTCTTCCCCAAGTACTGAGATTACAGGTGTATATCACCGTACCCAGCTTCTTGGAATATCTCTTTCTGACACCTTACTCTGAGGTAATGTTTATTACTGATGTTGAGGTGTGTTTCTTTGAGGCAGGGGAAGCATGAGTCCTGTTTTCACACCCATTCTGCTTGTCTATGCCTTTTTATTAGGGATTTGAGACCATTGATATAGAAAGATACCAATAACCAACAATTGTTATTTTCTATTATTTTGTTGTTGTTATTACTATTGGTGGTGGTGGTAGTGGTCCCTTCTTTTGTGCTCGCTGGTATAAGTTTACTTATTTTCCATGTTTTCATGGGTGTAATTGGCCTCCTTACCTTTGAGTCTTCCTCCTAGCACTTTCTTCAGGGCTGTATTGTTGATTGATATTGCTTAAATTTGGCTTTATCATGGAATATCTTATTTTAACCACTAATAGTTACTGAAAGTTTTGCTAGGTATAGTAGTCTGGGTTGGCATCTGTGGTCTCTTTGAGTCTTCAACATATCTGTCCAGGCCTTCTGTCTTTAGAGTCTCCATTGAGGAGATATGATCATAATAGGACTGCCTATTGTCCCTTACAGCATTTGCCATTCTTTCTCTGTTCTGCACTTTCAGTATTTTTGTTTGTTTGGTTGGTTGGTTTTGGTTTTGATTTTTCAAGGCAGGGTTTCTCTGTGTAGCCTTGGTTGTCTTGGATTCTCTTTGTAGACAAGGCTGGCCTCAAACCTGCCTCTGCTTCCTGAGTGTTTGGATTAAAGGTGTGTGCCACCATGCCCAGCCACTTTCAGTGTTTTTATTTATAATATAACAAAGGGACTTTCCTTTTCGGTCCAATTTTTCTAGTGTTCTGTGCTTCTTATATATTTGAGATGGTATTCTTCCTTCATTCCTATTATATTTGGTCTTTTCATAGTGTCTTGATTTCCTGGATTTTTTTTTTGATCTAATATATTCTTTAATTGATTTATCCTTATTATCTACTTTACTATTATTTGAGATTTTTCTCTTCCATATCTTGTTTTCATTTGTGAAGTTTGTCTTTTTAGTTCCTCTTAGAATTCCTAAGTTTTTCATTTCCAGAGTTTCCCCAGTGTGTGTGTGTGTGTGTGTGTGTGTGTGTGTGTGTGTGTGTGGTGTGTGTGTGTGTGTGTGTGTGTGTGTGTGTGTGTGTTATTTTTTATGGATTCTATTTCCATGTTCAGGTCTTCAACAGTTTTATTCATCTCTTTCCACTGTTTGTTTGTATGTTCTTGGATTTCCTTAGGGGATTTATTTCTTTAGTCTTTAAGAACCTCTATTACCTTTATATAATGGTTTTTACATTCTTTTTCTTGTATTTCAGCTAACTTGAAGTATTCAGGACCTGCTGTTGTAAGATTGCTGGGCTTTACTGTTGACACATTGCCCTGGCATTACTGTACTTTTGTACTGGCATCTAGCCATCTCAGCTTGGGTTAATTATAGGCCTTGGATACTAATTTCTGGATTTGACTTTATTGGGTGGGTATTTATGTTCTTTGGTTTGTTTTCTCTTTGGATTTTTGAAAAGTATGATGGCTGTGTGTTGCCTGGTAGAAATTATTCTTTGGACCTGCTAATTGTAGCCACTGGGGATTCCAGGTAAAATGTGTTTCTGTGCTTTGGGACCTGTCACTGAAGAATTGGGACAGGGGTCTACAGGTTATCACAGAAGGGAGAGGAGGAGAGTATACAAACAAGAGCTCTGCAGAGTAGGGGTAGACAGTAAAGAGAAGTCACCCCAGAGATGTGACCTCTGCTATATCACTGAGGATGAGACTGAGAGTTTGGGACCTAGAAGAAGAGAAGGAGAGAGCAGGATCTACAGACAGCTAACCTGCTTCCCTGGTAAGATTGGTCTGTGGATTACAAGGGGGCGTCTGTTGGAGAGGGCGTTGAAATAAGGCAACAAATAAGGAGAGAGAGGTTAGGAGGGTGAGGTCTGTAGGATCCATGGGAAATGTGCGTAAAAAGAGGCAGAAGGTTGCAACAGGTGTTCTGGTGCAGAGAAGGGGATGAGACTTAGAGATTGGGTTTGGAGGAAATGAGGTGGTGGTCAAAGTCTCCAGTTAGCTTAACTGTTTCCCTGGCCTGCTCAGCTGATGTGCTCATAGGGAATGCTTGCTGGTGTTGGAAGTTGAGATAGTGTGATGAGTTGGGGGAAGAAAGCCAGAGATCTTTGTGAGCCACTGAGTAAAGGTCAAAGTAAAAAAGGTAGACCACAGCACATGCTCTGCTAGAGAGTTGGTAATGGAACTAGGAGTATTGGGACTGTGATAATTAAAAATTTAAAACCTACCAAATGGTAAGTTTTTTAGAACAATCTTATTAGAGTTTGAGAAAGTAAAACAGGACAGTCAAGCTGTGAATCTCAGCAGTCACCAGGAAGGAGGATTTGTAGGAAGGGAAGAGGAAAGGCTATGACTTTTGAATTATACCAGCATGTTCACCACTGGAGTCAGAAAAACAAGTAGAGTCAACAGACTTACAGGTCAGAAAGTCCATAAGGCACTGAACAGAAGGGATTTTTGGGGGTAAAGTGTGTTATGTCATTAAAGAGATAATTAGTCTTTCCATCATTTCATCTTGTCTTTAGGTGGCTCAATCTTCTTGAGGAGGGAATCTCTTTCTTGGTTCAGCAATTGACAAACTGAGGAGAGTTAACTTCTAGGAGAAGAGACAATGTTATATAATTTTCTAATCTTTGAATCAGATCAGAATATTATGTTTCAACCCAGAGCCAAGGTAGGTTCTATTAAAGAGAAGCCCATTCTCAATGGTCTTTCCGTGTAATACAAGGGAGAATATTATTCCACTGAATAATTTATAGTGGTGGTGACTTTTTCATGGATCCATCCAATGAAATAGGACATGTAGTAGAATTTTAATGCAGCAGCATGACTGATCTGGCAAGGGATTACATTTAAACACCTAGGTGTATGTGATCTGGCTAGAATACAGACACCTATTTAATACCTCTGGCTAGAATATATACCCTTAATTCCTCTGGAGGGAATTCAATTCCCACCTTTAATCCCAAAAAAATACATGTAAATGAAGGCCAAACAAAGTGATGAATCTGAGAAAGATTTGACAGAAAGAGTCAGAGATAGAATACATCTAACTCTCATGAGAGCAGACAGGAAAGAAAAGCCATTTAAGAGTAGTACAGAGGGAGAGAAAGAGAGAGAGGGAGAGAGAGAGGGTGAGAGAGAGAGAGAGAGAGAGAGAGAGAGAGAGAGAGAGAGAGAGAGCACAAGAGAGTTCTTGGAGACAGTACAATAGAGTTTTGGATTACAGTATAGTTCAGTGCAGTTTGATGACATTCAGTTGAGTGCAGATGAGTTTCTGCAGTTCAGTTCCAAGAGTTCAGAGTCCGTTTTTTGAAGCAGAGTAATTCAGTAAGGTGTGTAGGGAAGCCAATTTGAACAGTCAGAATGGAGAGGATTTATGAGCCAGAACAAATGTGTTGAACCAGCCAGCCAGAGTCCAGAAAGAACTAGAAAGCATGAGATTATTTAACTGTCTTGGAAGCTGAAAACATTCTAGGCATAGGTTAGCAGACAGAGATGGGAAGATGAAGTCTTCAAGGTCCAGGCTTGCAGAAGGTTAGATCGTATGGATGGACACTAGAAACTTCCAGGCCTAAGCCTAGGGATATTTAGACAGAAATACCCTGGGCTCAGCCCAAGCCATGTATTTATAAAGCTTGGATATGGCAAGTATCCTCTCACCTGAGGAAATAAAAACATTTACAAGGACAGCTTACTATGTCGATGGTAAGTGTATTATGTTTCAGAGCCCAATACATTGTTTAATCCTCACATATTATAACACATTTTATTCCTCTTATTATCTACCAATAGCCATGAGTACTAAATAACGTGAAATAGATGTCTGAAGATAATGAATGTATTATTTTTATTTTTAAAGGAAAATGTGGACTTCTTGGTAGATTTTCTCTCACATGTATTAAATAAGTACAATTCTTTATTCCATTTTTCTCAAGTGAGGATCATGGCACAGTGGGTGCATTACTTTAATATAAAATATAAATACTTTCATCTTGACAAAAACAGAAGGTTATAAAGATAAATATGTTTATGTAAATTCAAGATAGCAATACTTTACAATTCAGAGATGACCCCTTCTATTATTTCTCTAGTAATGTTCAACAAAAGTCTATCACTTAAATCCAGAGCAAGAGCACCTCACAAGGCATCAGATTATATTCTGCTCTATAGCTGTGGCCATAAATTCTAATGTGGTTGGTTACTTAGTCCCTAAGATTACTGATTAAAAGACTGTTATTTTAAGTGATATTAAAGATAACACTGAGGTTTCCCTATTTCTTTTATGTTTAATATTTCACATTTTTTTCTTTTGTCAGATTTATTTTAAAATATAGTATCTGGATGTTGAAATTACAGACTTAGCTATCAGTATCTGAAAAGGAGCAGAGAGAAGTTAATTTTAAAATCATTAAAACATGAATAGGAAGATTGTCTCTAGCTTATCCAAGCTCCAGGCAGTTTGTAACTGAATAGTGTGATAGAATGAAGAGCAACAACATTTATTTCTCAAGTCCTTAGTTCATTTCCTTGGAGAAGTCTGCCCTGTAAATTAAATTGAATGACCATGTTTCTACTTATTCAAATCCTGACATGTTAAAGCACTTCTACAAGTTGCATCTTATTTCTTCCTTTCAGCCGTTTCCTCTTTGTTTCTATCTCTGTGTCTCTCTGTTTCTCTGTCTGTCTGTCTGTCTGTCTGTCTGTCTCTCTCTCTATCTCTCTCTCACTTTGATATATCTATTTGTTTTCTCTCCAATAACCAATTGTGGCTCCCTATCCCTATTTGTCACCATTGCCTCTCCAAAGTCTTACTGGAATTTTCAGAAAAATTGTCTCTAGAAAAAAAAAAAAAAAAAACACTTATCTTCTTTGGTTTAATCTGAAGAGTCCTGTCAAGATTTGTAGTAATTACCATATTCTACTACAGGGCCTTGATTGTCTTTTGTACTCTTTGAGGAAGAACAATGGAGTCTGTTTTCTCCAAGTGTTTTCTGAGAACAATTTTGTGTCTTTAGACCAGGCTTCCAAATATCTCCATGAATACAAAGGGCTCTATTCTTCCATTCAATGTAAAAGAATTGTACAAATAACCACCCATACACATCATTTGGTTGTGAAGAATAAATGGTACCCTGAAAATATCAAACACATCATTGAAAATTACACACATCAATCATTTAAAGTCTATTATCACACTTCAAACACTTGAATTGGAAAATGTTAAGCATTAGCATTACAAAATATGAATCCAGAGCTTGACATGAATGATTTCCCACCTTTAAACTTTGAATTTTAAGCCAACATGCCTATAATACTTTCAGTGGGAGGCAGGAAGGTCACAGACTTGAGGCCAGCCTGATCTATGCAGCAGGATCCATTTGAGAGCTACAAAGTGAGTCACTGTCTTAAATACACAGAAAATTAAAATAAATATAATAAACTTTTAATTTTAAAGTCTATAGTTTTTCAGAGGGCTTTGCATATTTCCTGTGAGCTTTATTTAAGAGAGGTTTTACATTTTTGCTACCATTTCTCTCCTGTAGATTTGTAATGTTGTTACTAAAAACAAACTATGCCCCAACAGTTATCCAGTAAAGTTCCTTCCCGGAGCACTAACATACTTACCTTATTATTGCATATTACCACATATCTATCTATATTTTCTGTGTTTCTATTTTGGTGAAAATGTAATTCAACATATATTTTTAGAATGCTATATTTGATATAGTGAGGGTCCCAATGAATAACTATAGTTGCAGGGGACTGTGACATACAGTCCACCATCCCACAGTCCCTGTGTCCCTTTTGCTATGGCCAGCAATGTGTAGGCAAGCATAAACTTGAAACAGTGCAGAAAGTGTTAGAACTTACCCAACTGCCACCTTTGATTCCCTATATTTGCCAGTTTCTCACAAGCACATGAACCTGTGAGCAGAAGCAGGAGTCCTTTGTGAAATGTAAGCAGGACAGTCTTCACGGTGGCTCTAAGTACAGACAGCACCTCCGTACTCACGCGGTGGCCTTCACCCGTGGACTAAAGCAACTGCAATCTGAAAATATTAGGAAAAAAGCATCTTTCTTAAATAAAGTCTTAATTCTTTTTTATTGGTTCTTTGGGATCTTCATATCATGCGTCCCAACCTCACTCATTTCCCAGTCCTTCTATATTCACCCTCCATCCTTGTTACCTCCCTCTGCAAAAGAAAATTTAAAAATTAAAATTGGAAAAAATACCCACATCTTGCTGTCCCCTCTGTGCAATGACCTGCTTCTTTATCCCTCTCGGGCTCCTCTCGTAGGGGTCAGAGCTGTCACCTCTCTGCTTTCGCTGGGCTTGTACCACTCTTCCCCCTCTTTCCCTGCCTCTTCATCACATATTCATTTTTTCACAGTGGCATTGGGAGGTCTGGTATATCACCCAGTATACACTTTTGCCCAGACTGCTTTACTTGCAAGTGTTCATTGCAATAAGTCAGTGTTCTAGTTCGAGGCCTCTGGCTTCTGATACACCAGGAATACTGGGTATTCATCTAGACTCCTCTTGGATACCCTGTTTTTGCCCCGATTCATAGAGATCCTGTAGCACCAGTTCTTCTGAATGCTCCATCAGTTCATAGATGGAGTAGATATTGAGGAGGGCAAACTTAGGACCCTGGATCTGAGCCTGGTTGGTAGCTGAGTTGGTTGTAAGCCTGGATCTTCACCCTGCAAGCCTCTGATCTTAAGAAGGGTAGGGCCAATTCTCCTGTGTGTGACCTTCAAGTCTAAATCCTTATTAGTATTTCCTAAACAATACAGTGTAATGACCATAAATTAAATATATACTGTATATAACATAAATTACACATATACACATTAATATATAATATATTATACATATATACATTACACATATAATTAACATTGTATTAGGTGTGAATAATCTGGATATGATCTAAAGGATATATGAGGATTGTGTAGATCATAAGAAAATATTACAATTGTATACAGAGATTTGTACACCTTCTGTTTTGGTATTTTTGGGTGCTCTGTAAGCATACTACTCAGGGACAATGTGTATGTCTGTTTGCAGCATCACCAGAGGACACAGAAGGTAGAATAATTGTTCTTGGCATCTGTGTTAAGAGAAAAATCTTTACCAATACAATTTTTGTGTTTTTGTTTTTTTATTTTGTAAAACAAGCAGTGGGGAGACTGGCCTTCTGGGGAAGGTTGGAGCCAGTCTACAAAGCAAAGAGGAGTCAACAGATCAGAGAATACACTAGAGGTAGAAATACTTACAGTGTGTACAGCTTTAAGAGTCTGGTTAGGTTAAACATTTCGACTTGGACTGTTTTTCTGATCTTAGCTATTTTCTGAAAAACAGCTGGTTAGAAGCTAGGAATGCAAATGTCTGAGAACAGACTCTATTAGAAAGGTACTTCCGCCTCAAGTGTCTTCCGGAACACTTGTTTTGTTTCCCAGTGGGAATGAAGCAAGAATTTAGGCTAGATCCTTATAAAAAGAGACATGACAATCTATCAGCAAATAGCTTAAGTGCTGGTTTTAAAATGCAGAGTATTTTTAATCCCTTTCCCAGATGATGATCCTTTTTTATTCTTATGGCTGCACTCTCTCCTTTCACTCATTCTCTTTTTTAAATTAATTTTAATTTTTATTTTTTATAGAAATAAAAGTACTGACTCTCCTACTTTTGTGTTATGCCCTCTGGAAATTTTGTGATGAAGAAATCCTTTTATATCTATTATATTTTTATGCTGAAGCTTTGCCTTGGTCAAGAATCATTTATTTTTTTTTCTATTAAAAGATGGCTTTTTCATGTATGAGAGAGAGAGAGAGAGAGAGAGAGAGAGAGAGAGAGAGAGAGAGAGAGAGAG
>OU015744.1:124828128-124852845 GCA_907169655.1 Acomys percivali | reverse complement strand
GAGAGAGAGAGAGAGAGAGAGAGAGAGAGAGAGAGAGAGAGAGAGAGGAGAGACAGACAGACAGACAGACAGACACAAAGAGGCAGAGAGACAGAGAGACAGAGAAGGAAGAAAAAGACAAGGCCCAAAAAGGAATTCTGCTTTAGCACATTATCTGATCTGGAAAACTACAAGGACTGAAAATTAGAACCTTTATTATTTTACTGAGATCACAGGCAGAAATTTGAACACTGTGATGCAAAACAGGCAACGTGTCATTCTACCTTCACCCCTAGAACTGCATAAGAGTATATGAAGATTCCTTAACTCTCCCCCTTCCTGAAATCTTTTCTTCCTTCTTTCCTTTCTTCCCCTCTTTTTTCTCTTCTTTCCTTTCTCTATCTCTCTCTTTCCTTTCTTTCTTCCTTCCTTCCTTCTTCCTATCTTTCTTCTTTTTTCAGTGTCTCGCATAGCTTCTGTTTTCCACAGGCTCATAATATAGCTAGGAATGACCTTGAAGTCATGATAAGTCTGCCTCTACCTCACTTGTGCTGAGGACTCAACAGCCGCTATCATGCCTGGTTTATACAGGATTCAAATCCAGACTTTCCAGAATACAGGCAATTACTCTGCCAGTTGAGATACATCACCACCCATCCAGTCTCACTTTCAAGATATTGTTTCATTATTATCTGAAAATTTACCCTGCAGATAATGGCACTTCCAGTCTAGAAGAGTGGCCAAAGACCTACCAAGGCCAATCTCCTCACTTATTATTTTATAAAATTATTTTTTATCAGAAGATAACTATGATCTTTACTCATCCACAAACTTGATGCTTTTAACTTCAGTACTAAAATATAGATGTTGTAAAAGAGAATGACAGGTCTTAAACCAGAAGGATTTAATATTTGGCTACATCAGAAATGTTTGCTGCTTTTGAACTCCACTAACACTTTTTAAGGCTTGGAGTCTTGGAGATTTACAAGTTTACTCACCATGCTTAATAGTCACTTAATAGATGAGTCAAAACTTTAATCCCAGCCATAGTCACTCACAGGGTATGTACTACTATAAACAAATTGGTTAAAAAAAAGAGAGACAGAGAGAAATCTTCCTAATAGTTCTTAGTGTCTAGAATGTACAAATTCTTCTTCTTTTTCTCCTCCTCTTTCTCTTTCTTCTTTTTGAGTTTTTTAGACAGGGTTTCTCTGTGTAACCTTGGCTGTCCTGGACTCCCTTTGTAGGCCAGGCTGGCCTTCAATTCACAGTGATGTGCCTGCCTCTGCCTCCTTGAGTGCTGAGATTAAAGATGTGTACCACCGTGCCCTGGTACAAATACATTGTCAAAAAGCAAAAAGAAGAAAAAATATAGCTTACAAATCAGGTCTGAGGTGATAGTTCAGTGGGTAAACTCAGTGGACAAACACAAGAATAAGAACTAAAATTCAAATCGCCAATGCTCACATAAACTGTATGGTTATTAGTTGCAAGTTGTGATCCACCTATACTCAGGCTCTACAGAGCAGAAACAAAGTATACAGTAGACTAGCTAAGTAGGTAAGCTCTGGGTTCTATGCGGGAGCCAGGCTCAGTAAAGAAAGTGCTGAATGATGAAGAAAGTTACCAAATGCCAACTGATGCCCTCCACACAAATGTTCACACATAAGAATGCACCCGATACATGTATATTCTCACACATGAAAACATGAATGCACATATGTGTAAATAAGATATATGCATACACGTGCAAAATCATCCAATTTAGAAAACTTAGCTATTTATTTGCAGGGATAAATGACTCAGAAGTTAAAGCACTTACTGCTCGTGTAGAGAACCTGAGTTTTGCTTCCAGCAGCCACATCACATAGTTTACACCTGTTCACAATGCCAGGGAGTCCAAACCATTCCTGACGATGCCAGATATTACCTTGTAAGTCCACATGCCATTCATCCACTTATTCACCTAGACAATATTTCTTCTCTGCTATAATCTCAGCCCTTCAGCAATTAGTTTTCCATCTTTAGACGAGCCAATTCTTTGATTTTCTATTCCAGCATTGAATCTTAGACTATCTTGGATTACAAACCTACAAACCAAGACTTTATCTCAAGAAAGAAAGAAAGAACGAAAGAAAGAAAGAAAGGAAGAATGAAAGAGGAGGAAAGGCTATAGGTCTTTCATTTTAAATGGTTTGTTTGCTGGTTTGTTTATCAAGTTAGGCTTTCTCTGTGTAGTTCTGGCTATCCTGGAACTCACTGTGTAGACCACGATGGCCTTAAACTCAGAGATTCATCTGGCTCTGCCTTCTGAGTGCTGAGAATAAAGGTGTGCATGTACTGCTGCGACTGCTGCTGCTGCTACCTTCAGCTCCGGGCAGCTGCCACCAATGCCTCCAGTCAGCTCAAGTACTTAAGAAAACAACAATGAGAAAAGATTGGGCAAGCCTTACAATCTCAACTTGTTTCCTCATCTCCATCTTTGTATTCTTCCTATTGTTATGAGTAGGCTGCCTATCAAGCTGCAAGGAGCCAGTTTTTAGTTGTCTACTATATGAATCCGAAAGAAGAATATTTCTCTGAAAAACATGGTTGAAAAACCCATTCTATAACCTCATTGCTTCCTCCTGCTCCCCACTTCATTCTTTTTCTCTCCACCAAATTCCATGAATGATGAGTCTATACACCCACTTTTCCTCCTTCTATTCTCTCTTGAATATTCCAATCAACTTTTCACCCTCTCCACCTCATAAAATAAGTTCTTATTGAATTAATGACATTTCAACATTCAGTATGCATTCTGCTTTCTAAGTTCCTTTTCACCCCTTTTCTGTTCTTTTCAAACCCAGTGAATACATTAGTTTACATTTTTCCTATAAAAAGCAAGTCTTTCCCTCTAAAACCATGGGGCATTGTGTGTCTCTTAACCTGGAAACTGGGAAGTTGATTGATTTGTTTTTTTGGAACCATATCCTTACATCAACATTAAATTTTAGGAGATCTTATCTTTCTGGTGTGGTATGACCTCTGGAGACAAGGCCTCCATCTTGGACCTCCTTTTCAAAAATCTACACTCACACAATAACTGTCCTTTTGATATGAGAGTCTTTAGCAGTCACCTCAAGTTTAAATGTCCAAAACTGGGCTCATGATATATCTACAACTTTATCATTAATACAAAGCCGTTCTCCTAATTCTTCTGTCCTCACGGAGACAGTACCTGTGATAGATGTAGTTATATACTAAAGTTCTTATACTACCTGCAGCTATTAGGAGCTTGGGCAGGACAATTATTGAGTCTTAGTCTGGCTTGTACCACCCATCAGTACTCGGTCTCAAATTAAACCCACTAAGTACTCTGTTTCAAAATTAGGGCTTTTATGTTTGTGAATTACAGTAGCAATATAAAATTTCCCATATATAACTTGAGCTCAAAAGGTCCCTAGTTTTGTCTCTTTTGGGAAGCAGGAAGGGCTTTTGTGTTCATGAACTAAGGAAATAAAGTCACAATCTCATCACACTAAAGTGACAGAAAAAGAAAGTGAGGCAAAAAAAAAAAAGTTGGAAAGAAATGCAAAGTGATGTCATTACGTGGATTATTGGATACTCCTTAAAAACTGAAATAGACAGTTCCTTAGGAGGAAGAGCACAGAGAAAAGTGTCTGCCTGTCATCTTTGTTTTTTGTTTGTTTGTTTGTTTTTTACCAACTATTGACTGTCTGCCCCATGAGAAGAGATTCCACTGTGCTTTTCTCATTTGGCACCTGATCCTTATGGAACCCAACAGATGCAAACATTTATGTAAGGCCAGGAAGCTCCGAGGAGGTTCATCAACGGTGTTTGAGAAAGTCTTGTACTCTCTCCCTCCAGATTTAATGATGAATGTCTTCTAAACACAGATAGACAGCATTTCTTCTCCAGGATGTACTTCAATATTTTAAAGTCATTTTTTAATTGTAAGAAGAAAATTTTCATCTAGATATATCTTTGTTGATTTTTAAAGGAATAATATAATAATATGCCTTGTAATAGTGAAAGAATCTGAAAATACAAAAGCATTCTGATATATCTGCTAATCAGCTAGAGTTTACAGCTAGAATTTCTGAGTCATTTCCTAATTTATTCCTGAAATTAGAAACTACCTAATACTATATGTTACTCTCTTAGTACCACCTAATTTATTTGATGTTTGTAGTGTTGATAACTAAACTAAATTACACAGCTTTTTAATGTCTGATCACAAAGCAATGTTTTTCAACATTTTGCATTTGAATTCTAAGAAGGATCTTATTTCTTCCATTTTTATTTTTGCTATTTTAGTAGCCATGAAATAGAATAACATTTTTATATGAGTGGGTTGTGAAATCTAAACAAAATTACAAAAAGAATTAATGTTGGAACACTTGCTTTGAAATTAAGCTTTATTTCAGGCTATGACTGTGATGTGATGCTTCCTGCCTTAAGGGTACCTCCAGAATGATTTACTATCACTATGTTGGGGACAATTTATGGTTTATAGCTAACAGTGATTATTTTTGTGAAACTGTGTGCTCCTAGGTTTGGCAAGTTAAATGTTTAGGGTTGTATTAGCCTGTTAGTAGTAGAGTTTCCCTCTTAATTAGTAGTAACTTTTCTCTCTTTTCCCTTAAATTTTTGTAATTTATTGACTTTACATCACAATCATAGCCCCCTCCCTCATCTCCTTCCTGTCTCATCTTCTTTCCCTCTTCCCTTCTCTATCCCTTTCCTAGTCCCCAGAACAGGGAACCTTTCTTTTCTACCATCTGACCCCAACCTATCAAGTCTCATCAGGACTGCCTGCATCCTCTTCCTTTGTTGTATGGCAAAGCTGCACTACCAGGGGCAAGTGATCAATGAGCAGGCAAAAGAGTGCATGTCAGAGATAGCCTCCATTTCCCGTATTAGGCGACAGATATGGAGACTGAGCTGCCTATTAGCTACATCTAAGCATGGGCGTTAGGTCCTCTCCACGCATGGCCCATGGTCGGTGCATCAGTCTCTACAGTCTCTTCTGATTAGTTTTGGTTTAAAATCTATTTTGTTAGATATTGAAAATGCTGAATCTGCTTGTTTCTTAGTTCCATTTGGTTCTGTAGTGGTTTGAATGTGATATCCTTCATAATTCTATGGCATTTGAATATTTAGTCTCAGTTGGTAATTATTTCAGGACTATCTGGTCCTCCTTGCTAGAGAAAGTATGTTACTGAGGGTGAGCCTTGAAGTTTCAAAAGATTTGTGCCATTTCAAGCTAGCTCTTTCTGTCTCTTGCTTGCTGTTTGAGATGTGAGTTTTTATCCACTCCTGCCTCCATTCCCTTTTTTATTTCAACATCATATATTCTAACTCTATAAAACCATAGGCTCAATTAAATTTATTTTTAATAAGTTTCCTTGCTCATGGTGTCTATCAAAACAATAGAAAAAGCAGATAATTATAATGATAAATAACACAGAGTTATTATTAAAAGATGTATATTAATTCCTGTCATTTTGTTGTTTTGTTTTGGTTGGTTGGTTTATGCTTTCTTGGCTCCCTTTTAATTATTTGTTGTTGTGGAAGTTTGGGGTTCTTTAAAAACTCAGTTAAGTATGTTATGTAAATATGTTTTTGTTTTAATCCCAGATGTGGAATATAGGAGCTGCTCCAGTTTGTCCTCAGCTGATAACAGCCTCCTGAGAGGGCACACGATCTTTGTCAGCAGGAGACTGCCTCGTGTACGGGAGTGGTTTTTTGCCAGCTGGAAAACATCTTGTGTGGACTCTGAGAGGATGTAAATATGAGAGCCTAGAGAGGAAGAGAAATGAAGGCTGCACGAAGAACACTTGGAGGAGAGAGTTGGAGGAGGAAGAGAAGGCTGCTGCTGCATTTGCTGTTGCTGGCTGAACATCCTGACATTGAAGACTGGTATTGCCCCAAAGAACCCAGGCTCTGCTGGCTTTAAAATTGTCTTTCAGGTAATTTGCTTATATTCTCATTGGCGTCCTTTTGTAAGTGAGTTTATTTTTCTCTCTTATAGCTTGTTACATCCTTTCTTTATTCTGTGTTTTGAGTGTTTTAACTTTAATATGCCATGGATAATTTCTTTTCTGGTTTTATTTACTTGGTGTTTTTATATATCTCTTGTATACAGATGTGTGTCACTTAATGTTTAGACATTTTTCTTCTATGGTTTACTGAAGATATCTTTTATTCTCTCACTATGGTGTTACACTCCTTCTATATTCATATTTTGGAGGATTTTTGTTTTAACAATGTGCTAAATCTTTTTCATGTCTATTTATAATTATTTTTAATTCTCTTTGGCCTTCATTGAGTGATCTAATTATTTTACTTTGCTTTCCATCCCTGACTCTGTTTTTTGGTATAATCCAGTCTGTTGCTGAAACTTTCCACTGAGGGTTTAAATTGTCTTACAAAGTTTTTATTTTCTAATATTGTTTAATTTTTTCAGTTTTCTTAATGAATTAGAACTCTGGTTTTTCTGTCATATTTTATTCATCTCTTTGTCTTGCAGAATAAACTCTGTGACCTGAATTTGATCCCCGATACTAACAGAAATGTGTAGAACAGAATTAACTCGACAAACTATTCTCTTACACTTAATGTGTAGACGTTGACACAATCGCCCTACATAGATATAGAAGGATTATTAATGTGATCTAAACCATAGTACAGTAGTTTTTCTTGAGCCAGTTATTTACCCAAGTAACAACACATGGCAAGTATGATTTATTTAATTAGTTTCAAGCACAATACTGAGTAACGATTATTCTATCCTAAACCTCCAAGGTAGTCTTAGCTTCCTCCCAGCAAAATTTCCCATAATACTTGCCTTTTTAACCATCTCCTAGCTCCAGCTCATTTCTCCTGATGCTTCTTGGTCCTCTCCTCATGGTTCAATCTCCTATTTCCTCCCTCTCTTTCCTCCTTTCACTGCACCCAGATCTCCCACTCGCCTCACTCTATCATTCTGCATTCGATGGTTGTTTTATTAGCAGAGCAGAGAACAAATGGTTGGCATGTTTACACCAACCTGAGGCAGGAGATATTTAGAAAAGTATTACAATGTCATGTCTCAATTGAAACTAGGTAGTGGAGTAGAGAAACCAGCACTTGAATGAAGAAGGGTAAGCTTTACACAGTTCAGAAAACACTATGCCAGCACACACATATCATATACACACATACTTACACACATGTGTGCATATACATTCAAAATAAAAATAATTTTTAAAGTTTCTTATTAAGGCCTGAAATTTTCTGTTATTAAGTATAACATCAAAAACTTCTTCAAAACTCTGATTTTTTCTCATTTGATTGTTAATATAAATTTCATTTATATGTGTTACATAAAATATTCAAACAGAAAGCGATTAAGAAGAGAATCAAACCCACTAATGTGAAATTATGTAAAACATAAGCATCCTCCAAAATCATACAACTATTAAGAAATTCTTTGTTTTATATAGCAAATGTGGAAGCAGTTGTAACTATGAATTTGTTTAAATTAATATTTTCTATTCAACCAATTTCTGAGTACACTTCCATTATAATTATTTTAAATCATTTTTAGAATATAATGATAATTAGATCTAAAATTTACATTTAACATTCATGAGTGAAGTGAACTAATCATTCAAAACACAATTGTTTGAAATCAGTATCTTTTTGTTGTTTATAGCTTTGATCAGGTAGATAAGTCAAGCAGGTAAAACTGTCAGTATTGGAAGACAAATGTGTTACATCCATTTCTTCTCTATAGAAAAATAGTTTGTCTTGTCTAAACCCAGCTGATACATTATCATACTTGTTATTAATAAGTAAGCTGATGATCAATGTTTATGAATGTTCAAATCTGATCATATAGATCATCTCTACAACCTCAGCACTGGGGAGAATGAAGCAAGGTGATTATTGCAAATTCGATGCTAACCTGGGCTACATAGTGAGTTCTAAGTCATCCCACTACAGTGATGCCTCATCACAAAGACACAAAACAACACATTCAGAACATGAATACACTGTGATCATACTTACACATGGCTAGGAAATATGAATAAAGGACACTTACATACATACTAACAAGCAATAACAAAATAGCACAGGACTGCCCTGCTTGAGAAGCAAGGACAAATTTTACTTCACCTAGAAGTTAATTTCTTTTTGTAGCCCTTTGTTTGTTCTAAGACAGTATTTTGTTTGGTGTTGTAAATGTTATTTGTCGTTCTGTAGCAGTAGCTCGTTAGCACTACCTATATGAAGATCAATATTAGAATAACCAAATCACAGGACATGATTACAGTAGGCATTAGCTTATGTGTACAACTGGAAGGTATGTCAACCTAATTTTACAAAAAACAAAACAAAACAAAACAAAAAAACAATGAAACAAAATGAGAAGCAATGTAAAGCCACAGAGAGAGCTAAGCATAACAGGGACTAATCCAGCTGTGGAAAGCTCTGCAGCTGCAAAGACAACTCGAAAAAAGGTGTGAAGATGCTTTGGAAAAACCACTGGGTGCTACTGTTTTGTGAAAACAAAACAAAACACCACTCATTATGACAGAATAATTGATATATAAATTTTATTCATCTCTTTTTCTGTTACAGTCATGTACTAATGTGAGAAGGTGCCATAGTATATTTACAAAACAATTATATTTATCTGGGATTAGCTAAATGCACAAAAACATGAAATGTAAAGCTAGTTATGAAGCACTGAATTTACCAACATGAATGGAAAGGTTTGGCCATCAAAGGTGAGCTATTTTTAGTCAATAATTTAAAACCCAAACCTTAAGTGACTGGAACACATGTGATGCGATAGCTGTATAAATTGAAAAATATATTGCATAAATATTTTAAAGTGTCTCACTGCTTGGATTCAAAATATCTTCCCTTCATTACTGCTTATACCAAGTTAGAAATGAGATTGCATATAAAGTAACAGCAGAGATTTTACTGAACGTAAAAGTAAATCCAGTAATTGTCATAGATGTTAATTAGGCTTTAAGTGGGTGCACATCAAAATTGAGGAGAATGAAATTACCTTTAGCAGTAAGCAGCCCACTGATAGCCATACAGATCACAGGTTTTTTTGTTTTTTGTATAAATAGTGCATAAGGGCATATTTTTACTTGTTCATTAAAATAAATCTCAACAAATCTGCATAAATACAACCGCTTAGTGTCAAAAAGAACAGATGACCATTTGGTCCAACATAATGCCTCCTGCAACTCCCCCTCCACACATGAGTTTTTGTGGAAATCAAAAGGCATTATTTTGAATAGAGAAATTGAGTTTTCCAATTTTAACCCAGATAACTAAAACACTTAATGTTGATTAGGAGACTATTATCTAATTAGACAAAGATACATAAGAGAATTTCATCTGATTTTTTTTTTACATACTCATGCTGATATGCTGTTATAGCATAGGATTTTATGTTAGTCAACTATTGCCACATAACATTTTATCTAAAAATTTCTCCACATTTTAAAAATATTTAACTTTCATATTTTATTCATGTCTTTAATGGGTATGCGCACACATGTGTACAGGTGCCACAGAGGCCAGGGGAGGCCATTAAATCAACAGGAGCTGGGGGTGCTGGTGGTTGTGAGTTGCGCGACATGAGAGCTGGGAACTGTACTCAAGTAAAGCAAATGCTCTTAACCACTGAGACATTGCTCCAGCCTCATCACTCATGTTTAGATCACAGTTTCTCTAGGCCAGGAATCCAGAACAACTGAACTGTTCTGGTGCAAGATTTTTCACAGATTATGTACGGTTAAGCTGCCAGCCAGAAGCTTGCCTTCCCACGTCTCCCCTGGAAGTGAAGGATCTACATCCATGCTCTTTCATATGTGGTTGGCAAGCTTCCCTTTTCCTCTCTGTTAGAGACGCTACCTTCTCACCGAACAGGCTTCCCTACACGCTTCTTGCAATATGTATGACTTCTGTGCCTCTGAATGAACATGTTGAGAAATCTATATAAACTCACCTCAGAATTGATACAGCATCATGATTTTCATCATTCATTTGATGTGCTTCAGCTTGTTTAGTCCGGTCCAGGGAAGGTGATGATAGCACAACTCTCAGAAGTGCGGACCACCAGAAATTTCCTACCACATGGTCTCCAAGGTCTGTGCTCCCCTTCACATATCATGCAATGGGACTAAAGGTTTTCAAAGATGATTGTTTTGTCAACATTCAACTAGACAGGCAGTTTATTTTAAAGATATCCTTGCCATGTTGTGAAAGCACAAGACTAATGGTATCACCGAGTCAAGAAACAGGGAAGAGACTCTTTTGCTGAGTTTTCACGTCAGCCAGGCAGGTTCTCTGACTAACAGAAGTAAACACTTTAATTAGGATACAATCGTTCCAAGATATTGCTTCTTAAAATCATTCACATTTCTAAGTTATGAATTAAGACATATGAACAGTATGATCCTGACAAAATGCTGCTCTATGCCAATCTATCTTTTATCTGAAATGTACATAAATTCCTTAATGAGTCTTCTGAAGGCTTGAGTGTTTTCATTTTGTCTGCGGTGCAAATTAGAACACGAAGGAGATCCAGCTGTGCTGCCTCTGCCTGTGATCAGTTCCACTGATTGAATTGGGTTGTTCCTCCACTGTGCCAAGTGTCTACCTCCACAAGCTGTGATCTGGATTGAAGAAGATGCCATTTGTTGAAGGTGACAATTTAAACTTTCATACGTTGCTATTCTCTAATGACTCAATATAAATAATTCCCCAAGGGTGCAGTAATCTTTGAGTAGCCTGGAAAGTGGATTTGCCATGTAATACATAAAATACATACAGAAGAATTCATGCAATGCCTAAATATGAAAACAGGACAAGTTTGACCGCATATATCCCACTCTTCCTTTCTTTAACACATCTTTTTGAGCGTTCTCCTAATCTAATAGATATTTGCATTTAGAACAGAACAAACATTTGCGTAGTCTAACAATATAAACAATTATATTGTTTCTGTGGCCTCCTGGAGAAGAATATGGGCTTGGAAATCTGTGGCCCAAGCACACTGGATGTTGTTTGGTACGCACTGTGTTACTGGCAATTATGCATGTCTCAGAAGCAACAACTGAGAGGCAAGATCAGCACTGTTGCCTATTTCTCTCCTCCCTTATCTATGCTTCTGACAGATAACTAAGTTTTTATCCCAAACTGGCAAAGTTCAACCAAGTTCAGTCTAGAGTAGTGCTGCTCAGACTTTCTAATGCTATGTTCCTTGAGCTGTGGTAAGCCCCCAGTCATAAATTATTTCTGTTGCCACTTCATAACTGTACCTTTGCTGTTGGTATGAATTACAATGTGAACATCTGTGTTTTCCAATGGCCAATAGAGACCCCTATGAAAGGAGCGGCCCTTCAGTGCTCAAAGGGAGCAAGCCTCACAGGTGCAGAACCACCTGTTTAGAGTTAGGATAGCAGAGAGAAGCTACGGGTGGGTGTGGAGCACAGAACAGACACACACACACACAAAAATGGAATTCTGAGTGGAATCGTGCTGATTGTACAAGATGGAAAAACATGGAGAAGCTTTCTTCCCATTCTTCTGGGAAAAAAAAGTACAGTCTATGTCTCCTTTTCAACCATTTGAAGGCTTAATAAATCTCCACTTTATAGGCAAACATGCTAGAAAAAAATCATTCTGCTGTGAGTAAACTGCAGGTGGTAAACTGACAATATCATCTCTGGTAGGAAAAATACAATAAGACCTATTAACATCTATTGAAGTTACAAGAAAATGTAATTTTTATTTCTAATCATAACACACTAAGTAAACAATGTAAATGGGATAGAAAAACAATTTTTATGCTTCAGTTTCTTCTATGAAGAAGGAACAGAGTGAACTAAAATATGGTAATGTTTTGTGGAAAACTACGCATCTTCCACAGCAGAACCTGCTGGGTCGTCAGACGGTAGCTCTGTTTGATTTCTTTGGGCTACTTCACAAGTTTTAGTACATTGAAGGAAATGGTTGATGAGGCACAGTGTCCTCCCTGTCTGGCTGTGATTGACTTGACTTCTCCTCTATGCACAATTAGATTTGTCTCCATCTGACGTCCCTGCTAGTAGTCTCTCATTCCATGATGGTTTGTGCTATATTTATAACTCCTTTGAACCAGTTATCCATCTCAGCATTCCTGTGGGACCAGTAAACACTCTCTTAATGTATGTATATTTCTATGTGTGTAAGAGTCACCATTTTACCTTTCCCTGAAAAATTATCTTCTCACAGTGTATCTTGGTACTGAGCACACTGTATGTGACTGCTGGGAAGCCAGAGCACATGGATTCTACTCCTGCTTTAATATACAATTATAATATGTTGACTCTTAAAATTACATCTATGTCCACAAAGATCATTTATAGACATTTTCCAGATAGTAGCAGCTTATGTAATGCATGCTGTAGGTTCACTGTAATGTCAGGTCCTCATTCTACAAGCCATGAACCCATGTGCAGATCATCTCTCTTATTTTCCTTTGTCCTTGAAATAAATATACTTCCATAGCTACTTCATAACTTACCCAGGCTAGAAATTTGTTACACTGTGGCCAATTAGAATGTAGCACTCTTGTAGCCTGGCATTTCATTTTTCTCAACCTTCGAGAAATACGGAGATAACATAAATATCCATTAAATGGTGCCAGTGTTCATTCACATTATAATACTTGAAAGATATTCCAGAGGCTCTATAAAGCAAGACAGAAAACAAATACTTACGTTCATGTAAATATCCTGCCTTCCCTAACAAGTAGTGTTCTATGACACACCTGCCTTTCTCAGTGCTATAGTATTTGTCATCTGTTGCTGATTAGCAAATGACTGCAGTACTTAACTACCACAGCATAACAATAAAGGTTCATTATCTTACACAATATCCTGAAGCTATCTTAGTGATGCCGACCACTGGTGCACTGAAGGGGCAGGCAGATCAATCCCAGCCAGTCTTAGTCTAGACTCTATGCCTCTATGCCTGCTTAGAACCTGAGATAGAACCTTTTGCAAGTGCAGGCATTCTGGACACCAGTGTGTCCTAAATCCTATGTAACTACCATCTAAGCAAAGAATGAGATTTTGGAGGCGAAGACAACCATGTAGTGAAAAGGGTACGTGAGCACAGAGACAGAGGTAGCAATGGTAAATCCACAAGCTGAGGAAGACTAAATATTGCCCAAACTACTTGAAATGTGTGTGTCAACAAAGAGTTTTTCCCTGGAAGCCTAAGATGGGGTGTGGTCATGCTCACACCTTGAATTCAACTTCTATCCCAGAACTGTGAAAATATAAACATGCATGGTAAGTCTCGGTTATTGGACACTCTGTCTAGATATCTCTGAAAAAAAAAATCACTGGACTATTATCATGCTGAATATGAAATTTTATGGAAACAAATGAGTGACTTCTTTTAAAAAAAAAAAAAACTTACCTCAAATGAGTACATTTTAAGCCTTTAACTTTTTCTTTCTTTTTTTATTTGTTTATTTGTTTGTTTGTTTGAAAAATGAATATTTGCAGCCTCTCTCAGCCTTATAATAACCAAAACACTGTGGCAGTTGCTACTGCTGTTCCATGCATGGTAGTTTCTTTTGGCCAGAGCAATTCAGGCAGTAGTAACAATATTTTCCACTCCATGATAAGAGGTTAGAAAACAGCTCTTCCTATGGTGATAACTGAAGATGAAATCATAGCTTTATATATTTAGGTAATTGAAAGTATAGATAATGACCACTTTTTATACGTATTTTTAGGACCTGGGAACTGTTTTTGCCTTTTTTTTCTTACAGTAAGATACACATTAATTTTTCTTTTATAATTTGTTTCCTCTGCTCATAATTTACTTAAATATTTTTGTTTTAACATTGGTGAGCGATAAAAGGGGATGTAGGAAAAAACACAAGGCAGAGAATTATAAGTTCTAGGAGGAATCTGTTAATTCTATCAACTACCATGGATTTCAGGCTCACACTGTTTGAAAAACAGTTTAAGTGGAGTGGGTTCCTGATACCTTTGGTCTCTTAAAAGGGACATGAGAGGCCAAATTGCTCTGGCATCCTGACTGAATTCGACTTGAGGAAATGTGTAGCGTTGCAGTGCTCTGCTCTCTCAAGGAAGAGAAACACGGAGGCACATTTATATTGCGTTTTTAGAACTGAAGACACTAAGAGTGTGTACATCCATAAAGGACAGAAAGATACCTGCAAGAAAGGCCCTGCAAAGCACAAGCGGTAAACACAGGAGACTGGGAGAGAGGTGGGAGGACAGTGATGTGTGGAGCATGGGGGGGGGGTGGAGACAGAGAGCAACAAGAGAAACAGGGGCCATTAGAGCTATTTTCTCGAGTGCACAGGAGACTAACAGGCAGCAGCTTGTGTCATTATGAGCCTTGAACATGAGCACAGCCTAGAGCAGACAGAGAAGAAGCAATAAATGTGAAAGTGACTGTGTTCCCCAGGAGTTCAGGGAAAGGGACAGGAGTAAAACTTTGCTTTTCTCTGGATCTAAAAGTTGTAGTCATGTCCTGAGTATTTTCGTAGATTTATGCTAAACTCACTAACCTGTGATTATTATTTTGCTTCAAATTCAAAGTAAGAATAAAATAACAACATGAAAACAAGCTCACCAAGAGTTCCCTTTAAAACAACATGAAAACAGGTGGGTGACTTCTAGTGTCCTAAGCATATGCACGGCTTCTTTGTGGGCCAAAACCAGACTTATGGATTTCACACAACTAATCGATGTTTATTTTTAGTTAGTCCAGTTAACAAACAATAAATGTCAGGTGCAGATGTGGAAACAGACCTGCAGCATAGTTCCTATTTTATTTCTAAAGGCTCTAAGTCTCTTACACTGTTTCGATTGAAGAAAAAAAAAAAGTGCTCCCTTTACAAGATCTGGTGTTGAGGATGTGGCTTATGAGATAAGCTCTTACTTTACCAGCCTAAGTGCTTGTTGTTCAAGATATAGGAAAAAGCTACACAAAAGTTATAACTCCTTGTAGTAGCACTGTCTTATTTCAAGGAAACATTGGTAAAAAGATGTAGTTCCCATAAGTAAAATGAAAATCCCTGAAATAAAATTTAAATATCAATACAATAAGAAAAATTTATTTACAGGAGTATTTCATATCAAACTCCTTTTCTTTCCCCTAGAGAATTACACCCTCCTCAGTTTTAAGCACATAATTAATAACATCTTCTTAATAAAAAGAATACATACAAGCCAGGTGAGGTGATGTACAACTGTAATTCCGTCATTCCAGGAGGCAGAGGCAGGTGGGTTTCTGTGAGTTCCGAGGCTAGCCTGGTCTACAAAGAGAGTCCAAGACAGCCAAGGCTACATAGGCCTGTCTCCAAACAACCAAGTAAACAAACAAACAAAAACAAAAAAAACCCATACACAACAAGGCCACTGTTTACAAACAAAGAAACAAACACCGACAGACAGACGTGGGTGAAGCACAAGGGTTCCAGAAACTGCTATGAAAGTATTGTAATATTCCTGTTTTATTTCTGACATTTCTCATTTAATATTTATATAAAGTGTTCTGCCAGAGAAGAAAGTAACTCACAAGTCCACTTTTTGTGTTCCGGACAGGAGCCTGACTCCTTCCACACCCAGCAGAAGTTTCCACAGCGGTAGCTATGAACCACTCAAACCCAGATGGAAGCTGCCCATTTCCGGCGAATGAGTGCAAGCTTCCTGTCCTTAGGTTTGAGATACTTTTCCTCCCCCCCCACCCCCCACGCCCCCCACCCCCACCATCTGCTTAATAATGACAAGAAACACTGCACTGAATGCATTGTCTGCCTTCCTGGTTATTATCTTTTCTACCAAGTTTTATTTCTGAATGGATTTCAGTTTTTGCAAATTATAGTGCAGTGTCAGGTTCCAGAATTCTAAGGAAAAACTGAAAATACAGAATTATGGAAATGATCCCAGCCACATTTAAAAACCTTAATTATACTCATGCAAATGAGCCTGCTTTAATTCAAAAATCAGAGAGAAATTGAGGGTTCTGATTTCCACAGAAATAGAAGAAGTAGATTTTTTTTTTAAATGCCCATTTTCTTAATACAGCAGGTTAATATAAAGGCATTTCAAGATTTACTGTGGAGTAGAAAAAGCAGTATGTGGGCCGGGAAACTATGTACACAATCAGTGTATAATTAATTGACACCAAACATTGATTAATGAAGTTTCATAGTTTGTACCTTTACAAGATTCTTATTATTCTCTTTCGCAAAAGCAGAAATACATTCTAAAAATATTTATCATACCTAATAGATTTTCTTTACAGAAAAACTCAAGACAAATGGAAGCAGCAACTGTTTACAGCAATATGTTAAATAATCTGCCTGTATTTGCAAAAGCCCCCACATGGGAGAGACTGTAGAAGCACGGCTGTCGTGGCCCGGCTGGGTGGTGCATGCCTACAATCCTAACACTGGGACAAGGGAGACAAGTTTATGACTTTAAAGTCAGCTTGGACTGTGTAGGAGAAAAAAAGGGCTGTGTCTCAAACCTAAAGAACTGAGTTCTAGATTGCTTCCCATTCCTAAGAAAATTATATTGCCGCCACCACCATCAGAGAGTGGCCCCATGGCCCTGCCTGCACGGTGCCGTGGCCATAGGGTCACAACAAGATCCACAAGGTGAGGAAGAATGTTAGCAAGCCTGAATACAGCCACCACCATGGGTGACATTCCAACCAGTTTGTGCTGGTCACGACGTAGGCTTCACACCCTGCATGCTGCCATGGAGCTGCTCAAAGTGTCCTAGAAAAGGTACGCGCTCAAGTTTGTCAGTGTTACTGTTATTCACAAGAGATGACCACTCAGATGCAGTTTATAGCCAACTGGAAGTCTGTATTCCAGCCGGGTGGGACTACACCAAGTATTTGGGGATCTAGGTGTGGTCTCTAGTGTCCAGAACACAGGGCTTTTAAAGGAAGAAATGTTGTGCTGGTATCTTGCTCTGCAGCTTGAGGGAGCATCGCGGGGCAGGGCTTTGCATAAGCTATCAGTTTGACAGAAGCTAAGATAAGTGGTTATCAGGAGGAGTTCTTCACAAGCAGGCAGTTTAGAAGAAGCAAAGATAAGTTAGATAAGACATCCTGACCTTGAGTTCCTAGAAGAGTTAGGGAATTTTCTGTGGGATTCCCTATCAAGGGGATAGAATTCAAGTTAAACCTTAAATGTCCTCAGCAAGACTATAAGATGGTGTAACCTCTTGCTCTGCCTTGTGTCTCCTCACAGAAGAAGGTGGGGAACCCACACAGATGGCAAGAAGCTGGAGGAACTGAGTAATGTGTTAGTTACTCAGGGGAAGGCTGCTGCCAACAAGTATAGATGTCCCTGTCCTCTCAATACACATTTATGTTGCACAGGGAAAAAAATGTGCGGAGGGGAGGGAAAAAAAGAAAACTCCATAAATATTGCAAATCAAATTTAGTATTTTCAGCAAAACCACCTAAATAACCTATATGTTTATTGATGTTGTTGATTGACATGGTTATGTCCTGGTATCGGATAATGCTTGGAAGATTGCATTAGTAATTTGTAGTAGTCCCTTGCTAAAATGGAGAGCTCATTTCTGCAGTGTGATGCTGCAAACCTTGGTGAAGCCTGGTTAACACTGGCACTGCGGAGCCCTCTGCTTAGCCCCACAGGCTATAGCAATGCTTTTGTCAAAACTACCAGTGTGTGGCAGTTTTGTCATGGTTCTTCCAATAAAAACCATTTCCTGGTATCTTGGATGGTTTTTCTGGGCTTTGTTCCTTGAACATACCTGTATTAGCATCCTTCAGGGAAGCACCTTGTCAGGCTTCACCTCAGACCTGTAGAAGGCTAATTCACGTGGTAAGCGGATTACCACCTTATCCGAACGCACATTAGAGTGAGAGCACAAATGCTCAAAGGAATAAAAGTTTAATTTGTGGAGAGGTTTAAAAGTCTCAGATACCGAATGTAAGAAAATAAATTCCAAAGAAATGTAATTCTAAATACATTCTGTATTACTTTGCCACATCTTGGCTTCTCTTTGGAATCTATATATTGCAATTAGGCCATTGAATGCATCCAGTAAACAAATAGGCATACTTTGGAATTTCAGAATTGAGTACAAAAGGACATTTTATTTAGACTGGAAATTTGTTTTTAGAATAGAAAAAAATGCCAGGTGGTTATACTAAAATGGTTTACTGGTTAATTTCCTCAACATGTACAAATTAATGTTTTAGTAGTATTCAATATATCTTTGGTCCAGCTTGATAATTCCCTCTAAATATTTGCTGCAGAGCACTGAGCCTTCACATGCTAGATCCTCTGGAAACATTTTTTACACGGATGATCCAGAAATCTCAGTTCTAAGCAAAAGATAATAGAGCAACATTGAAAAGGAAGATATATGTACTTTTATTCATTTATTTATAAAACCAAAGAGCCAATTAATTGTAAAATAACATTTTCATCATCAATATAAGAGATACGAGTGCTTGCTGATATGTACACCATCTTCCTCAAGAAAATATGTCTGAAGCAATGTCACAATGAGAAAAGTCATCATGACCCAAAGCCATCGTATAGATAGCTATAATGACTAGAACTATCAAGTCCAGACACGGACATGTTGACCACAAAGTGTAGTAAACCCACAGAGCAGATACTATACTCTGTGTTCACACTACCTTGCCCTCTCCTTGATACAGAGAAATTCTATGGCTGTTTTCCCTCCTTTTCTCCCCACTTCCACACCCTCCTTTCTTCACTACCTTTTTTCCTTTGGAGGAAAACTTTAGGACAGACTGAGAGAGGCCAGTTAGAAGTGTATTGCATATGTGTGTGTGTGTGTGTGTGTGTGTGTGTGTCTGTGTCCATCCATGAGTATATGACCTCCATTACTAGATTGGCCCAAACTGATTTTGTTCATACCTATTTATCACTTGCCCAGGATTTCTCCTTTTTAATCAAAATAATAATGATGATGTTTCCATTAAAATAAATCCTGAGTTTACAACGTATATATAGCCTTTGTATTTCTTCTATTTGTCATATGCACAGTATGTAATTTTTTATTAGGTCCAATTTTCAACAACCGTATACCTTTTCCTGAGCCTCTCCAATTTCAGTATAACTACTATTGCGCTTCTGATGAAGGAGCACTCAATAGACTCACTGACAAAAGCAGCGACACTTGGATATGAGCAGCTAAGGATAGGCAATGCTAGAGGTTTAGGTGGTCATCAGAGATGCATCTGAAGTGGTAGCTTCTGTCGGACACTTGGTAGGAGAGCCAGTTGTGTGCTGGTAACACATGCCACACACCAGAATGTGCATGAAACTGGTGGTGACCTGTCAGCAAAGGCAGCAGGGAACATGGAGTAAGAACACAGATATACAAAATTCTGCTGCAATGTAATGTAGAAAACCACTTGACAAGCTCTTGTCACAACAGTTCTATCATTTACTGAATACTGTAAATCTAAAAATATTAACTTTATTGTTTATTAAAGCTTCATGTTTTAAAATGGACTTGATTGAGGGGCAAGCAACTCAAAATGTGAAAAGCATGTTAAAGAAAAAATTAGTTGGATTCACTTTCTGAAAAGGCAGATAGCTAATATGAACTTACCTAAACCTTGTCTGTGTTTATCACTCACTATAAGAGACTAGAGGGCAGTTGGTAGAGTCACTAGAAGAATACACAAATCAGTCACTACTTCAAAAATTAATAGTCTAACATTTTAGAATTATATTAGTCTTCTATTTCAAACATGTAAGCTCTAGTTACTCTCAAAAGAATACTCCAAAATGTGAGACACAGCTCAGTGAACAAAATCCTTTTTGTGTAAGGGTGAAGACCTGAGTTGGGATGGTCAGAACCCTTGTAAGAAGCTAGCTGGGAAGAAAAAGAAAAGAAAAGAAAAAAAAAAACCAGCAATAGCAGCATGACTTCTATAACCTCAGGTTGCTCACACGTTCACACGTGTGTGTGTGTGTGTGTGTGTGTGTGTGTGTGTGTGTGTGTGTGTATAGGCAGCTCCAGGAGGCTTTCTGGAAAGTCAGTTTAGCTAAAACCGAGAGTGATTCCAGGTTCAATGAGAGAGCCTGTCTCAAACAAAACAGAACAAAACAAAACAAAACAAAAATAAAACAAAACAAAAACACAGTGAAAACAATAGAAGGAAGATACTTTTTCTTCTTTTCTTTCTTCTTTCTTTCTTTTCTTTTTTTTTTAACATTAAAAAAAAGTTCACTTATAAACTTTAATTCATCAAAGTCTTTGTGAGAGGAAGGCAGGGAGGGGATATACCGCCCATGGAGTGGGTTTGGACCATCAGGTTTGAGAAGGGCAGCTGATGGCTCAGCTGTTTAGGCGCAGAGTCCCTAGGTACCTTCAGGTGGGCAGAGACCAGTTGCAGAGATCCACTTGGGATGGTGGTCATCTGGGGTTAGAGGGACACTGCAGAATCTGATGGCCTGGGTACAATGGTCAACTTTCACAGACAGCAGGAGAGACTGTTGATGCCAGTACCCCAGGCAGAGTTCACAGGCAGGGCCATGAGACAGCGATACCTGAAGCTGATGACGGGAAATAGAGTAGGGTTAAATTGTTGGAAACTGCACTTGTGGAATGGAGGCCCAGATAGGCCAGACCCTGAAGGAATCAAAAGGGGTGTGTGTGTGCGTGTATGTGTGTGTGTGTGTGTGTGTGTGTGTGTGTGTGTGTGTGTGGTCATCACCCTGGTTGTTTTAAAAAAGTAATAAAAATTAGAAATGGAAATCAAGGTCAGTTGTCAAAGTTTAAAGATAGGGACCGTCTCTGGTCAGGGACACCTCCAAAGGCACATGAAAAGCTAGAACACACAGCAGTGACAGGGCAGGCAAGAAGGCCTGGAAAGGCTTGCACAGGAGGCCGGGAACTGGGGATGGAAAGGGAGCAGGCCTTAAGGTTGTAGAGTTTTGGCTCCAGTTGTAGGCCCACTGGTAATGGTGTGGCCCGCAGATACACCCACTTTCCTTGAGCTCTGGCTGGTTGGTCAGCAAAGTCTTTTTTCAGAGATTTCTCTATTACCCAAAGAAAGGACATAAAAAATCATAAAAATAAATAGCTACAAAACACAAATACCAGGAGGGAAAACAAAAACAACAACAAAAGCAATTTGGTGCAGGACCTTGGAGCATCTCTGGCACCCATGCCTTAGAAGATTCTCTTACGCTTCAGATAGGAGTTTGCCACAGAGACCCTGGGAGTGTTGGCTCTGGGCTGGGCTCCAGCAAGGGCAACAGGCGGGAAAAACTGCTTTCTGAGTGGCCCAGTGGGGTCTTCAGCAGGCGGCTGTGACCACTTGGCCCAGGGCCAAGGCCCAGCAGCTGAGGGAAGATATCTTTGACCTCCACATGCTTATATGAACATCTATATACCAGGAGCACAGTTTCCTTAGTAACTGCTTTCTATTTTCTATTTTCAAAAGTGTGAATTTTCATTTATCAGTATTCTTTTAAAATAATTTAACTCATTTCAATTCCAGTTTTTCTTTGGCATATATAAAAAGTGTGGGAAATATCTCTGATGTCATTTCTTTATTTAAGTACTATTAGATGACTATTATGGAAACATAAAATTGATTCAGGTAAAATAAAAGGTATTTTTCCATTAACTTATGAGAGCAAAATGATACCAGAAGGGAAAAATTTGGAGGTGAAACATTTGTCTTCTAGACAATGATATCAGTGCTACAAATTCAGTTTGAAAATCCAACATTTGGGCTCAGTGAGAAAAGGCACTTGCTGCCAAGCTAGCTTATCTGAGTTCGATCCTCAGAACCCCCATGATGTAAGGAAGAACAAGTTAGCAAAAGTTGTCCTCTAACTTTCACACATAAATACATACAATAAAAAAGGTAATGATGATGAACATTTTGGTTTTTTGTTTTTTTGTTTGTTTGTTTTTTGTTTTTTTGTTGTTGTTGTTTTGTCTTAAAGTGAGGTTTAATCTGAGGAAAGATTAGTAAATTTTTAACAATCCCACTGGGTAGAAAAGCTGTATCAGGATTTTTCAAATATATATCTTCTGAACTTCACTGAACAAAAACCACTCAAACACAGGGATGTGCAAGGCATTATTAACCAGAGGAAAAGTGATGACTTTCTGTTTTTGTCTATTCTTTATAAATTATATACTTTCATTTAAAATAAATGGCACCTAGTCTTCAGAACCATTTCATACTGTACATTAACTCTTGTGTTGCTCCCCAGATATTTTTTTTTAATTTTATTTTATTAATTTGTTCATATTACATCTCCATGGTTATCCCTTCCCTTGTATCCTCCCATTCCTCCCTCCCTCCCATTTCTCCCATTTCTCCCATTTGCTTTGTTTTTTGAGTTTCTCTGTGTAGCCTTGGCTATCCTAGACTGGCATTGTAGACCAGGTTGGCCTTGAACTCATAGCTGGGATTAAAGGCATACGCCAACATGACCTGCTCATTTTATTTTATTTTTTTGTTTTTTGTTTTTTGGGGTTTTTTGGTTTTTCGAGGAAGGGTTTTTCTGTGTAGTCCTGGCTGTCCTGCTCCCGCTTTGTAGACCAGGCTGACCTCGAACTCATAGCAATCCACCTGCCTCTGCCTCCCAAGTGCTGGGATTAAAGGCATAAGGCATGGGCCACCATGCCTGGCTATGATGATGAACATTTAAGGAAGAATATTTCTTTTCAATGATAATATGATACTTGGATTAAATCAATAGTTGTGTTTTTCAAATGTGCTAATTTAGGAGACTTGTTGTATCCATGGGCCCCTGGCACATTGTGCTCCATAACAAATCAACCCCAAAACTGGTGGTTTAACAATATATATATTTTTCCCCACGGATATATAAGAATATCTATTACCAGAAACACTAGTTAATAAATGAATGCAATACTTAGGCGTGCATGTGAGGGCTGAGTAGAGAAAGGAAATGAGGACTTGGGTAGGAACGAGAGGAAATCAGATGAGTAAGGGCATGGGCCAGTTTTCCTTCACGCTGATGACAGGTAGGTAGCCAACAGAGCCGAGTTCCATTCAGTTGGCATCTTACTTCACACGATCCGTGTCTTTCTCAAGGGCACAGGAATGTGGATGAGGGTTTGTCCCTGTTGAGGCAATGCCAAAGATCTGGAGAAGGAAGATGTCCTCTTAAGCCCAGGCTCTGAGACAGGACATTATTTCAGTTGTTTATATACCACTGGCCAGAGAAGCCAGGGAGTAGGGAAGGACTTTCTTCACAGGAGGCAGCTGTAGGCCTCAAGAAGAATGAAAAATTTTAGAATTAATGGTTCAGTCTGATAAAGGTATGCTCAAAAACAGTACTTAGGATGGCTGTGCTCTGACATAGTTTAGCACATATCCACACTGTAACACATGGTAACCAGAAAAAAATATTAGAGATGTCAAAATTTAATTTGTATATGCTCAAAGAATAAATGGACTACAAATGTTATTTATAAAATGTCGGGGTTAACCCAATTTAGCTTGACAATGCATGCTTAATTTTTTGCTGCTTAGTATTGACAAGGTTTTAAGAAACGCAAACACAAGCAAATAAAAATGAATTCTAAAATTATTAAGAAACAGACAAGTCACCAATAACATGTAAAATAGACACTTTGAGCTTCTATACTTTGGTCTAAGCACTTGGATAGTAGAGTTAATTGGGCTGGCAGACATCCACGTTCATGGGATTCAAAAGAAAAAGAAACAAAGCAGAAAGAGCGGTCTTCCAGGACACCAGTTTTCAAGTGGGAGAGTTCAAGATGTGGTGATGTGTAAGTCTGCAGCTATTGCTACACAAAAGACTCATATCCTAAGTGACTGCATTGGGACAGTACTCTTAGCAAAAGTACAGTCACAGTCATGCAACCTCCTGAGTATTGCCATCTGGAGTGTATGGAGGAGATACAAGCATTTTCTACATTTGCTTTGGTTTGATGGACTGTTACCAAGTAGTAAACAACAACAACAATAATAATAATAATAATAATAATAATAATAATAATAATAAAACCCTGTATTTTAATTTTCCTTGATACTTGCCAGATCAATGAAGAGTTCAGTAAGATAACATAGAAAGATTATTTCATAATATCATTTATCCAGTAAACATAATGTATTATTCAACTAAACAATAACCTACTGGAATTAAAGGCATGGAAGAAATAAATATTTAATATATTCATACTCCATATTGATCTATTTCATTCCTCATGCAAATATTAACCCATGGACAAGCATACATACAGTAAATATTCTGAAATCACAGTCCATACAATGCTCCAATTGAAAATGTAGTTTGAAGGGCTAAAAAAATGGTCCAGAAGTTAGAACACTAGCAGGGAGTATGGCAACAGTCTGTAAGTTTAGTCCATGGAGCCTTCTGACCTCCACGGACACTGCATAGATGTGGTGCACGTGCATACATGCAGTCAAAACACTCATACATATACTAGATAAAGAAATAAAATACTGTGTAATAGCCATTATATAAAATTAGCTTTTTTGTACTAAGGATTGAAAATTGGGTCTTACTTATAACAGGCAAGAAGTCTACTACTGAGCCGTATCCCATAGCCTCTCTCCCTTTTCTTTATTATTATTATTATTATTATTATTATTATTATTATTATTATTATTATT
>OU015744.1:124802577-124828118 GCA_907169655.1 Acomys percivali | reverse complement strand
TTATTATTATTATTATTATTATTATTATTATTATTATTATTATTATTTAAAAACAGGATCTCACTATGTTGACCAGACTTGTCTGGAATTTGCATTCTCCTCTCTCAGACTTCAGAGGACCTGTTAGTATCTGCCTGTGTTACCCCACCTAGCCAGCTTTGCACTTTAGAGGTTTAAAAGGTGCATTGTTTTAGAACTGTAATCTTGCTTGTGATGATACAGTATCCTGATTTATTCACTAGGACATTTAATAACACCTTAGTACTAATTAGGTTCTTCTGTTAGCATAATCATGCATAATTTTATTAAACCCATGCCTCTGTGTTTTTCTTTCAAGAGCTAAACTTATGCCATAGCTTAATTTATCTTAGTCATTTCCTGACTATCTTTAAATAAAAATTTGCACATGTGCTTGTTTGTGTATTTTAGCAAAGTGTGACGTAGAGTCCTGCAGTGACATGCATATTTTAGTTGACCGGACATGTCTGGGTCAACTAACCCATTCCATCCAAGGGATTCTCAACACCTCCTACTGTCGGAGATGGTTGGGTATTAACTGCAGTTCAGCTGAGTGTCACTGCATACAGAAAATCAAACACTTCCCAGATAACTAGAAGCAGAACAGGCAACGAATGAGTTAAATGGCAAGTGGGATCAAGAGACCTAATTGTAAAACTAGCACAAAGCCTTTTCTTGCTTTGCCTTTGAAAATATAAATTATATTACTTATGGCACTCACTGTCAACTTCTCATGCCTTAAAAAGTCACTCACTCATTAAGACTCTGGAGCACAGCACAGGCATCCTGTCTGCCCCAGGTGAGAAGGTATCTCACCACCCCTACTCCAGTTAGCTGTTACTTGGCTCTTTGTCATATGCTTGTCCTCAAGCATCCGAAGCTCTAACCCTTAGCTCATTACATCCACACCGGGCCTCATTACTCACTGAGCACTGCTGCAGAACTCTCTCACATTTCCTTCAGTAATCCTACTACTAGTACATGGACAAAGGTACATACCCTCCACCAGCTCCGTTCTCCTGTGCATACAGATAATCTCTCCAATTTCTGTTTTTAAAAATGACTCTCCAGTTCCCATCTTTGCCACTTACTGTCCTGTTCTTTTCCTTCTTCCCAACAATTTCTTTTTCTTTCTTTCTTTCTTTCTTTCTTTCTTTCTTTCTTTCTTTCTTTCTTTCTTTTTTTCTTTTCTTCTTCTTCTTCTTCTTCTTCTTCTTCTTCTTCTTCTTCTTCTTCTTCTTCTTCTTCTTCTTCTCTTTTCCTTCTTTTCTTGCCCAAACTTCATTTCTCCAACTAATCAATCAGACCCCACACATTTGAGTTTATTCTCCTTTGCACTGACCAAGGTCACCAAGGTCAGAGTCAGCTGTTCCAACAGGAATGTCTTTATGTTTGGCTCTTCCATGGCATTCCTTGTGTTAACAATACCACACTGGAAACCTTCCCTTCCAAGTTCCTTGACCCAGCAGCTTGGAGTTTTTCCTCCAATTTCACTGTCACCTCAAAGTCATTCTCTGAGTTGAACTCTCCTGCTGTTTGTGATCCAACAATTCATTTCACTTACAACTGGCTGCATCTTCTTCCTGTCCTCTCTTTGCTATAGCATTGGGTAGCATTCCAGGCCTCCCAAACCTGGAGCTCAGACCTACCCTCCTATTCTAAAGGTAGAATTTAGAACTAGACTCATGTGTTCAAAAGCCTCTCTGACATCTTCACTAAACCTTTAGTTGGGCTGAGACATTCAAGATACTGTAGTGATTCTCTCTGCTAGCCCATTTTGTCACTGTTTTTCTGTCTTGTGAAATAGACCTGCCAACATTCAGTCAAAATAGGAAAGAAAAAAAAAAAAACTATGGAGAAGTCATGCTTGGTTCTTTTCTGTTCCACCTTACTATCCCTTTTGTGTGCTTGATCACAATGCATCCTTTCCATGAGCAACCACCCCCTACTCTGCATCATCTTCCTTTCTTTCCTAAGGTACCACAAGGTTTTAGCTATCATGTTTGCCTTCATTACAAACTCACCAGTTTTGCATGTTGCTCTGTTTCTTCTGTGTAAGTTGTTTCCGATGTACCTTCATGCAGCCATAAGCCAGCTTCCATTTACCTCTGCAACGCTGATGGATCCTCTTCCTCAGATGCTTCACAAATCTGCACTTCACCCACTTGGCTTTCCATCTGCTCTCCAGGTCATGTGCTACTTAAGATTCTTCCTCCACACCTGCCTTGGCTGGCCTTCCCCTCATACTTACATTTCAGCCTAAATTCCTCCATGTTGGAGAGTCTCCTCCTCCTCCTCCTCCTCCTCTTCCTCCTCCTTCTCTTCCTACTCCTCCTCCTTCTCATCCATAGTATTCCTAATGGTTTCTGCCTAATAATCTCTGTCTTTTTACCATGCCAAAATATTATACTTACTCTTTTATTGAAATACTCTTGGTCTGACTGTCTACTGAAATAGAACTTATTCAAGAATAGAGATTTTTCTCTCTGTGTCAGTGTTGTGTTTCTTAGTCCTAGGAGAATATCTGTACACGCAGCACTTGCTATATAACTATATGATAGGTATGTGTCAAATGAGTAGATTATTTATGTGTACTCTACAGTCTGTCTAGATGTTCTATATATAATATAGATGAAGCCAAATACTATGAAACTGAACGATATCACAATATAACCCAAGATAAATTTAGAATCAACAACCACAATCACCTAGAAAACTAAAGGTAAAAAAAGAGAAGTAAACAAAGCAAGCAAACAAACAAAATCAACTCTAGGAGACAGCAAACAGTACTATAGAGCTAAAGAGAGTTAGTTTGTAGAGAAATCCTTTCACCTTTATTTGACTAAAACATAACTGAACAATATGTATGGATACCTCAACTCCTTTTACCTGCATGGACTCTAATTTGTATCTTATTATGCAATTCACAGGTTTTCCTATGGAAATCTAAATATACTCATTGAATACATGAAATATGGCTGTGCAAATGAGGGGCCACATTTAGGTTTTATTTTATTTTCAGTTGGTTGTAAGAAAAATGAAATTAAAACCAAAGAAATGAATAATATTTTTCCTGTAAACATAAACATTTTTTTGGCATGGCTACATGTCATCTTAATTACTGAAAACATATGATGCTGTGATGTATTTTAAATAGATCTTTGCAGATAATATAGAAAAGAACATAAAATATTTTAATGCTTTCATTGGTTACATATTAAAGTAATAATATTTTGGATAGAATGGAGTAAATGAAATATACTACAGATATGTACTTTTAAGGTATTTATTTTTAGTTTTCTTAATGTGGTGATGAGATTTTAAATTTTGTAAATGGCTTATATTTTGTTTCTATTGGATGGCTCTTCAATATATGCCTATATTTATACATACACATTAAAATAAAGATTATTTTTAATAAACTATTTGACTTAGCACTAATGCAAAATCATCTTTTGAAGTCAGTAAATAGAGATATATTTAGCCTCTGGAGTGATTGCTTAGTATCTAACTCTGTGGAACATTACATTATTTATTAGTGAATGTCAAATGGGTACTTTATTTTTCACTTTTGTATGCAATGTTGGGAACCAGAATTTAAAGGACACATTTACCATTGAAGGATGGTTATAATGACCAAGTGTCTTCTGTGCTAAGTGGTCAAGATGTTGAGGAACCCAGGAGAAATTTTTGGAAAATCATCTTTATAGAATTCTTTATAGAATATAGAATTTTTTATTTATATAGAATGAATAAATAATTATATGAAACACATAATAATGATTACTAACAGTAGAGGTGGGATGGGGGTGGGTAGGATTCTGTCAGTGAATTCTTCAGGGAAGAGGGAAGTCCTTCTTTCCCCAGAATAAATGACTTTCCCCCAGAATAAATAAATGAGTCTCAAATGGTCATGGGAGAGGAAAGGAGTGAGTGAGTGAGAGAGAGAGAGAGAGAGAGAGAGAGAGAGAGAGAGATAGAGAGAGAGAGAGAGATTGGGTGTACTTCATGAACCAGCAACATAAACTTTGGGCAGTGGGAGGGGTTTCAGGGGTGAATGTGTTTGCTTCGCTGGGGCTATCAGTGCTAGGGCTACTTCATTAACATGCAGTTGCACAGTCGTATCGTAAGTAGGGACACACAGTACTTAAATCCTATGGGGGCTGGGGGAACTCCAGGTACAATAGTAGGTGTGGGAAGAGGTTATTGGTCGACAACTATGGTACCAAGTCATCTATCTCAATAGCATGGAGGATATTTTCAGGAATCCCCAGGTGCACATTGAAACAAGTGTCAGGCTTGTAACCTCGGCTAGGGGACACTCTTTAGGAAATGTGAGGACTGATACCCACATTCAAATGGAAACCTTTACATAAACAAGTAGGCAGCTCACTGAGAAGGCACTCCTCTTTGAATTCTCTCCTGGAGGAATTCAGAAGCTCTCTCCTCTTTTTATGTCTCTGCCACTGCTGATTACTTAACCAAGGTCATGCCAATTAATTTCTCTGAAGGTCAATGTCCTCCTCTATAATACGGGGACAATAAATCCCACTTTATTTTCTTCGCAGGACTGTAAGAACCAAATGAGGCAGAGTATGTAAGTACATCTTGGGAAGAAGACAGGAAGAAGGGTTAGAGGTATGAGGAGAGAGACAGAGAGAGACAGAGACAGACAGACAGAGAGAGAGAGAGAGAGAGAGAGAGAGAGAGAGAGAGAGAGAGAGATGTCTTTTTCCTGAAAGCTTAGAAGAATTTTAACAGAAATAACTCTAACAAAGCCCTGATGTTGCTAGCTTCTCATATTAGGAAACTCATGATTTCAAGCAATAGAAATCAACTCAAATTAGTTGATAGGAACAAAAGGTGGACAGAGGAGCGAGTGGTAAGGTCACAGAACTGGTTCCTGGTATGTCAGACCAGGGGCACGCCAAGTTCTCAGGAAAGAACTGGAACCAATTGTTTCCTTCATCTCCTTTATTTGTTCTCTGCCCTCGTTAAAAAAAAAACAAAACTAAACTAAAGTCAGATCACTTTTGCCTGTTCATAAGTGAAAATGGTGTGGCTTCCCACAGATCCAGGGATGCATTTTCCAGAACCAGCCATGCAACGATGGTCTCTCATTTTCAAACACAGATTCCAAGGGAATCTGTCTTGTTCCGTTAGAAATGATCAAGGCTAATGGAAAGGAAACAACAGTGGGGTGAAGACTGTTGTTTACCGTGAAGAGAAGCCCCTTCTCCTGAAAATGGAGCATTGAATAATACTTCTTTATGTATCCCGTGTTCTCTGCACCTTTCCAAACCATCCTTCTTTGTGAGTGAAAGAAGACAAACACAACAAACAAACAAACAAGAAAAACAAAAACCAACCAACCAATCAAACAAACAAACAAAAGGGAGTTTGCTAAGAGAAGCAGAAGTTCTCTGAGGGAATGGAGGTTTTATTTTTATTTTTATTTTCTTCAGAGGGGAAAAATAAGATACTTTGACAAAAGATTTGAAAGAAAGGGGAGATTTTGAGGGCATCTACACCGGAGGAATTACCAGAAGAAAGGAGGCGTAGGATTCTCTGTTGCAGAGAAATAATGCATTGGACTTCTTCCTGAGGGGGCTGGTGAGCAAGAAGAAGACAAAGAGGAGAGTTGGAAGGCTGAGTGAGGCAGAGAATATGCTTGGAGTACAGAGAATACAACACATCTCCCCAGACTATAGAATCTTGCGGCATCTCCCTCAGGAGCTACGCCATATGGGCTCTGGAAGCTGACCCTTGGTGTTCTGTAAGCGCAGGGCCCACTATTAGCCACTGAGCCATCTCCTCAGCTCTGCCCCAGTTTTTAGGATAGACTATATCTGCTATGCCACTTTCAGTTTCTGCATAATTTGTTTTCTCTGTAGACATTATCTAAGTAAGGAAATTGTGTTTGTGTGGGCGCATGCATGGAGCGTGCGCGCACACACACATGCATGTGAGATTCCATTAATTCTATGTGTGATGACCACGTGGAACAGAAGGAAATGTGTGTTGAAGCCGAAGCAGAGACAGAGCCTAGTCCTCTCAGAATGCCCAGTGAAGGTAGGTAGCAGCTGATTTGGGCTTGTAAACATTTCATTTTACTTTTTAATATTCCACCCAAGGGCTTATCAAGCAATTACAACAGATCCAGTTACCTATTGACAGATGAGGAAACTACCATCATTTGCCTCAAGTCTATTTGAAAATGAGCCTCAGAGCAGACATAAAGAGGAGCAGACACCGCCTCCTGGGATGTGCATTGAACTTAACTTCCTTGAAATATGCCAACGGTGACAGCAGCAACTGAGGTAGCACACGTTAGCAGCGGGGTCCAAAACTCATTCCTGTAATTAAAGGCTTTTAGTGCTTTTTAATGAAACCACTAAAACTATATTTAACTTATTTCCCCATTCACTTGGTGTGCGTTTGCTGGATCTCTACTCTCTGATCACTACTGGGAGAGGTGACTGTCCTTTTGCTCCGGAAAAAGAATAATTTGACCAAAGGAAATCTTAAAATTGGGCAAAAAAGGAAAAAAAAAAAAAGACTAACTACTGATGTAGGACCATTCAGCTCTCAATATTCCTGAGGAAAGCAAGTTAGAAATCTGTGGAGCAGTGTGCTTGGCCTTGGGACAAACATTGTAACACAGGAAGGCCTGGACCCACACACCCCACAGATGTCTTTGTTGAGTTTGTCCACCCTGTGAAGGCCAGAAGAGCTTATGTCTTATAATTGTAACACAAAATACCTTTCCCCCTTTATTCCATATCTAGCCTAAAGCATATCCCATATGTAGCCTAATAAGGTGTTAATATTCAACAAATATTTTCTACATTCTTTAGTATTTGCATGTGGAACAATGTTGCTGCCATCAATAGTTGGGACAGAAATGTGCTGGGTTCTTCACAGACTCCTTTTGGACTGGCTCCATTTTCTGTCCTTCACCAGACCTTCTGTCATAATCCCTGCTGAGCTGAACAAGAGACACACATGTCAGCCCTACAGCTTCACCAGAACCCCAGCAGTGAAAGGAAAGCAGCTGAGCCAGCGGGAAGCACAAATGGGGCGGGGGTGGGGGGGTGGGGTGGGGTGTCAACAGAGCTATTTTAAAATCCAATGTAGTAAATAAACAGACTGCAATAAAGCCAGGGCAGGTCTCTCTTCTTGAGAAGCTGGCCTGGTCCATAGATGACCATGGCCCAAGGCTGACTTGATCCTTTTTTGTTTATTTGCTTTTTGTTTTTTTGAGACAGGGTTTCTCGGTGTAGCCTTGCCTGTCCTGGACTCGATTTGTAGACCAGGATGGCCTCAAATTTACAGAGATCTACCTGCTTCTGCCTCCTCGAGTGTTGGGATTAAAGGTGTGTGCGACCATTTCCGGCTCTTGATTCTTTATTAGAACAAGACTTTTGAAATTTTGGTAAAGTCAAACAAGCATTGGAACACAAGGACACATGTTTGAAAATCAGAAGGAAAAAAGAAGAAATAAAAATAAATGTGAATGATATGCGCGTGTGTGCGGTGTGTGTGCACATGCACACGCGTGCGCGAGCACACACACACACACACACACACACACACATACACACACACCTAATCTTAATCTTATCAAGCTACAAGCAGATAATACACCCTGAGTTTGGCTATAAAGTAATTTCTCCCAGTTACATCTTATGCACATCTCTTAATATTGGTCCTCAAATCCCTTCACTGTCTTTACATCTTAGTCTCTTCAGTTTGATCCCAGTAAGTATACTGTATATGAGCATGTGATGGGAAAATTTTATGCATCTTCTTCTTTAACCATCACAACCTTTCTGATGTCTTCCATGTTAAAGAAACAGCCATACACTTATAATTAGAATGAATAGAGAAAACCTTTAAGATAAAGACCTCTTAAAACGGCTTCCTTGGGTCTCCTGGATATGGTCCCTGCCTATCTGCAGCCCTTGTCCGTCCCTCTTATGTTTTAGCTCTTGCATCTTTACCATGTACTTCAGTTGACCTAACATGTAGTAGATCCCTTGATCAGACCAACCTTAGTTCCAGACTACTGGCTTTGCATTCCAAAGAGAGTGGAATCTTTCCATTCCACTCTTGTTTCCTCTTGTTATCTGGTTCTAAGTCCATATGTATCATAACTCCTGAACTCTGGGCTGAACATTCCAGATTCCCTCCTTGACTAACTCCTTGAATGGCCCTTGAGGTTCATGACTCAGGTCCACTTTCCAGCTAGTATGATTGGCTGACAGCTCCACCTGCCATACATATCTGTAGATTCATGGCTGTGTTCTATCAAAGCCTTTGCTTTTTCTAACCAGGCTGCTATAACCTAAGTCTGACCATGATGGTGACACCAAATCCTAGCCATTTTTTCCCATTTCTTCCCAATGCAGGATTCCTTTAGAAAGCAATATTTACAAAATATGAGTGGAGGTCCCTTAGGTCTTTCTTCTCTTTTCTCTGTGCTGCTCCCTTTGAAGTTTCTCTGTTTGTGCACACTTTATCCAAATTAGGATCACATTTATCTCAGTCCCAACGTCTGCTTTTCAGAGCTGGTGCACTCTTGTAAAAAAAAGTGGCTTTACCACAATCAGCACTTATACTCATATCACCTATTTTAGTTCATTTAATTGATCTAGTTAAATATTTAAAAATATCCTCCTTCTACAACTGCCATTATTTCTATTGCTACCTATCTTATTATCCACAATATTTCAGTGCTAAGAAATGGTTCTGAGCCATGAGAGGGCCTTCAATTAATTAATATTTTTGAATGACTTAAGCAATGGGTACTATTACTGAATTTACTTCTTACCGTAGCTTTTTCTACTGAAGGCACTGGACACAAAACAGGAAATGAAAGCGACAGAGTCTCTGCCCATTTGAATGCATATTCAAAAGAAAGAAAACAGGTGATAAGCAATATAAAAATGTGCACTATATGATAAGAGTTATAATAAAATTATAGTGCATAGTAAAGAAATAAAGAGTGATGGCTGGGTGGACAGAGATAATTCTCCATCTGATAAGGTGACATTTGAACAGAGATTTGAGTGAAATAAGAGAATGAGTCATAGAGCTATCTGGATGAATAGTGTTCTAGTTAGAGAGGATGTATGTGCCAAGGCTCGGTTAAGTGATGTATGTGGAAAGTTCATATAATAACCTGCAGGTCAGCAAAGCTGAACTATCGAGAAAAAGGAGTGGACATAGTGCATCAGGTAAAATCTTGTAAGGCATCTTAAGAAATGCAGATAGAATATTCTCCAGGATGGAAAGGGAGTAGGCAACACTGACATTTCAACAGGCTGACTCTTGTTATTAGCAAAGGAGTGCTAGATAAGAGTGGACACAGAGGCACCGGAGAGCAGTTCCACAGATGTCTTGAACCGGGGTATGTTGGTTTAGATGCATTACTTCGGGATTATTTTAGGGTAGAGTTTATAGGACTTATTTACTTATTTTTGACAGTTTGGACATTTACACTTTAAGAAAAAAAGAAAGAAAAAGTACTTTACCTAAACAAATGAAAAGTAGAGTTGTCGATTATTGTTTTCTTCCAGTGACCCTTGTTTGTGACAGGTACAGATACAAACAGGCAAAGGCTAGAGTCAGGTGGAATTCAAGTTTTCCCTGTTTAAAATCATGATGGAGGGGTTTTGTTGTTGTTGCTGCTGCTGTTGCTGTTTTGAGGGGGTGTTATCTACAAAGGAACACTTGTCCTGATAGAAAGTAGAACTTAAATCAAGGAGAAAAGTTACCCCATGGCAAGGCAAAAAGGACTGGAAAGTGCCATATGGTTGGTCAATGGATAGAACATTTCTGTTGGATTGAAAAATTGTTGAGGTCTTTGATTCACTTGGATTTGAGTTTTGCTCATGGTGACAAATATGGGACCAATTGTATTTTTTTACATGTAGACATCCAGTTAGACCAGCACCATTTGTTGAAGATGCGATCCTTTTTCCACTGAATAGATTTCGCTTCTTTGTCAAAAATCAAGTGACCATATGTATGTGTGGATTCATATCTGGGTCTTCGATTCGATTACATTGATCAACCAGCCTATTGCGGTGTCAGTACCATGTTGTTTTAATTACTGGTACTTTATAGTACAGCTTGAGATCAGGTATGGAAATTCCTCCAGAGGATCTTTTATTGTACAAAAGTGTTTCAGCTATTCTAGGTTTTTTGTTTTTCCATATGAAGTTGAGAATTGACCATGTCCCCTGGATGAGGAGGCCTGGTGGCACTCAGAGGAAGGATAGCAGGCGACGAAGAAGAGATTTGATACCCTATGAGCATATACAGGGGGAGGAGGCCCCCCTCAGTCACAGTCATAGGGGAGGGTAGTAAGGGGAAAATGGGAGGGGGAGGAATGGGAGGATACAAGGGATTGGATAACAATTGAGATATAATATGAATAAATCAATAAAATATATTTTTAAAAATGATGGTGATTAGGTCTCAGAAATGAGATGAAAAGATGAGAGAGGCAATCAGCAAATAAGGCAGCTATGGTCTTCCTTTCATACCATAGCAGTTTCCTTTCCTCTCCCTTGTAAACAGTTGAGAAGAATCATGACTGAAAGAAAGTAAAAATTCCTAAGCCCACATTTCCATCTACTCCACATGCCTACCACATTATGTGGGTGAAATTCCTGTACCTCCTTCTTCAGCTGCCACAGTCCTAGTATTTATTCACCACTTCATCCTGCATGGCAAGGCTTCTACGCATAAAAGCGTATCAAAAATGCTTTTGTGTATTTGCTAGCCATCTGTCCTGTTAAAATGACAGCCTCATGAAAATCCACCTTACTGATGATCTAACTCATCACATTTGTGTTTACACACAAGAGTACTGCAGTTAGAAGAGGCTAAAACTTTCAAAGACACTTGTGTAGCTGAAGACAGAAATCTGAATTGCATCAAGAATATACCTGCTTACTGGCCTAGAGTCTATCCCTCAAGCCCACTTTTGACAGCATGTCTTCTGTACATATGCTCCAGGTGACATTTTAAAAATGACATGTCATCTTTCCTGTCCTCCCTCCTTCACCTATGCCTGCCAGCCTTCGCCAACAAGGACCTCAAGAACTACCAGCTTCAGCAAGAAATTAACCCCCCCAAATACATTTTAATTTGGGGAAATTAAAATTTCCCACTATTTTCTGAGTCCTTCTAGATGTCCTCATATCCACAGGCACTCAGAAATTATTCTGCGACTTGATGAAACTGTCTTAGTCTCCAAATCCTCCTCTTATAGGTCTCATTGGTTGTGGCCACTGTCAGGGAAGCTTCTTGAACAAGACTTAGCATTGTAGTGGAGCAAGGTTTGTCACGAAAACAAACCTACCCACACCCAAAGTGCTGCCTGAAGATGCTTCAGGCGCAGCCATGCTGGGATGGCTAAGTGGTAGTATGCCTCAACCAGAGAAAAAGCCAGCCCAGTTTCTTTGTCATGGTGCTGTAACGCTTCTATTGAAAGAGTGACTTGAATGTTGCCACCTACAGTAGGCAGGACTTCTCACCTCAGTTAACGTAATCAACAAAACTCTCCACATAAATGTCTAAAGGTCTTTCTCCTAGGTGAGTCTAGGCTTTGTCATGATGACCATTAATTCTAACCTCTACATCCTCTGTATGAACTCAATAGTCTCCCCTCCTCCATTCTTTGCTTAGAAGGTCACATGATCTCTAATGAAACCAGTTTCAGTTTGGGATCTGTAAATCTCAAAGGTGTAGAGTTTCTTTTTGGTGGCAGTCACAACACAGTTTACAAATGGTATGAACATGGTTGTAGAGCTTTGTGTCTGCATAAAAAGCCATGAATTGTATACACTTCAAATGGGCAAATGGTATGGAAGGTGATTTGTGTCTCAGTATAGCTATTAAAACAACCATGTTGTTCTGAAGAAAAACAAGTGTTCAGAAGTAGGTTTTTAACTGCTATAATTCCAATTTCACTCCTTCACTCTCTGTAAATTAGACAATTTAATAATGGCTGTTCCACCTCTTGGACCAGGTTGTTGAATCATGTTTTGCAATATCATAATTTTATAAGATATTAGTCTGAGTGATGGCTCATATCTCAATAATTTCATATCTGTATTATTAATGTCAGCCACTTGTTAGTAACTCATTTGTTTTACATATGATGCAGGGCGCCTTTTTCCCTTTTCACATGTATTACCTGACTTAGGAGAATATGGGCACACTTAGCACTCATTGTATCAAGTCCAACTATATATATATATATATATATATATATATATATATATATATATATATATAGTCCCTTGCTCTTTCATTCATAACAGCAAACCTCATTTCTATCGTAAAGTCAGTACCATCTTCTATGCATACTTTTTGTATTTATCTTGTACTTAGAAATTCATATGAAACCAAATATTCTCTCTTCTGGACTTAATGCTTATGTCTCCTCAAAACAATTAAGTTGAAGCCCTAATACCCAGTGTGATATTACAGAAAGGCAGAGCCTTTGGGAAGGACCTAGAAACAGACGGAGTCCTACAAGTCGGGAACCAATGACAGTGTAAGAAGAGAGAGACCAGAAGGAAATCTCCCTCTTCTCTCATTCTTGGTCCTCTTTCCTCTCTTTCCTCTCCTTTTCTCCACTTAGTAAAGTGGCCATACACAAGCCAGTAAGAGAACCTGGATCAACTGGCCCCTTAATCTTAGACTTCCTCGACTTGAGGAATGTGAGAAACACATACCTGTTGTTTAAGACATCTGGTCACCATATTTGGCCATGGCAGCCCGTTTCAGTGCAGACTCCTTCAGTTCCTAGCCAGCCTCCTGTAATCACTTCCCGATGGTTCTTCCTACCTCCACTTGGTTACTTTACATCCTCTTAGAAGTCTGGCTTCACTTCTTACATTCAGCAGTTTTACTTCCTTGCCTCCTTGACAAGCTTCTCAAAGGGAAGGGGTAGTTCATGTAATTCTTTACAGCTTCATTTCACCTGAACACAAGGTGTACAGTTTCTTTCACTGCTCCCCAGTACTGATTGATTCTCCTTTGACTGAATTGCTGGCCCCACACTTCATCTTGCCTGAAGCAGAGAGAAAGACCGGTTAACTGATGACTGCAAATAGGCTCTCTCACAGGGAGAGTTGAGGGTTGATTTCATTAATTCTGGAATTCCTGGTGAACATTTAGTGTCAGGAAATACAAAGGAGATAGGAAGTGAAGAAGTACCACCAAAATGTGTGGGTTTTCTTCTATTTTGAAATATCCTAGGAAAAGTTGAGGCAGTTCTTAAAAGTGCTTATCTTGTGCCCAATAGCTTTGACTCTTACCAAAATGGGTACCTACAAGCTCTGCCTGCTCTGAAAGGATCCAACCTGCGGCGAAACTATTGTGCCTGTGTCATCAGCTCAGACGTATCTTTGAGCTCAACACCAGCTTTCCAAATGATTTTTAGAAAATATGATTTTCTTTGTAAATGTATTTTATTAATTTATTCATATTCATGTATTATTTTAAATATATTTTATTAATTTATTCATATTACTTCTCAATTGTTATCCCATCCCTTCTATCCTCCCAAATGGAAGCCAAAGAGCAAGTTTCTAATTTCAATGCCAATGAAGGCATTTTTTTTTTTTTTTTTGCTAGTGGCTTCATCGTGTCGTTAGTCAACCTTTATTCTATAATCCATGATCCCTGGTGCGACTGACAGAGAGAGCCTAGATCTCAGGCCTATGCTCCTCTTCTCATGCTGGGTGAAAAGTCAGGTAGGCCTTGGCCTGGCCGGGAAGGATGCACTGTAGTGTCAATGAACAGCTCATTTGCCAGGAAGGAAGCTGAGGCTTGCAGAAAGAAACATGCCCACTGGCACTGGAGTTACAACACGGTCATAAACATGGGTATACAGCTTGACAAGGGACTTACATGTGCCCTAAAGGCGATCCATCACCACAGAGGCACGGACTTGTGTGTGTGTTTTATTTCCCTTCTCATTTTAAACTTATTCTTTGTCAAACGTTTTATCCAGTTAGGAAGAAATCCTTCCAATTGCATTCCCTTAGGAAAAGGAAGGTGAGCATAGATCAAAGGGAAAGCTAGGGGAAAAAAAAGAGAAATGGCAGGGGGTGGAAGCCACCAGATTCCCTCTTGGTTGCTCTCCACTTCGGGTTTCGCAGGGCCCCATTCCTTTTTCTTTTCGCTCTATTTCCCACAGTCCTTTACACAGCCCACACATTTGCAAACCTTTGCGTGGCTGCAGGCCGGGCATGTTCAAATGCTCAGGATTGCTTTTTTCTTTCTTCTTTTTCTTTCTTTCTTCTTTTTTTCCTTGCAACTTTGGCAACGGTCCCACTCTTAAGTGGCAGGTACGCCTGGATCCTAGCGATGGACTCCGGGAGAAGGAGGGTAGTGAGCACCCCGCTTGGGGCCAGAGAAGTCATTGGGAGCTCGGGGAACTTCTGGGGCAAGCGCGGGAACCACCTGGGTCCGTGATCACGAGAGCCAGTGGCTGTCGGAGGGGGCGCTGTCCGACGGCACGTGCGCGGGCGGGCGGGAGCGCGCGCTGGGAGTGGTCGCGGGGCGGGCAGGGGCGGGGCCGCGGCGGCGCGCGGACGACGGGCTCGCGCGGGCTGTGCGCTGCTGAGGCTCGGCCACGGATAGCTGCGGCGGCGGAGTCTGGCGGCCGTGGGGACTCACGAGCGCGGATCGCGGAGTGTCGCCGGCTGGGACGGCCGCCTGAGGCGGCGGCGTGCGGGCTCGCAGACCTTGCCTCCAGCTTGCGGGAGCTGAGGACGTAGTAGGGCCGCCTCCGGGCCAGCCTTTCCACGCGCTGCCAGCCGGCCCCGGCGCCGAGGGCGCGGCGACGCTCGGCCACCATGGGCTGCACACTGAGCGCTGAGGACAAGGCGGCCGTGGAGCGCAGCAAGATGATCGACCGCAACCTCCGGGAAGACGGCGAGAAGGCGGCGCGCGAGGTCAAGCTGCTGCTGTTGGGTGAGCAGGGCGGTGGGGACGGGGCCCGGGTCGGGTGGACAGCGGGGAGCGAGCGCGGCATCCCTGCCCCAGCACAGCGCAGGCGGCTTCTCGGCCGTGGCGCCGGTGACTGTCGCGCGACCCCACCAGCAGCCCAGAGCGTGGCCGGGTGGCGGGACGCCTGGGAACCCTATCTTTGAAGTTGAGCTCTGCCCTCACTAGATGGGGGGCAATTCGGGACCAAAAAGCCAATCACTACCTCCCCACAGACGCCCCGCGGTGAGGTGTCTTGTCTCCTTTGCTTTACCCACGCTGGGAAAGTGCCACGTTGGGTAGCCTCGGGGGTCTTTTTGTGGGGCCTCTGTGGGGTCTCAGTGATATCTGCTGTCAACTTCATTTGTCGAGTCTGAGTGGAAAAGAGCACTGAGGAGATTTTTCCCTGCTTAAGGACCTGAGCTGTGCTGGATGGTGGATTTCGCCTGGGTGGGGGATGGAAACCACCGAAGTTGGCTTACGTTTGCTCCCATAGTAGGAGATGAAGATGCTTCGCGGGTGAAAACAGCCGAGACAGGCGCGAAGGGCTCCTTCTCGACCATAGGGTCCTCTCTCCACTGTGGTGCTCAGGCCAGTGAGGTTTGGCAGGTGCACATCAGGCTTTTTTATTCATTCTTAACACTGTTTTGCTGAAAGCCTATGTGGAGGTCTTTCTTTTCAGTTTTTTGAACAGAGGGGGAAAAAAAAAGTAAATCCGTATTTTTGATTGAGCGGTATATTAGGAAAACATTCACAGGTTATGGTGTTTTAGATCTGTGAGCCAGGGTTTCCTTTTGTTTGTTTTCCTCCTACACTCTAGGTATTTAGACAGATGACAGATTTCTTAGAATCTTCATTTTCACTTCCAGCGATTGCTTGTGTGTGTCCTTTTTCCCTCACAGTTGTGATAAAAGAGAAACACCACTGCACAAATCTGCTTTTTAGTAAGCTCCTGTTTCATTGGTTTAACGACTGCAGAAAGATGGTGGTTATTTCGTTCTTTCTCCGTTACTAGTAGGCTCAGAAGAAGCAAACTTGGCACGGCTAAAAGTAATAATAGTCTGAGTCATTTTGCAAGCAAACTGTGAAACAACTTTGCATTTAAAAAATCAGGGTGGTGTTTTCACCCTTCACAGCCTCCCCCATAAATCTTTCTCTGTAAATAAGATTGACCTGAGTTTTTGTATTAAAAAGATCCTGTGTTTTTAGAATATTGACCACAGACATGATACAACTTGATCCTGAACTAAGTAGAGGCCAGCTCGGTGAAGGCGAGGCAACTTACAATAAACATGTAATAAAAGGATTAGAAAATTCTTTTGCTGTGGTGGCAGTGCACCTGCTGTGAATGTCTTAGTGGGCTGCAGTATAGTTCTTACTTGGAGCTGCCATCCATCACACTGAAAGCAGTAGTAAAATGAGCCCTCCGGCAGCGGAGGAGGCTTATCTTTAATTAGGCAACTAAGAAAGATTTGGAGAATAGAGTTTTGCTTCTGCAAGCTCCCTTGACGGTTTGAACTTGATAATTCTTTGTTGTTCCTGGTGTCCTGTGGGTTGTTGTAGGATGTTGAGCAATGAAGTTGACCTCCACCCATGAGAGGCTAATTGCCACCTCATGTTTCTAATCTCCCAAAATGTTTCCAAACGCCCCCTGGAGGCAGATATGTAACCTCTGGAGAACCACTGTTTTGGGTTAATAATTAAATATGGTTGAGTGTGTTACAGCTGAAGTTGATCTCTTTAACCATCAGTGGTAAGTTTAATGAGAGATATCCAAGTCCTGAAGATATCCAGATATCCAGAAGAAATTATGCCATACTTAGTCCTCCAAACCAGTGCGTTAAAAAAGATGCTAAAATGATAGATGAACAAACCGCAAATCAGTTACTTTAAGTGTTGTTTCTAGCTATGAGGCTTTGCTTTTCCGTACAACTGTATCTAGAATTGCAGTCCATGCCCAGCACTCCTCCTCTGTGTTACTCTTACTATGCCCTACTCTCATGCCTGGAGCTTTGACACCCAAGTTCATCCTCTGTCTCTGTCTCTGTCTCTGTCTCTGTCTCTTTCTCTGTGCATTTATTTCACAGATCTTCATTCTTGTAATACTTCAAAACCTTTCCCCCAAATCACACTTTAGCAGTGAATTTTGATCTTTGGCCCAAGTTTGGATATTTAAGGCCTGGTGCAAACAGCCCCATGGCATTCATCTAACCAGCTGAGATGTATCTAGGTAAACTGTAACCAACGTCTTTTCAGTTTTGGGACAATGTCTTCATCTTCATTTGTTTTTGTTTTTTCCTCAATAATGTATTTTAAAATACTTAAAGCATAAAACATTTAAAACAGTCTATCTGGTTACATTACTTCCTTTTTTTTTAAATGAAAGAATACATTGTTTTAAACATCTGAAGTGGGAGAGAATGAGATTTGCAAATAAGTAGTAAATATTTGGGTGCTAGGTATCTAATATTTACTATTTAAATGACAGCTGTTTCACTGTTCCCTAAGTACAGTGAGTGAGGCCACATAAATAGAGAGGACCAAGTCTGTTCTACTGACCCGAAGGGGACCAGGTTAGGGTTCTGTTCATTTAAGCCTTTCACTTACGTTTTTAGCTTTTAGTATTTGATGGAGTTAAGATGCTTACGTGGATGGGGTAGAACTTAGCTTTCTCTCCATTTTACATGGATAACTGCTTCAGAGGAAAGTACCCTTTATTATTACATCTTTGAGATGATGTGATTCATAATTTTAAGGACATTAGGACTTATTTTCCATTTAGACTATGTTGTATTCCTGTTATTTATTAAGATGCATTTAGTGATGATATTTTTCTAAGATGAAAGATATTTGATTTTTTTTTAAAAGCACAGTTTTCATGAATTAATTACTCAGCTGCAATTTCTTTGCAAAGCTTTGAGTTTTATTTTCCTTTATCACAGCTGATAGTTCTCTTGACCTTATCCACTTCCATAAGCAATAGAACATCAAACCCACAGCCAGGCTGGGGGTAGGGTGGGGTGGGGGAGTCAGGTGAGAACTTTGAAGTCTTCTGTTGATGGACCTTTTTTTCTGTTGCCATCAATGATCCCTCCACTTCCTTTGGACTTGGACTATGACTTCCCTAGCTGAGAAATTGCTTCCTCAGGCTTTCGATTTTTGCGTTGTTTCAGCTGTTTCCCTTGGACAAATGGACCTGCTACTTCCAACTGAGCTGTGCTTCTCTGTCCCTAGTCTATGTGTGTTAGCTGGTATTCTAAAGGGAGCCACTGGTTGTGTAATTGTTTGTTTTGCATATGTTGAGTTTTTCTTGAATTACACTTCTCATCCTCCCCCCCACTGTCCCCCCCCCCCAGCTCTCAGCTCCCTCTCTGCTCACACACAGCCTCTTTGCTGAAGGTTTGTGCTCCTACCAGACCTTTCCCCTTTGCCTCTCTTTCCTATCTATCATACTGTGTGCTCCATCTGAAACCTTTCTTGCCTTCTGCATTGGACAAAGAATGAACATTTATTTTAGATTTGGCTCCCCTCTGCCCGTATCTTCTCAGCATTTCCACTCCTCCAGGTAGATTAAATGTATTTGCAATTGATGTCTAATGTTTAGTCTTTTTCCCTCCCCGAGTCCAACTACTCTGAACACACCAGAGGGGCAAAGTCCTTTTGTTTTCTCTGTACTTTCTTTACAGTCCTTTTACTTTGTCATGTGTGAATGTGTGCTAAATTATGTAAAATTATGCTGGAATATATTCTTCATAATTTCCCAGTAGCTGCAGGAAAAAATAGCAGCCAATTAGCGTCAAAGGAAAAAGGACTAGTAAAAATGTGAAATGACCAGAATAAATGAATGATGTCTAGAAGCAGATCAAATACTGCTGTTAATACTTAATTTTCCACAGTCAACATATTGTTTGTTAAGTGTAGTCAATGTTAGGAGATGGCAGTGGCAGCTTGTTATTGTCGGGTTTAGTACCCTGATTTAAGAGCATTTCGCCTTTGGTTTTTGGTGGAAGTAAACACTCTGCTTCCATGTCTATGCTCTGGCTCCTTTCATTTAGAACATGAGACTTTCAAGTGTATCAATGACAGGAGCTATTATACTTACCTTATAGGATTTAGTGAGTGACTTAGGAAATAGAATAGGTATCTTTTAGAATTTGGTAGAAAATATTGGTAAAATCTGAAAATATTTAGTGTAAGCTTTTAAGCCAAAAAGCTGAGGGTCCAGCCACAATTTTTTTTTTTTTTTTTTTGAGACAGGGTTTTGCTGTGTAGCCTTGGCTGTCCTGGACTCCCTTTGTAGACCAGGTTGGCTTTGAACTCACAGCGATCCGCCTGCCTCTGCCTCCCGAGTGCTGGGATTAAAGGCGTGTGCCACCACCGCCCGGCCCAGCCACAATCTTAATTGGCATTTTGTTATTTGTTCTCATGCCTTGGAACATTTAAGATCAACACATTCGTGGGAGGTGAATGGAGTGTATTGGTCACATTCTTGGGTCACATATTTCTTGGTCACATGTCTTGGCATGCATTTGCCCAGTGCATGATTCCCTAGGGTAAGGCACTGGTGAGCTTCAGATCCCAGATGGCATTTGAGCCTATGAACTAAGGTTAACAGAACATTATCTTGTGATACTTGGGCTGCCTTTTGCCACAATTAGTTAGATTACGGTTAGAAATCTTAATCTAGTCAGGAAGAAATAATTTTAAAACAAATGTTTATTGGTTTATATTAAATGACTTCAAGCCGCAGAAGATTCATTATGGGGTTCTGGAGGGCAGAATTCCCAAACAGGTTTCCACTGGGTTAATAAGGATGTGGACAGGACGTCTCTTCTGGAGGATCTAGGGATTGCTTTGTTTCCTGGCTTTGTTTGCACAGTCCAGAGCAGCAGTTCTCAGCTTTCCTAATGCGGCTGCAACCCTTCAGGACAGTTTCACATGTGATCCCCAATGATAAAATTACCTTCGTTGCTACTTGATAACTGTAATTTTGCCACTGTTATGAATAGTATTTTTTTTTTTTTTTGAGAAAAGGTTTCTCTGTGTAGCCTTGGCTGTCCTGGGCTTGCTTTGGAGACTAGGCTAGCCTCAAACTCATAGTCATCCACCTGCCTCTGCCTCCCACGTGCTGAGATTAGAGACGTGTGCCACCACACCTGGCTAATAATTTTTTGTTTTTGTTTTTGCTTTTATTTTTGTTTCTGTTTTTGAGACAGGGTTTCTTTCTGTAGCCTTGGCTGTCCTGGCCTTGATTTGTAGACCAGGCTGGTCTTGAACTCACAGCGATCCACTTGCCTCTGCCTCCCGAGTGCTGGGATTAAAGACACATGCCACCATGCCTGGCTAGTAATATAAATATTTTTGGAGCTAGAAGTTCACCAAATAGGTTGTGACCCCCAGGTTGAGAGGGGGGTTCTGGAGGGAGCTGGTTGTTTCCATTGGCTTATAGTAGTAGCCCTCCACTTTATCGGAGTCAGAAATCGCAGTGAGGCGTTTCCTCTCCTGCTTCTCTTTCTCACTTATTGCAACCTTATGATTACACCAGGCTCACCTACAAATTCCAGGCTAACAGACCCACGGCAAGAGTTAGACTTATATCTGCAAAGTGTATTTTACCACATCTGGCAACATTCACAGATTCTAAGGGTGGGGCTTGCCTGGATGAGGTCTTTCACTGTATCTACTACAGCCAAGTGTGTAGCTCCCAAGCATTCAAGTTTATTCTGCAAATAAAATGCATTAACCTCATTGTCTCAGAACCTCCTCCCTTCCTTTATAACACCAATGGAAACTCCAAGGCTTCTGATTGCATATGGGTGAGATTGTAGGTATCTTCAATGAGTTGAGGACCTGCAAAACAAACAAATGAAACCAATTATCTGCTCCAGAGTGTAATGATGGGCCAAGAGGCAGTCATCACTTCTACACGCCACTTCCCCATTCAAAATGGAATGCATAGGGAGGAAATAAAAAGAACCCTTTCCTCTGTGCCCAAATTCACCAGGTCTCCATACCAGGGAGCGGCTGGCTGATGGTTTGCATCATGAGGTACTGCACTCTGCCCTTTGGTAACCTCTCCTTCTTACTGAGTGGTAGCACTTGTTTGCAGCAAGGAGGAAAAAGCTAACCAAAACAGAACACACCTATACTACTACTATGATGATGATGATGATGATGATGATGATGATGATGATGATATGCTACTACTATTATTTTATGTACTATATATAATATATAAAAAAGATGAAGTCTTTCATCTGAATATCCAAGATTGTGTCTTGAAAGTTTGCCTTTCTCACAACCCAACTCAAATAAGCTTTCTAACTATGTATCAGGTGCCTTACCCTCTCCCCCAACTCCTGCCACCTTACTGTTGTTTCTAACAAAATGTTCTTCTTTCCCGTCCTAGTATTCTTCCCTACCTTTACCTGAGTAAAGAACTCAGGTACTTCTAATATAACTTAAATCTGTCATGCTTCTGTCTTTCTTCTGAGCCCTTGCTAGGAGAGAGCTCAGTGTAGTGTGTATACAGAGCACTCCAGGGCAACTCAGGTGGTATAAAGTCAGGCATGCTTTAAAGCAGCTCCCAGCAGCCAGGTAGCTCCACTGCTATGTTGTATATAACACTAGGAAATGGCTAGTGGTTTGTAATTTTATATTCTGCAATCGTTCATAACTTATATACCCATGGAACCTAAAATCACTGCTTTCTGGCATTCTGTATTGAACCCAAGATACTGTACTCACACTGTAATGTGAAAGCTTAGCTTTTCTCTCTCTGCCTTGTCAGTGAGGTTTTTCTTGACCATCTAGTCTAAATGAATTCTTCTTCTTGATTGCACCATACTGAAATCGCTGACTTAAAAAAAAATGTTGGTTGACTTGCTCTGTGGAATTAGCTCTTAGAAAATGAATCCAGTGGGACTTGTCTACCGCTTGATGGGGTCGTCTGTAATAGCCTTCTCTTCATTACTGGTGAATACATAATGTGTCTCAACAATAAATGTGGCTAATACCTTATGTGCAAAGAACTGGCGAGTTCTGTTGTATCTGGGGTCATTTGAATGAATTTTGACCCAGTATATTCCTATTTATCTTTGTTTTATGTCTTGCTGGTTAGAGTAACTAAAACTTAGTGTTATTCATTACACAGTTGTAAATATTAGTTGTGGGATAGATTCTTGTTGCATGATCAGAAAAGCACTGCATGTGGTTTGGTAAATTAAGTAATTGGCAGGGATGTGTTTTGTTGATATTGTTGTTTATTCTCCGTTCTTTGCTTTGAAATATTGTTTCATGGATGCTTCACATTTGACTTTGTCAAATGGATGCAGTCACATGAGGAGGTATGTGCCACCAAGGCTGTATGTGGCCCAGGATAACATGAAGATCAGCAGGGTATGCTGAGAGCTCAGCCACAATGTGCCCTCTCTGTGTTGCTTGTCCATAAGTGGTAGGAATTATTGGTGGTGGTGCCTAATAAAGTATGGCTTATGCTTTTATTTTAATCACTGTTAGGAGGTATAGTTTAGAGAAATAATATATTTATAGCAAAAGACCAAAATTCCCATAGGTACAAGGGGGAGAAAGAGAATAGAATTTAATAGTGGGGCAATACACTTCAGTTTGGGGGATTTTAGTATTGCAGAATGCCTCATAAATTGCTATGGCTATAAATTTGCCAGTTTCTGTTGTGCTTTTCTGAACATAGTTAATCTTAATTGGCTGGCAGCTCTATGTAGCATAGAATCCCACTGGGTCCTTTGCTGTTGGTGAATAGTTTTCTTCCCTTAGAGTTATTGAACTTTGTAGGGGTGCAATCCAGAATAAAGGCAAGTGACTGAGAACTCTCATGGCAATTGTTCTTCTTGAGACTTTAAGATTCCATTTTCTATAAATGCTGAATAATAAATATATCTAGCCCACGAGGCTGGGAACAGAATAAGTTAATGTACTGAAGTTCTCAGAAAAAGCACATGAGTTCCTAATAGATAGAAACTGTTATGAACACTGCGGGTTCAGCCCTGCCTTACAATTTGAGTCATTCACTATCCTGGACGTTAATTGTTTTGTTGACTTTCTTAGCAAAGATGTGTGCATAGCAAAGACTTCTCGAGGTAAAAATCAATTTTAATTACTTCTGCTCCCACCGCAGAATCTCTGTAGAGCTTAGATTTCTCTTACCAGCCCCTTCACTGCTGCTTCCCCAGACTCACATTTGTGCATTGTTTAGAAATCTGTAAAGATGAATTTTAAGAAAATGCAAGACTTTATAATTGATTAAAAAGTGTTTCCTTTTCATGTTATTACTCATTGATAAAAAATAAATGCTATGTTTTTCTTACATATTTTCGTTTTAGATGTTTTTCTTTTGGGAAAAAAAACCTGGACCTGTAAGTGTACATTATGAAAAATTATTTAGATAGATTCATACAAATGTGCCTTTTCCCTGGGGTAGTTTATTATGTTCCAAACATTTTAATCATTCTGAAACGTACCATATTTTTGAGTCCAGAGACTTTTTTATAAGTAAAACTCTATAGTCCTCCCCTGAATTTACTTTTGGGGAGAAGAGATGTGTCTCTTGCAAATGGGAGTAGCCTTTATTTTACATTATGAGTTTCTAAACATATTAGTTCCTTAATGTTCAGCATGGAGTTATAAGGAATGCTTCCTGCTTGCATTGCCCTCCTAAGGTGGGGTCCTGAGCTTTTATTCTTGGAATTTATTTACCTAATCTATTACTGTATGTTCTCCTTCTTGGAAACTTGCCTTTTATTTGGCAATCTTGAGCCACACTAATTCTGTGTATCACAGTGTTTCATACACACAGGTCGTATAAGTAAAGCTGCAGTGAGATCATTATAATACATTGAGCATTAGGAGAAAACTCAATATGACTTTGTGGTTCTTAAGTTAATCCAATTTTAAGACTTACAATTCATTTTTATACGTTATAACCAGTCCATACAAATTAGAGACCTGGCTTTCCACAGATCTTTACACTCACTTGGACCATAAATTTTGTGCCAGGATGTGGCATGGTGCACTCTTACTCTGGTTGGTAAATTTGCTGTGTTGAATACCCAATACTCTGCATCTGTCCCCTCATTGACCATCCCCTGCCTCAGCACCTGTGCCTCTCACCTTGCCCTTGCTCACACCTACACAAGACTCCTGTGTCCCAGTCCTTAGACATTTTCAACTCATGCTGCCATTACAGTAAGATGAGGCAAAGGGAACTATTCACATATTCCTTAATAATTATAACTCTCTTTCATGATACTAGATTACTTCTGATTTTGCTTTTACCTCCTTGTAAATTATAATTCAGTCACTCACGAATAGATGTTGATTTTCTTCTTTGGTGGGTTTGCATATTAAACTGATGGCCTCATCAATGGCAAGCGAGGTGCCATGCTGCTGGCTATATCCCTGTTCTTCGGTTTCTCCTCCTCAAGAACTTGAACTCTATATCGCAGGCAGGCTTTTAACTTGTAACCTTCCTATCTCAGCCTCGCTAAAATGAGCTGGTATTAGAGACATGTGCCACCACATCTTACAGATCATGGCTTTTTTTCCTTTGTATTGATGCCAAAGTAGCATCAAAGGTCTGGAAGCCTTGAGAAATATAACACTCATGGAACCGCACCTATCAGTATTTATTTAAAGAGGTAGCACCTTGTATCTTTTCTCTCCACTTGTTGAATGAAATACTTTATACTTAGGCAGGGCTTTTCCATAACCCTTATTGATACTTACACATCCTTAGGGCTTATTTCATCTGTTCAGTAATATCCTAGCCTACCTTTTAATACCTTTTAATATGCTGACATTTCATGGTGCCATTGCCATTCCTGGACAACCATTTCTAAACCCTTAGGTTTTGCTTATTGTCTTTTGTGTTTTCCAGATTTTAAATCACTGTCTACTGTGCATAACTAGTTTGAAAAGTTGGGTGGTCTGCTGTTCAAAGTGTCTTGATGACATCTCATAGTACAGTGTGTCCCCTTGTAGCTGCTTCACAAGGGTGCATATGGAACGGTGCATTTGACCTGGCTGAGCCTTGTGCATGTTGGCATGGTTCCACTGTACAATGAGTTTTGTAGAGTGCAAGGGGAAGGCAGAGTTTTTTGAGGTTCCTAACAGCATATATTCAAGGCTGAGGACAACATTTCTCCTCCTTTGTTTAGACACCACCCCTTCATAGAGCCTCCTCCTGGACCCAACAATTGCCTCTAGAACTTTGGTCCAGAGAAGACAGGGAGAGAGAGGCCTGGCTCTGCCTTGCTTGTCCCCATCTGCCTTCTGCCTTTGCTACTGATAACCCCCCAAGCTTGTAGGCTTTGCCAAGAGGGTTGCCTGGGAAAGGAGGCCCCTTGGATATTCTTTCCATCTCCATCTCGATGACACTCATTTCTGTTTCTTTCCCCATTGTTCTTCTAAGTATAAAAGAGGGGTGGAATGCCCATCAGCAGTGAGGTGTGTGTGTGTGTGTGTGTGTGTGT
>OU015744.1:124780956-124802567 GCA_907169655.1 Acomys percivali | reverse complement strand
TGTGTGTGTGTGTGTGTGTGTGTTGGTATGTGCCTATGAATGCAGGTGTGTCAGTAGAGTTAAAAGGCACCAAGAGCTGCAGTTACAGATTGTTGTTGGACTCTTAATGTCAGTGCTAAGAATGGAACTCAGGTCCTCTTCAAGAGCATCATGTGCTCTTAGTCACAGTGCCCTCTTTCTAGCCCTGAATATTACTCTACTGCCATCTCTGAAGTTAGGTCTTTTTTTTTTTTTTTTTTTTTAAAAACTTTTTTCTCTTGTAATTTTTCTTTTAGCTATCCCTGATGCATCATATGTGCCAGCCCAATTTTTCTAGAACTTCTTTTCTTAAACTTACAACATGCATAGATGTAATTGAACTCTCATGTACAAATTGGCACTCAAAAGGTGTAGGATTGGGTCCAAGATTCTGCATTTTTTTCTCAGGCTCCAAGAGGATCCCCATGTTGTGGGCCCACATTATGAAAGACATAACCCTGGAGATGATCCTCCTGGCATTTTTACATTTACCCTTCTCATAAACATTTTTCAAGTCTGGTCTTCTTTTCTCCACATTTATGAAACCTCACACAATCTTATCAATTGGTATAAAGTGAGCTCTCATTATATTTCTTTACATTCACATATGCACACAAATACATATTTGTCAGTATTTCTCCTGCTTATTGTTGTTATGCTATGCATTTCTGATAGGAATCTGGAGACTAGTTTGAGTGGGACATTTTTGGGAAAATAATTCAGTGTTATCTTCCATGGAAACATGTACTTCCTGAGGACTGACCCAGAATTATAATTAGTGACAATTAATCTTCTATGTGTGGAGGAACTTTCATGTGAAGTCCCTTTGATGATAAGATTATTCAGTCCCCATAATGTTTTCATGGCTGTTCTCTTCTGTTGATGCTCAAGATGAACTGCTTCTGTTGGATATAAGGAAAGGGCTGTTGCTCTTTGCTTGAACTCTGTGCCGTTCCTCCCCCACCCCCAATAATTCTTGCTAGAATCTCCATCCCAATGCAATAAATAAGCATGGAGCCCAAGGTAGGTCCTAAGGGCTGGAATTTCTCCTCCACGGCATTTCTTCTCATGGATTTCCAGTTTCCAGAACTGGGAGGAGCAGATACTTTGTTTTTAAAGTTCTCTAATCTGTTTACAGTGTCAGACTAATTGAGACTTTTGGCAAGTGTGAGGATGCTAGAGAGAGCAGCGAATGATGTTTATAGTAACTGGACTTGAAATGATTGATCATGCCATGTTTTTCATAACCATTTTTCCCCAATGCAAAATTTTAGCATAATTCTTATTGCATGCAGAAGGGAATTCAGAGCTTAGGCAATTTACCATCTCATTAATAATTATAAGAACTTACGATCAGACACAGCTCACGTTCGTTGGCGTCTTTCATTCCCAAGTATCATTTGCAGATTGGGCTTACTCAGGGTTAGTTGTAACATCTGGTTCTTAAACACATGTAATTCATTTAACAAATACTTATAGAATGCCAAACCTATGGCTTGCAGGCTCCACATATCTTGGAATGGAACAATCTTTGGGAAGCCAATAAGAGTCAGAGAAAACAGACTTTAAACATTAGCCATCAAATAAAAAAGCAGTCTAGTTATTTTGGCCCATTTCATTATATCCACAGATTATGTAACCATTCTAATGGTAGCCACTGAAGTCTTCCTGCTTTGTTGTAACATGGTCTGCTGCCGCGATCACACCTTCTGCCTATGTCCTTGTTTTTTTGTTTTTTAAATTCCTAGGTTAATGTCGTTGAGCTACTATAAGGTTTATGCTCACGGAAAGATCAGAAGGACTTCCAAGGTGCTGTAATGTTTCAGCTCTTACATAAGGTCCCAGTACCCACATGTTCATCATCTTGTTATCTTCGTAAAAATATTTTACATATAAACCCAGACATTGGTATTGTACTCCAATATCGGTCAACGTGGGCCTTTTCTCCTTCTGTGCTTTCACATCCAGCTGTTCCCTGGGCTTTGTTCCTCCTCCATTCCAGAAGAGGAGTAACCACCCTCCTTTTCCATTTTCATCTGAACTAGTCTGCTGCAATAGTCACGTACCTGGTCTTCCTGCCTGCATACCTTCAGCCTGTAAGCCTCTTGATTGACAGCTCTGATTTCATCAGTGGCTGCTCAGAAGTCCCTGGTGGTTCCCATTATTTACAGAGCAGCACCCTAATTACTAGTGTGGTGTTAAATATTCTGTGTGGTTCGGTTTCTACTCTGCCTTTGCATATTTCCCATGACTCTGCTTTGCCATTCTCCAGCCCTTCCCATGTTTGAATATGACGTCATGCATTTCAGATAGTGCTGATCTCCAAACCCGTTCTTATCTTGTTCCTCTTCCTAGGATGCCTTCCTTCTTACCTGTTTCTAGGCCTGCTTATGTCATCTCATGAACAGAATTTGGGACATTGGTTTTTTTTTTTAATATCAAATATCTGGATCCTTATTAAATATTTTTTATTGATTCCTGATAATGATTTAAATATATTCAACATCATTTGAATACACACACACACACACACACACACACACACACACACACACACACATATAATTAAGGCTGAAGATTTAGATGACTACCAAGCAAAACAACTGCACACAAACTAAAATGTGGAACAGTTTTACTAGCACCCACTCTGTCCTAGGTGTGAAGTCACACAGGCATAAGCTGCTTTGCATGCTACATGCCTAGTCTTAAATTCCAGGAAGGTTCTGTACCCTCCTCTTGCTGAAACTGGAAAATCCCCCATACTAGAGTGGTTCCACTTTCTTCAGTAGAACAATTTTTTTTTTTTTTTTTTTAAATTATGGCATCACCTATGATGGGAATCAAAAGGCTTACTGTACCTCCAAGTGTCCAATTTATTTATTTATTTATTTATTTATTTATTTATTTATTTATTTGTACCAAAAGCTACAACAGAACAGTCTATCTGGCCCCAACTTTAAACTACTGAAATGCAGATTATCTGGCAATACTGCTAAGTTAGTTACTATCTGTTCTGGGCTGTGATATGCATGTATCCAAAGCCTGTGTCTAGCATGGATCCTGCCTTCAAGAAGTTTAGTGGCAAAAGAGAAACATCACTTATGGAAAGGGAGGCTGAGTGCTGGGGAGTGAGTGGGATTCCTACTTGTACAGGAAGGCACCCGAACTTTAGTTTGGGAACTGTTAACCATTTAGTGTTTCAGCTTCTGAAGATGATTGACCAGTGCATGCTGATGCTGTCTGTCTAAGGTTAGAGAGATGACTCGGTCGTGAAGAGCATATGCTGCTCTTGCAGAGAACTCCAGTTTGGTTCAAAGCACCTAAATTGGACCACTCACAACTTCTTTAACTCCAGTCCCAGGGTATCTTATGCCCTCTTCTGGCCACTATGGGCATCTGTGTACATGTTCACATACGCAAACACACACATACACAGGTAAGTGAAAATAAAGTAAATTTATCTTCATCCCCTCCCTCCCTCCCTCCCTCCTTCCCTTTCTCTCTCTCTGTCTCTCTCTCTGTCTCTCTGTTTCTGTCTCTCTCTCTCTCCTTTCTCTCCTTTTAAAAGCGTGATGTCTATATGTTTCCTTTTCACTAATTAAAAAAAAAATGTGTGTATATTCTTTCCCTATTCTTTCTCATGATCTGTTTCTCTTTCAGTTTTCTAGAACTATTGTAAATAGTATTAGTGTCATCTTACGAAGCGAAGCAGGAATTTAAGATGGACAGGTAATCCATTTATGCAAGCTCTAAGGCCAGTGAGTTGCCAGGCTGAAGTGTGACTTTCAGGGTTTAACCCCTTGATGGAGCTTTTCTAAGTACTTTCCTACATTGGCATCTAAGACAAGCTTCCTTTTGTTATTTAAAAAATGTGGACAACTATGAATGTAAAAGTGTCTTACCTATGAGGGCAAGGCTCGGCAGAGTATACGCTAAACACATAGTTATTGAATAAGTTAATAACAATCATGGCTGAAAAATAAATAAGCAACTTGGTATGAATAATAACTTGTGCCTAATCAGGTATTTTAATGGGATTTTTAAAAGATGAGAATGAATCATATATATGCTGTGATAACATGGCTTCCTCTTTAAGGACTAGCATATGAAAAGCTAATCCCAGAATAAAACTGCAGTTAATATAAATTCTCCTTCCTCTCTTATATCTTCAGTGTTGGGGGCTGAAATATTTCAAATTAAAAGTGAAATTTATTTAAAAGCAAAGCCTGAGGCAATTTCATGTCCTGAATTTTTGAAGGGAGAGTTAATTATATTTAATGTACTGTATTTACTGAAGATAGACTGTAGGCTGTTCTATTTAATTTTTTTTTAAACATCAATGACTTTCCCATTTATCCAGGAAACCAGAATACTGAACTTGTGAGAATTTGGCACACTGTAGGAGACTGGATGTCCTAGCATGCTGGTTTCTACTTGTTTATGATGGAGATTGGAAGAGGGGAAATCACATGAATTCAGTGACTTTAGCTTCCAAACAGATCAAAAGTATCAGAAGACACATTGTGCCTGTGCCCTTTTCTTTTTGTGGCCATAATAAAGTTTTACACTCTAGGTCTAAGGTTTTTCCTTGTAAACTATATGTCCTAAAATTAGGAAGCAAATCAACAGATCATTTTTCTAATAATGCTTTGAATATGCCTGAAAACTGACTTGTGTTTGACTACTAAATTATAATTAAAGCCATTTCCAAGTCTGAGTTGAATGTGCTGCAGCAGTTCGTCTGTGGTTCTGTAGGAGAAAATAAATATTGGGGTTATTGTGAACCAAGTCAGGATGACTAGAGCAAGATGCCACTTCCATCCAAACACTGATGTGATGGAAGTATGGAAAGGAATGTTTCTGCTGACTTTATATTGAGGGCTCGTATTTTTCAATGACTTCGGCATTCCAACCACAGTGTTAGATATCTGTCTGAAAAAGCCATTCCTTCCGTTGTCAAGGAGAGGGAAATAAAAAACCCCAAACAGAAGATACTGTTTTCTTGTTTGTGTGTAGATTACTTGATTTTCTTACTCTTATTGTCTTCTGTAACTTCTGTTTCTTTTTTGTGTTATAACCAGACATAGTTCAAGCATCCAATTTATGTAAATTCCCATTGAAACCAGCTTAAGGTAGCTACTAAGTTAAGTTTTTCAGAAAACAAATAAAACTGATACTTTATTTTAGTTATTATATTAATGAATGACTCTATTGTCTTGTGGCTGAGTTATGGATTGTAAGCATTTTTTTTTCCAAGACAGAGTTTCTCTATGTAAGCTTGGCTGGCCTGGACTTACTTTGTAGACTAGGCTGGCCTCCAGCTCACAGAATTCTGCCTGCCCCTGCCTGCCTGAGTTCTGGGATTACAGGCGTCTGCCACCAAGCCTTAGTAATTGTAAGCATTTTTAAGGGTGTATTTTTTAAGCATGTGTGTGAATTTTGTGAATGTTTTTGTGGCTACACTGTGAAGACTCAGGTTGACCCTGGTACCCAGGAGCTAGGTGCAGTTCTCCAAGCTGGTGAAAGGGACTGTTCTGCCCACTCTGTATGAATATTAGTTTCCAGACTGAAGCTATTTGGAATTCTAGTGTTCTAGTTTTTAGTTTGAGTCTCTCTCTCTCTCTCTCTCTCTCTCTCTCTCTCTCTCTCTCTCTCTCTCTCTCGCGTTCTCTCACTCTCTCGCTCTCTCTCACACACACTCACTCATAGACACATGCACACTCACACACACACACACACTCACACACACACTCACATACACACACACATTCAAAGACAACTTTTCTGAGCTCGAGGAAACTTTTATTAGATTTTGGAAGACCTCAGGTCACACAAGGTATGACTCTTGGCAGCTGTTTGTAGGAGGAACACACAGAGAAAGGAGAGAAGTCATACCATTTAAGTTAAGCTGGCGGAGGTGAGCCATATGGCAGACAAACAGCCTTATGCTGGGGGTGGAATTTGCTAGGCCACATTTATGTTGACAGCTACTTTAATCATTGCACTATTGTTGAAGTGTGGTTTTTCTTTATCTATGTTAAAGGAAATCAAGAATTGATTCTATGTTTGAGATAAAACTATATAATATCACTTGAAAATGGCGTTTGCCCCAAGTAGCAAGAACTCAGATGGTTTCAATGATTCTGACTGGAGTTCTGGAATCAGCAATTCTTGACTGTGTTCCAGAATTATGAAAGGAAGATAATTGTGAAAGACTTAGATTTATACTTTACTAGGTTACAGATAAAATATTTTAAAAAGTAGGCTATTTTTCTATAGGATATATTTTTACCTTAGTGACATATACCAAAGGGCACATAGCCATAGCCTATTACAGAAAAGAAAAAAAAAAAAAGGATTGATAAATTGAATGTTTTGCTTATTTTTTTTCCTTTGTTTTTGTTTTTCTGGACAGAGTTTCTCTGTGTAACAGAGCTCTGGATTTACTGGACTTACTTTGTAGACCATGCTGGCCATGAACTCACAGCGATCCATCTGCCACTGCTTCCCCAGTGCTAGGATTAAAGGCCACTCCTCAGAGGACATTATTTATATTTTCTTTATTTATTTATTGACTTTACAAGCTGGTTGTAGCCCCATCCCTCCTCTCTTCCCAGTCCCAGCCTCCATCCTCTCCCTCCCCTATCTCTCCTATTCCTCAGAGAATACTCTCTCCCCCACTTCCAATCCACCCCAGCTCATCAAGTCACATCAGGACAGAACATGTCCTCTTCCCCTGTGGCCTGCCATGGAAGTCCTGCCAGGGGAAGTGATTAAAAAGCTGGGAACAGAGTCCATGTCAGAGACAGTTCCCGCTCCCCTTACTTGAGGACCCTCATGGAGACTGTGCTGCCCATTGGCTACATCTGTGTAGCAGGTCTAGGTCCAGTCAGTGCATGATCCTCGGTTGGTGCTTCAGTCCCAGGAAGGCCCTCCCTAACTAGTTGGCTCCCTTGGTCTTCTTGTGAAGCTCCTGTCTCCTCCAGGTTCTTTTCAACACCCTCCACTTTTACACAAGTCTCCTTACACCTCGTTGCAATGTTTAGCTGTGAGCTTCAGCATCTGTTTCAGATTGCTGCTGTGTTTAGCCTCCCAGAGGCCAACTCTGTTCCTGTCTGCAAGCTCAGCAGAGTGTCTGCCAGTGGTTGGCTCTCCCCCATGGAGTGGGTCTTGGGTTGGGTATCATTGGTTGGACATTCCCTCAATCTCTGCCCTATTTGTTCTATCTTTATTCCTGCACATCTTGTAGGCAGGGTAAATTTTGAGACAATGTTTCTGTGGGTGGGTTGGTGTTCCCCTCCATCAACTTGGAGTCTTGTCTAGTTATGGAGAGTCCACTTCAGTCCCTATGGCCCCTGCTACTAGGAGTCTCTGCTAGAGTTCCACTCATATCCTCCCAGAAGCCTGCCTTGACTTCAGTCTCCAGCTTGTCACAGAGATGCCCCCCACCACAATTTCTATTTTATCTACAGGCCAAAATTCAGTAGTCTTCCTATATACAAATGAAAAATGGGCTGAGAAAGAAATTAGGGAAACAAAACCCTTCACAATAGCCACAAATAATATAAAATATTTTGGTGTAACTCTAACCAAGCAAGTAAAAGACCTGTATGACAAGAACTTCAAGTCTTTGATGAAAGAAATTGAAAAAGATATCAGAAGATGGAAAGATCTTCCATGCTCATGGATAGATAGGATTAACATAGTAAAAATGTCCATCTTACCAAAAGCAATCTACAGAGTCAAGTGCAATCCCCATCAAAATATGAGCACAATTCTTTACAGACCTTGAAAGAATAATTATCAACTTCATATGGAAAAAAAAACCCCACCCCAGAATAGCTAAAATTATCCTATACAATAATAGAACTTCTGGAGGAATCTCCACCCCTGATTTCAAGCTGTACTATAGGACAATTATAATTAAAACTACATGGTACTGGCATAGAAATAGGTTGATCAATGGAATCAAATCAAAGATCCAGAAAGATCCAGAGCTACAGACACTTGGTTTTTGACAAAGGAGCCTAAACCATACATTGTTTTTCTTTTAGCTTGCTTTTGAGGTCATCTTAAAATGTCTTGTCCATGTTGCATTTACAAACTGTAACAAAAGTGCAAGGGTTTTCCAGGTTACTGACTTGAAATCTAGGATTGTGTAACTTTTCAACTATTGAGCTTTGCTTGCTAAAAGGAAGTGCTTGGGCCTCTTCATAGTCTCTTTAAATGAAGAAAGACAAAATATCCAAGTTAATATAAGCCCATAATTTAGGGATGGGTTGCTTGTAATCACAATGAACTTGCCTTCTTATAATTAAGTAAATAAAATGTTCTTTGTCATACCAGTTTCAAGGAATGTTCAATTCTACATTTTGGTAAGACAGCACAGTTATGCATGTAATGCTAGTACTACTAATAATTAGAATTTGCTGCATGTAAGGCCTACTTAGTATAGTTGACCATTTTTAGTGGTTTCAGAATGTGGTTATTGAAGAATTTTTTTTTTGTTCTGGAATCTGATGATTTCATCACAATTAAAGAACAACTCCTATGTACTTACTTCTTTAAATATATCTCATGTAGTCTGGTTTTCAAGACTGCATGCGTAGTTATTAAGGTGTCAAAGTCAGCGAGTAGGCTGGTGTCTTTATTATTAAAGATCAGTGATTATAATTGAGGTTTTGAAATTTTAAGTAGCAGTGGTATTCCAAGAGGAATGATAGCAAAGTTATGCAGTTAGATGTTAAGGAGAAAAAAAAAAAAAAACCCAACAGTGTCACCGAGCAGTCTATTAGGAAGCTAATGTACCCATCAGTAGGCAAGGTTGCCTTCCCTCCTTGTGACATTAAGAAGAAAGTGCTGTTGGTGCAGGCCTTGCTTGTCTCAGGATGCTGAGATCATGTGCAGAACCGTCCCAAACTCTGCTTGATACTGCACCCTGTCCACTGGACATGTCTTGGGAGCTTCCTCTAAAGAAGTGAAGGCTGAAAGGGAGAGACTATTCTCTCACTGTGGACCACACAGTGAGAGGGGAGATGTTGTCTGTGGCGAGAAACAGCTTCAGAGTATGTGGCAGTCTTCTGGTGAGTGGAGGTGGGGGGTATCTGAAGACCAAAGTGGAATCATTGTTTTCTAATTCTACCTCTGTAAAAGGCATAGGTTTCTTATTCTAGCACTGAGCAGGAGACAGCAGTTTTCTGTGACCAGACAACCTGTCCAGGCATGGCCTTCTGTGTTATTAGTACCCATGACTGGGATGGTGTGAGCTTCACAGTTATTCATAAAGCTGCTGTAAGCATCTATGTACAGGTATTCTGTGTAGGCCTATTTTCAACTCCTTGTCAACAAAGAGGGAACTTGTTCATTCTGCAGCAACTCTTCAAGAGTAGCCATTTCTTTTTCCATTTTCCTCAATAATCAATAGAGTCCCTCCTGTCCCACACTTTGGTGTTGTCAGGTTTGTGACTGGGTTTATCTGGGGTATATTAATTTGTGCATCCCTGATCCTCTTAAATGGGAAGAAGCTTTGTGCTTGCTAATTTGTTACCTATGTCTCTTGTTAAGGTCATTGTTCTAATTTTTAATATATTTTAGTGGGTTATAACTTCTTTGCACATTTTAAGTTTTAGGTTTATTAAAATTTTTTAAATTGACATTTTATATTTTGCATGATTACCCTTTATTAGTATATGCTGAAAACAATTTCTGCTAGTCTTTTCATTCTCTTGACATTGTCTTCATGGGGTAGAAGTATGTAATTGTGATAAGGTACAACTTATACACCCTACTTTGGTGCTGAATCTACTAAGTCAACACCAACTCAGGTCATGTAGATTTTCTTCCATGTTTTCTTCTAGAAGGTTTATCGATGTGTCTTTTACATTTAGGTCTAGGATCTGTTTGGAATTATTTATTTATTTTGTGTAAAGATAAACAGTTGTCTAGATTCTTTGTTTGTGGATGTCTAGTTCCAGTACTCTTTACATTTGTCCAGAATCAGCTGACTCTAAGTCTTTGGTCTACTCTTGGGCTCTTTATTTTGGTCCATTGATGGTGCTTTTCTATTCTTTAACCAGTAAACCAAATGGTTTTGGTAAGGATAACTGTACAGTAAATCTTGAGGATGGGTAATGAATGTATCTCCTCCAGCTTTGTTTTCCTTCAATATCACAAGGGCTACTCTGGGTCTTTTGTTTCTCCGTGTAAACCTTAGAATCCACTTTGCTGATAGTCGAAAAGCAATTTCCTGGCTAAATACCTAACTCTTGATGAGACATTTACAGATTTAATTGGCATGCTAATATTTAACAGCATTTCTGAGTATGTATTAAAATCTTTTCCGAAGGGTGACCTTTACATAAAATGTTACAACACAACAGACAAAGCACAATTTCCTCAGTTTTTAGTGAGCTACTGATACCGGCTTTAGAAAACCTATCACCTCTGAGTTTCTCCCTCTCTTGTCTGGGGTTTGTCAAGGAGCATTTCTCCATCATCTTTGAGCTCTTGGTTCCATGTGGACTTAATCATTTTAATTAATCACTTAATCCCTCTCTTCCAGTGACCCAATGGATGTTTCTTCCAGAGCTTTTGACTTGAGTTTGCTATTGCTTCTGCACTACTGTCTATAGTACACTCCTGACAAGGCTTGGGACTGCGTTGTCTGTCCTTTGGTCTCAGAGTCCCTTGCCATGCTCTCAATATGACGCTGAGAGATTTGCCATACCACACATAATAAATAAGTGATGTGGCTACTAGCATGCAAGTGGTATGTCTTGCACTTGCACACTACCTTTTGTGAGCCAGTTGCTTTGGGTTTCCTTGGCTGTGAAGTGTGGTACCTTTGTGCTCTATTTGAGTCTGGCTGAGTTGCACCATGCACAGGGCTTGGCTCCAAGTTTGCATTTTGTTGTGTGGGTTGACACTTCCTTGTCCCTTGGGTAATTGAAGATATGAGAAGGAAGAACCGTTTGCACACTTGAGCATGTTACAGTCAGCAGGGTAGATTAAAAAACAGTATTTCATAGAGCCGAGCTGGGTTCTCTGGACCATACATTGGTAGCTAGGAAATCGGATGAGTGAATCACATTACATTGTAAGAACTTCTCTATGTTCATAACACGTTATTCTATAAGAGAAGATGTACTTTGTTTAACTTTGTGTTTCAGTCAGGTGGGTTTCATATAACTAAGGCAGTCAGATATTTCCATCCTGGAGAAAGTATCCAGGGGAAATTTTGAGGTCAGAATTTGGAAATCGATCAGTTTCCACCCATTTTACTCTTAACTTACATAGATTTTAAAGATTAATAACTGTGATAAGCATTTCAAATCAAATCTAGAGCTTGTTTTATTTATTTAATTTAATTTATTTTTATTGAAACTAGATACAGTATAATACAGCCCAACCACAGCTCCTCCCCCCACTTCATTCCTCCCAGTTTCTCCCGCACCTCTCCTCTCTGCCATACCCATTCTTCCTCCATTTCCTCTTCGGAAAAGAGCAGGCCTCCATGAGATGACAAGGATAAAACAAAATACAATAAGGCAAGGCAAAAGTTTTCATATTGATGCTGGCCAAGGCAACCCAATATGAGGAAACGAGTCCCAAGATCAGGCAAAAGAGTCAGAGAAACCCCTACTTCCAGTTTTAGGAGCCTCACCAGAACACAGAGCTAACAGTCATAACCTATACGCAGAGGACCTGGTGCAGACCCACGCAGGCCCTGTGCTTGCTACTTCAATCTCCGTGAGCCCTCGTGAGCTCTGCTTAGTTGAATTGGTGGGCTGCGTTTTCCTGAGGTCCTCCATCCCCTCTGACTCCTACATCTTTGCTCTTTCCCTCCTCCCAGGGAGGAGGGAGTTCCCTGATCTCCAAGGGAAGGACCCAATGGAGACATCCTGTTTAGACTCTGTTTCCAAGTAATATACGGCTGTGTGTCTCTCCATCTGCTGCCAGAGGACGCCTCTCAGATTACAACTGGACAAGACACTGATCTATAAGTATAGCAGAATATCATTAGGAATCCTTTCATGATTTTTTTTTCTTGTTGTTTGTTTGTTTCTTAGTTTGCTAGTCATGTTTCATTCTGCCTTAGATCTCTGGGATATCCAGCCGCTGGTTCCTGGATGTCCAACCAGAATAGTACAGCAGAGTGAGCCTCAAGTTAAATCAGAAACTGCACACAGTTCTCCACCACCAGAACTGCACCACCCCAGCAGATCTTGGAGGCAGGACAGATTGTAGGTGGAGGGTTTTGTGGCTGGGTTGGTGTCTCTCTCTCTTTTGGTAAGCTACAGAGTACCTTCCCACAGCAAAGAGACTAGAATGTAGAGGCAAAAGCTCCGTGCAGGCTCCAGCTAGACCTCTCTCTATGTTCACTGAACTGTATAAATGTTGTCCTTGTCAATAGACACCTTATGTCAGTTTGCAGAGAGAACCTACCCTAGCACCATCTTGGGTTGTTTAAGGAGCTCCTCCACAGTATCCCCTCAGTGAACATCTTAACCAGATACCACCAAGTCTTGCCACGTGGAAGCCTTGCCTGTCTACAAAAGATGGCCAATTCAAACTATCCTCTATCAGTAAGAGTCTTCACTAGAAAGGACCAGGAAGTTTTCACTGCTCTTAGTGTCCAAACCACCCCACAAATGCCACCCAATTCCAGCTGTCTCTTCCTGCACTCTCTCCCTCCACCCCCATCGCACCCATCTCTCTCTGTTCCTGTCCCCATTGTTCCCAGTCTACTCACAAAGTCTATTCTGTGTCCCCTTAACAGGGAGATCCACACATACGCCCTTGAGACCTCCTTGTTACGTAGCCTTTCTCGGTCTGTAGACTGAGGCTACGTTATCCTTTACTTTAGAGCTCACATCCACTTTTAAGTGAGTATATACCATGTTTGTCTTTCTGGGTCTGGGTTATCTCACTCAGGATGATCTCTTTTTCCAGTTCCATCCATTTGTCTGCAAATTTTATGATTTTTTTTAAAACAGCAAATAGTACTCCATTGTGGAAATGCAACACATTTTTTTTTTTTTTTTATCCATTCATCTGTTAAGGGACATCTAGGTTGTTTCCAGTTTCTGGATGTTATGAATAAAGCTTCAGTGAACGTGGTTGAGCAAGTGTCCTTGAGGTATGATGGGGCATCCTTTGAGCATTCATCCAGGAGTGGTATAGCTGGGTCTTAAGGTAGATCAGTTCTTAATTTTCTGAGAAACAGACATATTGATTTCCAAAGTAGTTGTACAAATAGTCACTCCCACCAGCAATGGGGGAGTGTTACCCCTGTTCCACATCCTCTCTGGAATGAGCTGTTACTTATGTTTTTGATGTTAGCCATTCTGACAGGTGTAAAATAGAATCTCAAAGTGGTTTTGATTTGCATTCTCCTGATGGCTAGGATGTTGAACATTTCTTTTAAGTTTTTTCAGCCATTTGCAATCCCTCTGTTGAGAATTCTCTGTTTAGATCTGTACTCCATTTTCAGCTAGGATTATTTGGGGTTTTGATATCTAATTTATTGATATTATTTTATTTATTGATATTATTTTATTTTAGATATTAGACTTCTATTGCATGTGGAGTTGGTTAAAATCTTTTCCCATTTTGTAGGCTTCTTCTTTGTCGATTTGACAGTGTCTTTTATTTCATAAAGTTTCATTTTAAAGAGGTTCCATTATTAATTAATTCTTGATCTTATTGCCTGTTTTATTTGCCAGGTGTTCTATTCAAACAGTTGTCTTCTGTCCTAATGCATTCAAGGCTATTCAGCAGTCTCTCTTCTGTCAGGTTCACTATGTCTGGTTTTATATTGATGTCTGTGATGCACTTGGACTTGAGTTTTGTGCAGCATGATAGATATGGGTCTATTTGCATTCTTCTACATGCAGACATCCAGTGTGACATTTTGTTGAAGATGCTTTCTCTTTCCCAGTGTGTGTTTCTTTCTTGTTTATCAAAACTCAGGTGTCCATTGGTGTTTGAATTTATGTTTGGGCCTTCAATTTGATTCCATTGATCAACATTTCTCTTTTTATGACAATACCATGGTTTTTATTACTATAGATCTTGAAATCAGTTCTTTTATTGTCCAGTGTTGTTTCAGCTATACTGTATTCTTTTTCACATAAATTTCTGAAAATACTTTTTATAATATGCTTATAAAGAAGTTATCAGATTAAAAAGTTAAGAGTTTTGTTTTTAAGAATAGTATATTGAAATAAAAGAATAGTATATTGAACTGAAATTAATAACATTATATCCTTTATATCCTATATATCCTTAGAAAATCTGTTTTAATGGGACTATTTTGCTAAAATAATATGAATATCTCCTAAGGAAATAAGGAATTATATGTTTTATATTCTTACTATTTAGTCATAGTGGCAGAGAAGCTTCATAACTACACCTAACATCCTGAGTTAAAGAAAGCTTAAGCTTTAAAACTGGGCCCTTCTTTTGAATATTTAATCAGAACTTAGCTTCTGATATGGGAGTTCCACTATACAAGTTATCTGGAGTCACAAACTGATTGGTGTCTTGATGGAAAAGAATTAATTCTCTCCCTACAAAATCTCCTTTGTTTAAAAAAAATGTTTGTTTGAAAGAAATAATTTGCAAAACCGGATTTGTTGTAGGGAATGCAGCCAAGTACTCCGCAGCATCAAGGAGGACTTAGAAGCTTACAGAGGCCTGCACAGAGGCTAATGTAGTGTGCCTCACTTGCCTCCCTGGAACCTGTACTTATCTCTCTGTGGCAATCAGTATAAGTGTCATTTCTCCTGAATACAGCATCTTTAAGAGTTTAAATACTAGAAGGACAAGGTGATCTCTATCAAGATTTTTTTCACTCAAGAATTGTTTAAATAATTCTAGCCCCATGATCTTCCTTATCACATTATCTCTCATATCTCAATATCCTAGTAGCATAACTGTGAGCATGCTATAGGCTAAGCAACCGTGAATACTACCAATTTTTCTGTACTGTACATATTCCCTTAAGCTCTTTTTATATTGGGATCATCATCACCCACCTCCTCACTGTTGGCATACTCATTGAATTAACTTAGTATCAACTTAGCTCAAACAAATAATGCATGTGTGAGTAATTGAACCCTTTTGGTATGTTTTATATTTTATATCAATTCCTTATATGTGAAGATGGTTTGTTTCAGTTACTGCTACTGAATTTATGAGAAGAATAATTTTCCTTGCTTTTGTCTTTCTCCTGTTGTAGCACATCATCCACACACAGTCCTAACTGATTACAGAAGGACTCTTTGGCAGAGATGGACCACTGCATGAAAACTCAGTGAATGAGCTGGAGTTTGGCTTTGCATCCTTGTATTGAGTGCAGTAATGTTATGGGACACATTACAAAAGCTTTGCTGAAGTTAGGCAGGTCTCAGCCTCAGACATAGGCATGCTTTTTCTCCCCCTGTCAAATAATTATTTCTAAGAGGGGTTGGCATTTTTGGTCCTCCTATGCTACTTCTAGCAGTTTCTTCTCTAAATACTCATAATACTGTGTTCAGATTTGCCTGAAGTCAACTCCAGGTTTTGTCTAGTTCCCACTTCCCTTTAAATTTGGGGATTTGTCCACCTCAGCTTTTACTAACATAGCCAACGATTGCTTAGATTCATAAAGATACCAGTAATCAGAGAAGTGAGAAATATATCCAAAAATGTTGATGTTTGTGCATTAGAGCATCATCCACCACTTTACTGGGCCTTTAAACAGTAAGGGAGAGACAGAGTGAAAAACAACTTTGAAAGGTTTAGAAAATGAAGCATTTGAGAAAAAGCTGAAGATACCATTCTTTGTCTCTGAAGAGATAAAGCCAAAGATATTTCATGTGAAGTTGGATTGTGATAGCCAAACGTTGTATATATTTCCCAAGGACCAAACAAGGAAATGAATGTAAGCTGTGTTATTCAAGGATTTGCATTGAGTACAAATGTAATTTTATGAGTCTAAATTGTATTCATCTTTGGAATGACTTTTGGAAAAGTTGTGACTTTTCTCTGCTCCAAATTCTCTAAAACTAACTGGGAGCCTTCCAGTGCTCCCTCCATAGTCAGGGACCAGCTGACCTTCACAAGTCCTTTCTTCCTCAGTGTGGCTGTCTTTTCACAAGTCTCATTTCACATCTAGAACTTGGCTAAATCAGGTTCACTCTTGTGCCTCCTCTAGCTGTCATTTAAAGTACTGTTAAAATTCCATCATGAATCTGCTAATGGAAAAGTGACTGTGCAGTCTGGTGTGCTATTCTCAGTGCAAAAATAAAGCTCTACTTCTCATCTTCAGCTAAAACATAAATACTTCATGTGGCATGTCAGCATTTCACAAGAAATGAGATGCTGGATAGCTAGTTTTAAAAGATAGCCTTTATTTTCATTTTACCTCCAGCATTTTGGCAGAACATTCTTTTCTTTTGCTGTGCTCTTGTTTTTATTTTGCCTTCATATCATTTCTTACTAGGTAGTTCTTTTGGCTAAATAATTCTATAACTGGAGGCATTTTTTACAATAATGTTATACAATAGATAATTACTAAGCAGGGCATATTAGATATCTAAAAGGACTGATGCTGTCTGGGAACCTTACCTCTGTATGTTTCTGGCTTGGAAATGAACTCAATCTGAAACCCAAACAGAATAGTTAGTTTTTCCACAACTCTTCCTGCTCACTTGGGTAGCAGCAGCCCACTTCATTTTACTTTCTGCTTCAGTGGGAATCAAAAATAGAGAAGGCAAATTGATATAAATTTTAGCTCCAAGTCTCTGTTTACAGTTGTGACTGAACAATTCTTTCATCTTTGTGAAGGTGAGTTTTACAATTCAGCATGTATCTTGGTGATGACATGGTGCATTTCAGGATGGATGAATGATGAATGCAGAATGGTGTTGGTTACATAGTGAGAGTCTTAAGGTAATTGTTTTTAGGTCTTAGGGAAAACCTCTAATTAGTTACCACTGTTCATTAGTTCATTTAACATTAACTTAAACACCGAGTATACAAGAAGGAAAATATTTCTTTCTTTCTTGGAGAAGACCCACAATCTTTCATAGGCAAGGTAGCTGGCAGTAATGCATTACAAGAAAAGAGGAGTCATAGAAATGCAGTCTTTTCTCAGAGCCTAATGGAGTAAATTTGCTTTTGCTCTAACATCTATCTAGGATCTGGAGTTAGGACAGTTAAAGTGGTTCTTGATATAGACAACTGGCCTTTTCTTTGTTGGGTGGATGTTCCATTCTTTTGTTGCTGTTGGGTTCTTTTGGTTGCACTCTGAACCCCAGCCAAGTGTGGAATTGCTGGAGTTCCTGAATCCCACTCGTGACCCTGGGGTCCCTGGTAGAGAACTGTTCTGCATGTCACATGAGGATTCACAAAGGAGTGAATATGGGCTAGAAATGGTTGAAAGGGGTAGAAGAGAAGAATTACAGAGACCCTGGGCCCTGGGTCCACACCAAGAGTCCAAGTCTCAAATGGATTAAACTACAGTGTTTCACAAAACACATGTGACAACTTGGATAATTGATCATTGGTCCAAACAAAACTTTCAGACTCTTAAAAACATTCTTTTTTTTTCAAAAAAGGGAGTTACTATTTCTATTGGTGATTTTCATTTTAGAAGGTAAATGGATGTATTATTCAGAAAAAAGGTGTTATGAGCAGAGAGATTTCATGTTTGAGTACAAACAATAATGTAGTGTTATTAAAGGAAAGGGAAGTCATTCCATCTTGAATATTTACAAATTGATATTAATATTTTGGGCACTTCACTTTAGGATTAGTCCTATTGAATTTTTATTTTAACCTATATGTTAACTACAATCCTATCACATTTTATGTGAGTTTTGAACAGTCATATTATGCAATTATTTCAGAAAATTTGAGCACGGCAATTTTATACCTGTAATCCTAGCACTTGAGAGGTGAAGGCTGGAAGAGCAGAAGTTTAAGATCATCCTTGGCCAGCAAGTTCAAGGCCAACCTGGGCTATGTGAAATATGAAAGAAGTTATTTTCATTTGTATTATCTGTTGTACCAACCTTAATGTCAAAGGAAGGGAATGCAGGGTCATAAGTCATTCTTCTTTCTGTAATGTGCTATCGATTGTCTGTCTGTCTGTCTGTTTTAGCTATGGTTTCTATTGCTGGGAAGAGACACCAAGATCATGGCAACTCTTATAAAGGACAACATTTAATTGATGCTGGCTTATAGTCCATTATGAGTATGGCAAGAAGCATGGCCTCATGCAGGCAGACATGCTGTCAGAGCAGGAGTTGAGAATTCTATATCTCAGTCCTCAGGCAGCAGAAGGAGGCTGTGTGCCACACTGCATGTAGCTCAAGCATATGCACCTCACAGCCTACCACCACAGTAACATACTTCTACAACAAGGCCACACCTACTCCAACAAGGCCACGCCTCCTAAGAGTGGCACTCCCTAAGGGGCAAGCATTCAAACACACAAGTCTATAGGGCCATTCCTATTCAAGCTTCACCCTGTTTGTCTGCCTGCCTGTCCTCTGTCTATCTATCTACCTATGTACCTGCCTACTTCTATCTATAGACAAACACTTATGTCCCTGTGGTTTCCCATGTTATTTCTCCATTTCCTCAAGCAGATTCATAGTGATTTACTACTATCTTCATGCTTATGACTTCAGAAAGTCTATAAGGTGTTTTTAAAATGACTTATTTGTCTTTAGAGTATGTTATCCAAGGTGTCTTGTTGCTCATGATGGTAGATGAAAGATGCATGGTGATGTCAAAAAGAACAGCTAATGGGTGACTGTTCCCTGGCCACGTGTCATAACTGAAGCCATTTGAGAACTTCGGTGCTGTGGTAGACTTAGAATGGGAAAGGAACTTGGAGTTGATCCTAATGGAGCCTCACAGCTAATATGTAAATGATCCTTTTCCTTCTACAACTCTCCACTAAGGGGTGCCTTGCTTAAGTACTTGCACATGGATGGAAGGAAGAAAGAGCATCCTTCCTTGCAGTGCTAAGTACTCTGTGGACAGTGGTCCTTTTCCATGTCTGTAGACTTTGCCAGAGATATATGGCATCATCTTCATTTGACTGTGCTTCATGTGATCTGTGCCTGTATAAAGAAAGCAGAGTTAGATATGTGTGGAGGGAAAAGAAGCTAAATTTTGTACAATCCATCGTTCTGATCCTATCAAATTTGGGGCTCGCTTTCTTAACAAATAATTGTTGCCCTATGTAATAACTGAAACAGAAATTTGTTGATAACCTATGTGCCTTCATATATTTACTAAGCATAGCACATCCTAACTGCAGTGTATTAGAAAAAGAAGAAAAGATAATTTATGTTTTTCAGTATGCAAATGCTTTCAGCACTTTAACTGTAAACTAGGAAAGCATTCTTTTTTTATCTATAGAGATATTGTGGCTCCCAGAAGTGCAGTCTGTATGCCACCAAGAATATGATTTGTGGACATGATACTCAACTTTTCTAAAAATTTCAAGTGATATAGGTATGGTCTTAATATTTCTAGTAATTGCATAGCTAATAAAACATATGTTACAACTATTCAAAAAGACCTGTGTTCCTGTTGAAAATGGAGCCAACAAGATGAAAAATTCAAGTGACACCACATGCTGGCGAGGATGTGGAGAAAGAGGAACACTCCTTCATTGCTGGTGGGAATGCAAACTAGTACAGCCACTTTGGAAGTCTATCTGTCATTATCTCAGAAAATGTGCAATAAGGCTTCCTCAAGACCCAGCTATTCAACTCCTTGGAATATACCCAGAAGATGCTCCAACACACAACAAAGGACATATGCTCAACCATGTTCATAGCGGGCTTATTCATAATAGCCAGAACCTGGAAACAGCCTAAGTGTCCCTCACTAGCAGAATGGATAAAGAAACTGTGGTACATTTACACTATGGAATACTACGCAGCTATTAAAAACAAGGAATTCCCATAACTTAATGTTGTTTAAATACTGCTCCACAATTGTCCCCTAATGTGTCAATAAAGCAGCTTGTAGCCAATCATTGAGCAGGGGAGAAAATAGGGCTAGACTTCCTGCCAGCCAGGGGAGGAGGCGTTAGAAGAGGAAGGAGGGGATTCAATAGAGGTACAGCAGAGGTGAGGATTCAACCGGAGCAGAGAGAGAGTTAAAAAGCAGGTAATTTGGGGGATTTTGCCAAAGATGGAGTCAGGGTAAAATAGAGGGTTAAGAACAGACTGAAACTGCTCAAGAGTATGTTGTAAGGCCTTATAAACAGATATAAAAGTCTCAACTATTGGTGTGATAGCCTGGCTAAGAGAGAAACTGAGAGGAAACAAATGCTTTATAAAATAACATCAACAAGGTTGTCCTGGAACTTGCAGAGATCCATCTGCCTCTGCCTCACAAGTGCTGGGATTAAAGGCATAAGCCACCATGGCCTGGATTTTTAAATACAGATTTTATTTTAAACCATTGTGTTGTTTGCTGTAGCATCTGTACAGGTGGCCTCAGTGTACAAAGTTTACATTTTTTTCTATCCTCTTGCTTGCCTATATATAATATAGGAAACATTATTATATTATTTATTGATTGATTATTAATATATACTCTATATTATATATTTATTATGTTAGGTATAATATAATTATCATATATTACTATTATGTATAACATTAATATATGTGCTATATATATTATCACAACTGTCCTAAGTAGGGTTTTAGTTCGTATCTCATGTTGGTTTTTATTTGTTGAGAAAACGGGAACCAGTATACCACTCCCAGCCTTTCATGGAGTGGTTGATTGCTGTGTATGCACATGTTCATATAGTATATTTAATCTGTCTATATATGCATGCTTTCCTTTTGGGCATTTCTTGTACATTTTGTGTGTTGACTACCAAACCATCACATTTAATGCAGTTAAAAATGCATTGCATATAGACATCTTTTTATAATCCCTATTCCTGAATATTTTGGCTGGCTGTGACTCTTTTTTTTTTTCACAGTTAAAATGTATAAATGTGTTAGGACCATTTGGTAACTAGGATCCTGGAGTTTGCACTTAGGATGGAAAGTCTGTAGTGGCTGTGCTCTTGGGAAGCAAGCGGCCTTCTTGCTCATATTCCAGAAACCTGGCTCATTGATCTCACTGGAAGATAGTTTGAAGAATCTTTTTTGACAGTAGATTAATTTAACTAGCTGTCACTTAATCGACACAGAGCTTGTGCGTTTCCTCGGTTGTCAGATCCAGTGCTTTCTGCTCTATTTCTTGTTTTCTCCCCGTTCTATACTGGTGTACTGGTTTCATCTGACCTATTTTAAGTTTAAATATTTCCTCATTATCTTCCTTTTTCTCTTTTGTCCTTTATTTCATTTCCCACTTCCTTGTTGCAGCAATTTTTAAGTCATGGGGTTCTTTTTTATTTTAAATGATTATTGGATTCAAATCAGAGAGTGAGTGTCATCTCTTAAGGGATGGCATTTGTGGGAAGATTGCGTATTGCAAACATGACTGGCACTTGCACACAATGACCTTCCTGCCTCCAGTAATAAAGCTATAGTGGTACTCTTCCTTCCTTCCTCCCTCCC
>OU015744.1:124757093-124780856 GCA_907169655.1 Acomys percivali | reverse complement strand
CCTTCCTTCCTTCCTTCCTTCCTTCCTTCCTTCCTCCTTCCTTTTTCCCTTTTATTAATTAATTAATTCATTGATTTACCTTACATCCTGGACATAGCCCCCTCTCCTCTCCTCCTAGTCCCTCCTCCTCTCCCCTCCCCAATTTCTCAGAAAAGGACAGTCCCCCTACCCTCCAACCCCAGCTCATCAAGTTTCATCAGGACTGACTGAGTTCGTCCTCTTCCCCTGTGGCCTGGCAAGGATTTCAGGTGGAAGTGACTGAAACGCAGGCAACAGAGTCCATGTCAGATATAGCCCCTGCTCCCCTTATTAGAGGATCCACATGAAGCCTCAGCGCCCATTGGTTCCATCTATGTAGAAGACCTAGGTCCAGTCCTTGGTTGGTGCTTCAGACTCCACAGGCCCCTCTGGGCCCTGGTTAGTCGGCTCTCTGTTGGTCGTGTGGAGCTCTTGTCACTTCTAGATACTTTCACCCTTCTCCCAACTTTTCCTCTTAAGTCCTCATGCTTCGCCTAATGTTTGGATGTGAGTCTCAGCATCTGCTGTGTGGAGCTTCACGGAGGACAACTCTGCTGGGTTGCTGTCTGTAAGCATAGCAGAGTATGTTAATAGTGTCAGGGATTGTCTCTCTTCCATGGCATGGGTCTTGGGTTGGGCCAGGCACGGGTTGGACATTCCCTCATTCTCTGCTCTATCTGTTCTTTTATGTGATTCTGGGGTCTGAACCTAGTGCCTCATACATGCTACACAAGCATTCTACTACTGAACTGTATTGCTTCCTATTTCTACTTTTTATTTCTGGACAGAATCTTACTGGCCTTGACCTCACTGTGACTCAGGCAGGCTAATTTGCAGCCTCCCTGCCCCAACCTCCCAAGTAGCTGAGATTACAGGCTTGTTCTTATGATCTTGGATTAGTCTTGTCTACTCAGTTACCTAAGTCTTAGGCACTTTGGCAAGGCTGGAGATCTCTAGACTAATTTTCTGCAAAGGAATATTTTACTAGTATAGTGTTATAGTAAAGGGATGTAGATGTATCAGTCTCTCACCAAATAGCACCCACCTACTTGGTGAAAAATCTTGGAACTGTTATTTTGTATAAAATTACCAGGTTTGAGCAAACTGTGTGGTTAGAAATGCTACACGGTGAAAGGCGTGGGGTGGGGAAAAGGTTGTGTGTAGGAGAGGCTTGGTCTTATGTGAGCAAGGAACAAGATGTTAGTATTTCAAGATGATTTAGTTAAAATGACAACAGTGAAATAACTGTATTCTGGATTTTGAACCTAGTTCTTTATTTATCAGTTAATTTTTTTTTTCTCGTCATTTAAAAAAAAAATCCCTTACAGAAGCAAATCAAGGGAGAAGAGAGTCATGTTCACATAGATTCAGGACTTTCCACTGAGGACAGAAGGCGTGGCAAGTAGGAAATGAGGGTGAAGCAGCTGTTCCTATTGTGGCTGAACAGGAAGCCAAGAGTCTGTTTCCCTGGAAGCAGGGCTGGCTGTGCTATAACCTCAGATACCCACCACACTGTACCACCTCTGTCCCCATTCCTCCCTTCTCAAAGGTTTCACAACTTCTCAAAGTAACACCAATAGCTGGAGACCCAAGTGTTAAAATACATGATTGAGTGGGGACATTTCTCATTTAAACCACAATGATTCTCTTATATGCAGTAATTAAGTCTTATGAACTTTAATGAGAGATTTGAGCTTCCATTCATCAGCCTTGTGTTCTATTCATTTAAAGTGTACAGTTTGATATTTTTCTCAGACTATTCACAATATTGTGGAGCTATCACCGGAAGTCAGATTTAGACTATTGAAATTACTCCTAAAAGCAATTCTGTGGCCTTCTGCAGTAACCTCCATTGCCACCATCCACCTCCTCCCTACAGAAACCATTCATTGACATTTCGTCTTTATAAATTGCTTGTTTTTGCCATTCCTTGCAGCCATGTGCCATACAAATGCTACCATTGTTTTTGGCCTCCTTAATGTTTGCTTAACGTTGAAGCCCTTGATCAATGTTACAGTAAACGCCAGTGTGTATAGAGAGACTTTCGGACCCACAGGAAGTATAAATAATGACACAGAGGCATGTTAATATTTTAAAACTTTGACATTTTAGCTAGAGCAGTCTTCCTGCCAACTATCTAGCTTAACCCAACTAATCTTCATACTTTATCCCACCACTGTGGCTAGCTCTACCTCTCTGCTAAGCTCTGGTTTGTCCATTGACATGCTGTAGAACCTACTACCTATGGTTTCTTCTTCCTAGAGATCTTCTCTCTCAGAAGTTCCACCCTCCATTTCTGCTCAGTTATTGGTTGTCAGCTCTTTATCCCATCCAATAGGCAAGTGAGGAAGTGCAAGGATGAATGTTTACAAAATATGAGACTGGTAATGAGCCATAGACATAGCAACAGCAAGATCCCATTAGTAGGATAGCACATAGATCTCTGCCAGTTAGCAATAAACAATCAAATATATGGATACATATCTTGACATGATGTACCCCCAACAAGTGTGAACGTCATTCCTGTGCATGCTCATGCAGTTCTCCTGTAAGGATAAGTTGCGTTTTATTCACCAGTGATGGATATTTTGATTATTACCCGCTTTGTGCTGCTAATGGTGCTTCTGTGAATACCCATGCACAAAATTTTGGGTAGAGATTTTTTTTCACTTCTGTTGGTTGCATATATATAGGAAGTGACAGTGAAATGGTTTGACATTTTTTTTTTTAATTATCTACCAGCGTCTTACCAAGCCACCACCCTATGGTTCACATTCTGATGAGAGCTATATGAGGGCTCCACAGTTCCCAACTTTCTCACTTTCATTTTAAAGTCTTATTCTTGCAGTCCTAATAGTATCTTTTTGTGACTTTGATATTGGCTTCCCCCATGACTAATGGTGTTGAATGTCTTTTAAAACCTATTAATTTCATTAACTCTTAAAAGTTAGCTATACTAAATCTCCAATGGAAGCATTAGCCTGACATTCATTAAGGAGGATAGATCAAGGAATACAGAACCTATTTTATTAACGCTGACATACACATTTTTCACACTAACCAGCACCAATATCTCTCATAATGAATATTATAGCCATTGAAAAGACACTGACTAGATCTCAATAGGGGGTTTAGGTTTACTGCATGCATTGTCCTTGGTTGGTAAAACAGTTTGTGCTGCCTCCCCCTGGGTCTAGATCTGCCAGCCTTGATGGTCTTCTTATACGGTTCTTGGACCCTCTGGGTTCTTCTAACTCCCCATTCTCCCATACCACTCTCACCTGGAGTCCCAATAGAAAGTCGCAGCATCTGTCCCAGTCCCACACTGAGTGAAGACTCTCATAGGGCATACACTTTGGGATAATATCCAATTATAAGTGAGTATATACCATATGTATCTTTCTGGGTCTTGGTTAACTCACTCAGGATGATCACTTCTAGTTTCATCCATATAAATGTTTTTTGATGAATGACCAGTAGTTCCTAATCTACTCTATCATGTTGTGGCCAATCTTAAAGAAGTTTATACAACATTTATTCACATTCTAAAAATTAATAATAATAAAGAAAGAATGAAGAAAGAAAGAAGAAAGCGAAAATAGCCAGAACAATCCACAAACCCTATATTTCCATAGAAAGAGAAATATTAAATTATTATTAAGCATTCAGAATTTGTATTTATGCTTTTATATTGACTTTAGTTCACTGTGTCTGTGCCATGCATAAATAAGTGTAGTGACTTAGTTAAAGTCACATTGTCATTTATCATCCTTAGCCTCTCCCTAATCTGGGGAGACAGATGATGAGGGACGCAGTAGGGCCAATCTTTATTGATTTCCATTGTACTTTGATCTTTTTTTTTTTTAAACAAAAAAAGTGCTTTATTTTCTGTTTCTATTTTACTCACATTGTAACCATCCTATTATCCAATAGAACCACAAAGTTAAGCAGAGAGTCAGGACACAAAGAATAACATGAGACACTCTAGAAATTTACATCAAACTCTGTAAAGAACATGAGATAAATACATCATGCACTCAACATGCAAGAACAATTGTGGTTACAATTCTTGCTGCAGATAAATAGAAAAGTACTTTGATCTTCTACAGACCTGGCAATGGCCAGAATGTATGAGCTATTTGGTAGTTTTATTGATGTCTATATGCAACTCAAAATTTTAAATTCACTGCCTGTATCAAGGTAGACAAATAAAATCCACTTTCTAGGAGTGCCAGCTAGTTGGAAATTTTGTTGTTGTTTGTTTGTTTCCTTTCCTTTCTCATATTGATGGCATCTAATGAATTGTAACAGTAAAGGACTCATGTGGAGTCCTATTGACAAAACCTGTTGACAAATGATGGAGTTTTATATGTTCTGGCATCAGATAACTAAGTTTTTTCCCTTCTTTAACCCCAGTTTCAACTCTGTAGTTGTTGTTATCATTGTTAATTCTGGTCTGTTGAGTGTCACATGGTCTCCTGTGTGAATAATCTTCAGCTCTTCATCAGATATCTTATTTACTCCTATCCTTTTTCCCTACTTACCTTTTCCTCCCACATCGCCTTCCAAATGAAAACACTCTGTCATTTTCTACAGCGTCTTCTGGATATAGTTTTTTTTTTTTCTCTCCCAGGATCCTTCCACGAAGGGTGGATTTGTAGTGCAGTATTTGAAATGTCAGTGGACTAGTGAAACTTGAAATAACATGGCAGCAGACCTTGTGCTTTGCTATTTGTGTATGTCTGCAAGCTTATTTATATTAACTTTTAAGTAATCCTTTATTATCACTTATTTTTTCATTAGTTTAAATCCTCATGATGAGTTCCTATGTATGTTTTGATATATAGCTGTTAGTTATTTAAGTAAAGGCTCCATGTATGCTAGTCACATGCAAGAACAATTGTGGTTACAATTCTTGCTGCAGATAAATAGAAAAGTACTTTGATCTTCTACAGACCTTACCCCTTGCTGTGAAGTATTTTCTGTCACCTGTTATACCCTGTCATGAGCAGGAAATACAAGTCTATTCTTATGGACTCAATTTCCTTCGCTTCTTTTCATGTGCCTCTCAAATGGTAGCTACATAATGCACAATTCTGAATGAGTGCAGAAGAACTACTCTAGTAGTTCCTTCACATGCTGTTTCCTTGCAGTTTGGATTAGTGATTACAGAGCTGGGAATTCTCCCCTTTATTCCTTTGGTTGAGTTTTCAGGTATGGTTGTTGATAAAAGTGGCTCTGGTGTCGTGTCTGTGTGGGCTAGGTAATTGTGAAGATTTATGTGGCTATGGGGTGTTTGAAAGTATGTAAAGCAATGAATCTAGAAGTCTTTGGATCCAGATTTGGAATGATTCTGCACTGTGCTTGAAAGGATACAGTAAAGAATTCGTTGAAATCTCCCCCATCTTAGAATAGTTTCCATGGGAAATAGATGCAATTAAGTTTTGAATTAATATGCAGGGGGAAATATCTTTGGGATCAGAATTGGATAGCCCAACCCAGCCCAACTTCTCTTAATGGGAAATTCTAAAATCAAAATCAAAATTACAAGCATCCCTTTCACTTTCTTTCTTACTTGATAATTTGCGAAAATTCTCTTACCCAGCTATATTTTGCATGAGGACATGACATTGTTTTCCAAGTATGATTCATTGCTTATGGTTTAGATTTTCCCTTTTTTTTTTTAAATCCAAATACATCTTTTATTTTTTTAATGTAGGTAAAAATGAAATAGCAGAAAGCAATCTGAATGAAGACTCCGTCCCACCTGCATAGTTAAGTTTCATGCTTAACCATTGCCTTACTGTTCTGGAATCCATAGCTTTTTTTTTTTTTTTTTAAGGAACTCTCCTTATGGCTCATTTTTCAAAGGCACTCAACTTAAATTACAGAAAGAAAATCACAACAAACTAAAAGAGAAAAACAACAGCAGCAGCAGCAGCAGCAACAACAACAGCAAAACACACATAGAGCCCTGACCCCTGTGTTCTAGGGTCTTTGGTACAGGAAGGCACTCTTCATGCTACCATAAGAGGAATGTAACACCCACCCAGCCAGGAGCCCTAGGAATGACAGTGGTGTCCTGTGTGCAAGATATGCTTGTGCCATTGTGGCACAGAGCTTGTGGGGGTAGCTAACTAATAACTGATTTGACTGAAGGCCCACTCCACATGATGGAACCCATGCCAAAAACTGCTTTAACTTTTTTTTTTTATTCTTTATATATTGGGTTGCATAATATTTAATTTAACAAACAATGAGACAGGGAAACAAGGGAGATAATAGGATAATGCATGCTGCAAACACGTTGGGTACGGCCCCGCCCCACACTCAGCTGTCCCTAGTACCTGTTTTGTGATACATCTCCACATTCCTAGTGAATATAGTTTTTTGAGTCTTAGTTTATAGCAAGGGCAGTTGGAACAGTAGGTTGTAGCTGTAGAGATGTGGCTGCAAATAATAGGAACTTTGGGGTTTATGCTTTTATAGGAAAGGGCAAATGTTTCATTTTCCCTACTTGATTCCTTCCGCTCATTGCAAAGCTAAAATAAAGGTGGAGTCAGCTTACATTTAAGATGGGTGCTACATTATGAGGAAGGCGGAGGGAAAAGCACAATGTCCAGGTCTCTTTCTAAATATGCTTTAAAAATCTATTACTTATGTGTTAATAGTGAAGATTGCAAGAGTTAATTGACACGATTGCTTTCATGCAGAAGGAAATATCATCTGAATTTAGTTTATAATCAGGTCAGTACCTGCTGATTAGTAGGGGGAAAAAAACTACAAGATGTTTAAAACTTAAAATTGATTACCAGAGCCTTGGTAAAGCCCAATCATTTGAACAGTCAAATAGTGTGATGGTACTCTAAGAAATTTCATTATGTGTTGCCCTGTCACTTGTGTCGGGGATAGAAAGTGGGTTTGAAGGGGAAAAACTGTAGCAGCTGACCTGAGTTCTTTTTTCAGCAAGGATAGCCTGCCCCTCCTATGTGATATTCATAGCCTCCTTTGCTCTGGTGGGTGGTTAAGGTCTGTGTGCTATGGCACAAACTTGTTCAGAGCCTGTCTGTCTTAGCTTCCTCTAAGTATGGCCATGGAATTCTTTTTTTTAAATTTTTATTAATTTATTTTTGTTACAGCTCAATGGTTATCCCATCCCTTGTATCCTCCCATTCTTCCTTCCCTCCCATTTTCCCCTTATTCCCCTCCCCTATGACTGTTCCTGAGAGGGATTACCTCCCCCCCCGTATGTGCTCATAGGGTATCAAGTCTCTTCTTGGTAACCTGCTGTCCTTCCTCTGAGTGCCACCAAAGACTCAAATGGTATATACTCACTTATATCTGCATACTAGCCCAAGGGGCATGTCCCACGAAAGCCTTCCCTTACCAGGAAACTGGGACAGAGGGGAGGACATCCTATTGGGACTCTAGATGAGAGAAGCATGTGAGAATAGCAAAGTAGAAGGATCCAGAGGGTCCTAGAAACCTACAAGTAGAACATTATGATAGGCAGATTTGGGCCAAGGGGTCCCGCTCAAACTAAGGCACCAGCCAAGGACAATACAGGCGGTAAACTTTAAACCCCTACCCAGATCTAGCCAATGGTCAGAACAGTCTCCACACTTGAGTGGAGAGTGGGATATGACTTTCTCATGTACTCTGGTGCCTCACATTTGGCCTTGCAATTCTTGCCTAAGCCTCAGTTGCACCATGTAGTCTTGATATAAATGTCCTTTCTACTGCCTTGTTGCACCGTGTACCAGCTCAGTGTCTGTCAACTTAGTTATCATAGTTTCTGAAAGTGAGCATTGCCTTGAATGGAAGAACTGTACCCCAGAGCCTCTGGTGCTGAACATATCATTTATTTTCTTTGCATCCAGCTTGGTAAGAGTTCAGCCTGGAAAAATCAAGACAAGGGTGGTCATAAAATTTTGAGAATAAAAGACATTTTCTACAACTATGTGTGCAATTTGTGTGCTTGGGTGATGAGATGGGAAGCTGGGTAGATGCAAATGAGCTTAAAGGAGATGATTTTATTCAACTTTAATCACAGGAGAAATTAGACTGAATTTTTCTATATAAATTGCATAATTTTAAATCAGTTTTATGTATAATGTAAAAAGTGTGAAACTGCAGACATGTTTGATGAATAAAATCACATTACTCAGATATAAATACCATTACACTATATACCCTTATAAGTTTCTTATTCTCTTATAAGTTTTTTATTGCATTACACATATATCTATGTAGTTTAAAATTTTTATATTTATGATTTTTCCTCAGTGAGTCTTTGTCACTTTGCTGTTTATCCTTTGAAAGTAATGCTATAGCTATATCCTTATCATATAATTTAGTATATATTTATTCAATATTGAATATATATATCATTTGGAGTCCTTAAATATTTCTGTGAGTAGGTTATCTCATCCTCCTCCTCTTCTTCCTCCTCATCCTTTTTCTCCTCCTTCTCTTCTTCTTTTTCTAAGATTTTTTCCTATGTGTATGAGTGTATGTGTATAAGATAATGTGCCTAGTGCCTTGGCCAGAAAATGACATCTGATCCCCTGGAACTGGAGTTACAGACAGATGTCAGTCATCCTTTGGGTGCATGGAACTGAACTGGGTACTCTTAAAATACAGCAAGAGCTTTTAACCATTAATCCATCTCTATACCTCCTCAACCCCCACCCCACCCCAGGACTCTTATCAGCTGTGCAGTTTGTTAATGCCGGCAGTTTTTATTAATTTCTCTTTTACCACTTTGTAAGATATCTGTTATGATTATCATTCATTATGAATATTTCCTTATTACATAGATGTTTTACTTATTCTTTTAACGTACATAGGTTTTGGCTAGTTTTAAGACAAATTCCTGTCTTAAGTTCCTGCAGTATTACTGCTCCCTCATCTCCTGGGCATTGCCTTAATCCACACTGTAGAAAAGATCTATATGAATAGGTCTTCTCATATATAGGGGCAGGAATTAGAAAACCCCTGGCCACATTTGCTTTTTATGTGTGTGACAAGCTTTGGTGACAAATGTGATGTGGCTTCCCTGTAGCAACAGGGGAGCACACAAGGCACACAGCGGCCGGCCCACAGACATGTTCCCAACTTTATATTTTTCATTGCTAGAACCAAATTCAGAGCCTTGAACTTACAAAGGAAGCATTCTGTATCTGGGATACCGTTTAACTCCGTGCGGCTACTATCTCAATAGAATGGAGACAGAGCCTCTTCATTTTTCTCCCACAGAATTTTCCTCCTTCCACAATTCACACATCTCCTGTGCTTTCTTGTATCTCATGGTGTGTTTCTTTCTCTCCCTCTGGCCAGTCTGTTGTTTCTGCAGTGTGCTAAATAGAGCAGTATGCAATGGGATAACATAGTGGTGAAAAGCATGAGGTCTCTTCCTTTTTTTGTTAATTTGTTTTTAATTTATTCACTTTCCATCCCAATTATAGCCCCCCCTCCCTCATCTCCGGATCCCACCCTCCCTCCCTCTTCTCCCTTCCCTCTCCCCTAGTCCTCAGAAAGGGAGAGCCCTCTTCCCCTACCATCTGACTTCAGCCTACTAAGTCTCAACAGGACTGTCTGCATCCTCATCCTCTTCCTCTCTGGCCTGGCAAGGCCACCCTGCCAGGGAGAAGTGATCAAGGAGCAGGCAACAGACTGCATGTCAGAAACAGGACCAATGCACCGCATTAGGGGACCCACATGGAGACTGAGCTGCCTATTGACTACATCAGAGCAGGGGGCCTGGGTCCTCGCCATGCATGGTGCTCAATTGGTGCATCTGTCTCTGCAGGTCCTGCTGGGCCCATATTTGTTGGCTCTGTTGGTTTCTTTGTGGAGCACTTGTCCCCTCTGGGTTCTTAGATCCCTAACTTTTCCATAAGACTCCCAGTGATCTGCCCAAAGTTTGGCTGTGAATCTCAGCATCTGCTTCGAATTCCTGTTGGATGGAATCTTAAGAGGACGCCTATGGTAGTCTCCTGTCCTGTTCCCTCTCATCAACTGCTTCCAGTGTCTATTTTATTTGCCTGTCTGAATGAGAACTAAGCATCCTCCCTAAGGTCCTCCTTGTTACTTAGCTTCTTTAGGTCTGTGAATTGTAGTATGGTTTACCTACATTATATAGCTAGTATCTGCCTATAGCTGAGTATATACCATGTGTGTCTTTCTAGGTCACAGTTACCTCACTCAGCATAATTTTTTTCAAGTTCCATCCATTTGCCTGAAAATTTCATGTCTTCCTTGTTTTTAATAGCTGAGTAGTATTCCTTTGTGTAAATGTACCACAATTTCTTTATCCATTCTTTAGTTGTTTCCAGATTATGAATAAAGCTGCTATAAACATAGTTGAGAAAATGTCCTGGTTGTATGATGGGGCATCTTTTAGGTATATGGCTATGAGTGGTATAGCAGGATCTTGAAGTAGCACCTTCCCAATTTTCTGAGAAAATGCCAGATTGATTTCCAAAGTGGTTGTACAAGTTTTCACTTCCATCAGCAATGGAGGAACGTTCCCCTTTCTCCACATCCTTGCCAGCATGTGCTGTCACTTGAGTTTTTTATCTTAGCCATTCTGGTAGGTGTAAGATACAATCTCAAAATCCTTTTGATTTGCATTTCCCTAATAGCTAAAGATGGTGAGCATTTCTTTAAGTGCTGTTCAGCCATTCGGTATTCCTCTGTTGAAAACTCTCTGTTTAGTTCTGTACTCCATTTCTCAATTGGGTTATTTGGTTCGGTGGTGTTTAACTTCTTGAGTTCTTTGTGTATTTTGGATATTAGCCCTTTGTTGGATGTAGGGTTGGTGAAGATCTTTTCCGAATCTGTAAACTGTTGTTTTGTTCTATTGATAGTGTCCTTTGCCTTACAGAAGTTTTTCTGGTTCATGAGGTCCCATTTATTATTTGTTGATCTGAGAGCCTTAGCTTTTGGTGTTCTGTTCAGGAAGTTGTTTTCCTGTTCCAATGAGCTCAAGGCTTCTTCCCACTTTCTCTTCTAATAGACTTATTATATCTGGCATTTTTGTTGAGGTCTTTGATCCACTTGGCCTTGAATTTTGTGTAGAGTGATGAGTATTGGCGCTTGATATTGTTTTGTTCAGCATCTGTAGCCCAGGCTATCTTTGAACTTATTACCATCCTGTCTCTGCCCTTAGTGTGCTGAAATTACAAGTGTGTGTTGCCATGTCCTCTTCCTTAATACTCTAAAGCACACCAGAAGTGTCTCTGCCTTGTCCCCAGGCATGATGGTTTTCCAAAGAAAAGCAGAGGTACAATTGAGCTGTTAAATGGATTTGTTGCATTTGTTGGAACCTATTTGTACTTGCAAGGGTGACAAAGAAAGGTAGTCTGATTTGGGGCACTGACACCGCCTTTCACGGAAAACAAGGACCAGGGTCTTGAGTAATAACACTCAAGTACTCAAGTTAGAAGCATACTTGTCTCTGGTCCTGGAATCTGAGGTCTTCTCACAACACAGTTTCTGATAATAAAAGAGAATAATGAAATATGTTAGCATCTAATTCTGTGTAAATCAGTCATCCAGTTTCTAAAACAGACATGCATAAAGACATCCATCTCGAAGATTACAAAATAAACCAAAGGAATTTAATGTATGGAAATATTAGGGGTTCATAGAGATGGCTTCAGATTCTGTTTTCTAACAAACTTTAAGAAGTGGCCAGGGTAAATATGATCTAACTATGTTGCATTTGTGCCAGAAACTAGAAATGGATAAATAAAAAGAGAAATTATCCATTATAAAATTTTGATACAGAATCAAAGACAACTGAGTCATTTGAAAATGCTGTTAAAATATCCTCCCCCTTTTTAGCTGCACAGATTTTTGAAAATGAGTTTTCTTTTTGCTCTTCAACCAATGCAATATATTCAATGCAAAAGTAAGTATGAGAATCAAGATGTCTTTAATTAAACAATTTATCAAAGGGCAAAACCATGGCATCTATCTCACTTCATGATGGGGGGTATACTCACTTTATAGAATCAGCAGGTTTCAAAAGCAGGTTTAGATACCAAGTTAGACGTATCCTTGCTGGTACAAAAGAGTGATAGGTTTCTTTCTTTGCTGAGGTCACTACTGATTTAAATTCTTGGTAGTTCCTCAATCTAGGTGATGAATTAACTCTGTACAAATTGAAAATCATAAGTAGAGCCAGAAGTGGAGGCACACAACTGTTTTATTAGTCTACGGAAAGCAAAGGCAAGAAGATCAGGAGTTCAAGGTTAGCTGAACTACATAGGAAGTGTGAGGCCAGTCTGGGCTGTTGGTGAGCTGTCTTAGCATCTACCTCCAAAGCATAAGTGGTGCAGATAAGTGAATTGTGTCATTTTCACAATATCTTGGGACTACTTTTGGCTTCCTCTTTTTATTCTGGTTCCTGCCGTCATTTGATCATGCAAAAATGGTTTTAGTGGATCAAACTTTGTGTCATTCTTTAGTACCCTGGTATTTCAAGCTAGCTTTAAGGTCAAGAAAATGAGAGGAACCTGATATGCACCTGTCCTGGGGAGAGAGGTAGTCCTGTATTCAGAGATTTATTTGTCTGAGCTGCATGCATTATGTTTATCTGATGTTTGGTATAAGGCCTACAGACACAAGGAATTTCACTCCTAGTAATATACACTGGTGGTATAGCTCAAAAGACATGAGTCCATATTTGGTGGTCAGTGGTTATGTGATTGGTCACTGAACGAAATACACTGCACAGTATTTGACACTTGCTTAAAAAATATAACACAAACTCAGATAGAGTCCCTTGATATTGTCTGATTCTTGTGCAGTTATGAGAGTGACTCAGAATGGAATAGAATAAGCTATTTTTATTGCTGTACAAAAAAGGAACGCTGGATTAAAAACCACAGTAGACATTTACAGGAAAATGCCTGTGGCATCTAGTCCTCCATTCTTCTTCACCGTCACACCGAGGGTCACGAGACTCATGATGCCATCTGACCTGCCTGTTCAGCTGCTGAACTGTGTGCTGTGTTTGCAGAGATTCCAGGAATGAGCAGCAAGTGCTGCACACTCTTCTTCCTAATTTTAGCCCATCTTTCTGTGGTTCCCTAGCAAACACATTAACTGCTTTAGAACCACACACTATTTACTTACACTTCTGGAGGCTGAAGCTCCAAGATGAATGTGTCAGTTAGGGTCTTTTTTTTCCTTCTTTTTTTACATACAAAATACATGTATGTTTTAGATAAATGTGAAGATATATGCCTATAGTGTCTAATGCCATGTGTAGTGTATATTTGTCTATATGTGTTAAAATAGTCTAATTGTCATATGCATTATTGTCTACTTGCCATTTTTTTCTTGTAGTGAGGATATTTAAGATCTGCTCCCAGCAGATTTTAAATACTTACACAAGCATATAAACACACACACATACACACACACACATCATCATCATCATCATCATCATCATCATCATCATCGTCATCATCATGTTTTCTTTATCCACTTACCTGTCTACAGTGAGAGTCATGGAATATCTTGAGTGTGACTGACACTGTAGCAAGCATGTACATACCTCCTAGGCATGTTGATTTTGCTTCCTTTAAAGCCATTCTTCATGATTGTGATAATGTCCTAGTTTTCTTAGATGTGAATGCCTTGGTGAGTATTTATATATTAATGAAGAAACTGGATTCTTTTGAGGTTTTATGTTTTTGTGTTTATGGTCATTATCAAATTGTTCTTTCATTCTAGACTATCAGGTGCATTGTAAATATAATTTAAATACATTTGATTAAATACTGGAGCTCTTAAAGCAAAGTAGAAAAGATTATAGATTATTGCTACTGTTGAGGAATTATGGTTAATAATAAAAACCACCCATCCCAGAAACCCTTTTTTCATAGTAGAGAAAGTATTTTCATAGTTGAACAACCATTATAGCAAAAGTTGATATTCAGATTATGGAGAGGCTGCTGAGAGGCTGTGAAGATAAAGTGTGTACCCACCTGTGTAGCCTAGCAGAGGATGCATGTTTGCACTGAGCACAACCTGAGTCCTCAAGGAGGACTACACAGCCCTCTGCTCACATGTAGTTCCTCCCAACTGTAAATAGCAGTGACCCTCTGTGTTAGCTCACAAGCTGGTATCTGGAGGAGGAAACAGTATCTGTCCTTAGGACAGGAGGAAGCTAGGCAGCTGCTTTCCCATTGAAACTGTGAGATGGGAACACTCTCTCTTCTGATACTTGAATTTCATACTAGAGAGAGAGAGAGAGAGAGAGAGAGAGAGAGAAGAAAGAGAGAGGAGAGAGAGACATATTTCACACAGAGAAAAGTCCTTCTAATTATAGTTTTTCTAAAATAAATTCTCTCTGGGAGAGGGAGGAGGGAATCTTTTCTCCTTGCTTTTAAGATGCTTCTTTTATCTCTTCCATTGCATCCTACTTTGTTTACTTTTATCTTAAAAGAAAAAAAGGTCTTTATCTCTGTCACTTTATCATCGCAGCTCACTGAAACATCTTCCACAAGGCTGTCTAGTTGAGTCGCATTCCGTTTTAACCTAAAGTTTAGTTTACAAACACCACAAAACAACTTGTTTTCTGAAGTCATGAGTACTTTCTGTTTTGATCTTAGATTTTGCCAGGATGAAAATTTTAACATTCCCATTTTGCCCTTTAAGAAGGTCAGGGGCAAACACATATGAAGTAGTCATTTTTTTCTAGTGATAAAGCCCATCATTTCATTCAAGGAATTGGGAACAAGTAATTATTTGACGTGGGACTTCCTATTTTTATGCTTTCTTATTCACTGTCCCTTCCTCACCCTAGCTTTCCTCGGTACACTTTTCGGGCTCCTACTGATGGGCTGCCATGCTGGTGAGACCTGTATACAAGGCCTTCCCTCTGGGTCCTAGTGTCCCTTTGTTGTCACAGTTGCTCCTTCCAGCATCTGCTCCTTCCATCATTTCTGCTAAGCTCCACTTCACACACCTGCTGGGCTCAGCATTGGCTCTCAGAAGTGCAGCCTTCTGCCAGTCATTTCCTCCTGAAAGGAGGCCCTGGGGAGGAGGGCTCCCTCATGGCGACACCCATATTTAGCTCCACAGACCCACTGTGACCCATGCGTGTCTGTCCATATCCTCGGCCCTCTGGGAGCCGCGGCCCCTCCTCACTCTCCTCTCAAGCCTCGCTTCTCTGTGACCACAGAGTCACCTTGAGTTGCTGAGCCTTATAATCAAAATGCTTCCACACTTGAAACTTCTGAGTGCTACATTCTGTGCGAACATCTTGAGTTCTCCGTGAAGCTGCATTTGGGGGGAGTCTGGGCAATTGTTTTTTTTCTTATCTCACTCTAGATTTAAGTGAAACATACAAGCCGCCTGGTGGAGTACTTCTGTGAAAGCAGCCTTTTCCTCCTGTCCCTTTGCAGGTTTTTGTTGTTTGATTTTTTTTTAAATGTTGTTTCCTGCTGGCCTCTCAAACCTGACTGTTCTGACTGAACTTTGCAGAGACAATTTCCTTCTTACTGTACTGAATCAAAGTATCAGCATTTGCAATGTTCAAAGTAGAAACAGGAGGGATCTATAATTTTCATGCAAGGACTCTTCTGCGTGGAACTGAGAGTTGAAAACTACAAATCCGGGTAGTGATGGAACAAGCCTTTAATCCCAGCACTCGGGAGGCAGATGGGTCTCTGAGTGCAAGGTCATCCCAGTCTAGGGAGTGAGTTCCAGGACAGTCAAGGCTACACAGAGGAACCCTGTCTAGAAACAAACAAACAAAAAAAAACAAAAACAAAGCTCTCCCCCCAAAAAACAAAAAACCAAAAAAGAAAAATAAACCACGTAATTACATAAATTGCTGAGTTTGGAAAGATTGTTTTTAAGATTTCTGCCTCTACATTTCTGTTGTGTAGAGACATCATCACTAGTGGAAAAAGGAGATCCCAGTTAGTAAGGTGGCCACCTCTAAAGTCCAACCCTAGGTAGATGTCATGACCTCTGTGGAACCAGGAGCCATGGGCTGAATGCTCCTCGCAAAATAAGCCAGCCACCTCATGTCACCATTATTTTAAGAGATTAAAATGTGGATTCGAATTTAAGGATAATCATAACTTTAAACACATTCCCCCACTCAGGCTCGAGAGCTCTTCTATGTATGCATAGTCAACTGAGACTAGTCTCCTTCAGTCCTCCTGACTTTTTCTTTGTCGAGATCTCAATCCTCACCGGCTTCTATCACTTGAAGTTTTGAATTGTCTCTCCAATAGCACCGACCAGGGAAGCCACTCAGCAGAGCTCTCTGTGTCCAGATCCTAGACTCTGGCTTGTTCATGTTCCACTACAGCATGGCCACTGCTCTCTGTACTTGTGGTATTCTAGAAATGCTGAGGCCTTTAGCAGACCGCCCTCCCTGGGACTGCCTACCCTGTGCTTTTAGGGGGGCCTGCCCCTGCGTTAGAGAACTGTGTGGGCAATAATGCCTGCAATTGTGCCTTTCCCAGAGCCAAGCCACTGTTGTGGATAATAAATGATGACTTGTTTATCTTGGAATTGTTTTTTATGGGCAGATGCCATGAAAGATTCAAAGGCTGTCAGGAAAGAAAGAATACCCCAATTGTTCGTTCAGTGTCTGATTTTCAATTTAATGTGAGGGTATCTTGTGAAACTTGTTTGAATATCAAACAGCTAGTAAACCTTAGGCAGTTTTCTCCTGAGATGTTTTAAATAGTCCATTTAACCAACTTGTTTTCAGATGCAGTCTCTCTCTGTCTCTCTCTGTCTCTGTGTCTCTCTGTCTCTGTCTGTCTGTCTGTCTGTCTGTCTGTCTGTCTGTCTCTCTCTCTCTCTCTCTCTCTCTCTCTCTCTCTCTGTCTCTCTCTCTCTCTCTCTGTGTGTGTGTGTGTGTGTGTGTGTGTGTGTGTGTGTGTGTAGTATATTATTTCTATGTCCTCTGACTGTCTGTGGACTCAGGAGGGAAAGAAAGGCATTGCGGAAGCTTAGCATCTATGGTGCTTTTTTGCCTTCTGATTGGCTGAGAGTATGTGAGGGCAACTGCTGAGAAATTCAATAGAGTCAGACACAGGGAAGGCTGCAAGCATCAAGTGTGAATGCAGAGAGGCTAGCAGGTTTGTTGATTGATAGAAGATCTTGGGTGGTGTGAGGAAGTAGAACGTTTTTTGAGCAGAGGGGCAAGAGACATGGTGTTTGCAGTACTGTGGTGTGATCAGCTTGTGACTCTATGTCCTTAAGTAATCCCAAGCACAAAGCACCCTGAGAACACCTCTAGGAAAACAGCAGAATGAAGCTTACAAAATACATGCCCAAGGCTGTTTCTCAAGCAGGAATAAAATCCTTCTGAATATGTGGTCATGCTAAAGAGGGCACACAGTCATCCGATATTCCCCCGTTTTGTGCTCAGATGTTCTCAACACCTAGAAATCAAGTAAAGCTTGCATGGTCTAATGTGACATAACAAGAGCAGCTATTGCTAAGGGGAATGAGAATTAAAGGGGTCCCCATTTCCTTAGTAGTATTTATATAGTCATATGGCATAGGCCTAGCCTTCACCTCACGAGGAAAATTTTTGTAGGTAGCAGGCAGGGGGTAGTTTGGAGAATGGCTTCTAATTCTGTGGCTTCTTTAAAAGGAAGATGTGAAAAAGCACCGCACACCACACTGTTGCAGCCACAGCATCAGCAAGTCCCATTGTCTAGTGTTTCGCAGTGCTGATTGACATGCAATTCAAAGGCCTTGTTATTAACATTTGCTATTTAAATTTTCTTCATGTGGCTCCTTTATATTATTTTCCTGGATCTTAAAATTTTGTTTTAAGTGCATGAGTGTTTTGCCTGCATGTGTATAAGTGCACTATGTGTGTGCCTGATACTGACAGAGGTTTAAAGACTGTGTCAAACCCCCTGGAACTGGAGCTATGGGTGGTTGTAAGCTACTATGTGTGTGCTAGGAAACAGAATCTTCTGGAAGAGCAATAGTGCTCTTAACTGATGAGCCATCTCCACAGACCCTGCAGGCTGTGGCTACCATGGACATGAATGCCCCTTCCATCTTCCCCTCCTCCTCCAATCCCTCTTCCTCCTCCTCCTCCTCCATCCCCCTTCTCACTTGTCCCCTTCCTCTTCTTCCTCCCCTCTTCCTCCTCATTCTGGACTCATTCATCTTGTGTGTATGTATGTTTTGCCTGTGTGTATGTGTACTACTATGTATATGCCTGGTGCCTATGGATATCAGAAGGGAGCAAGTCTCCCAGCACTGAGTTAAGATGCTTGTGATCTACCATGTGCATGATGACAATCAAACACAGTGGTGCTCTTAAATGCTGAGCTGTCTCTCCTGCTCCCTGGATTCTTCTTTTGTTAATATTTGTTTTATTTTATATGTATGAGTCTTTTGCTTGCACATATATGAATATGTACCACATACATGCCTCTTACCTGCAGAGGTTTAGAAGAGGGCACTGAATCCCCCGGAACTGGAATTATAGGTGCTTGTAAGCTCTCCAGTATGGGTGCTGGGAACAAAACATGGCTCCTCTGTAAGTTCAGCAAGTGCTCTGGACCATTTCACTCTCGTCCCTCAAATGTTCTTCTGTTGCAGAGGAACCAAAAGTTAATATTTAGATATTTACCCAAGAGTTAAAATACCTACTAATGTGGAACAAAATCAGGAATGAAAGAATTTATGATACTTCAATTTGCAGTAGGAGGTTGGTCTGTTTTTATTTCCATGTTTTTTGTTTTGTGAGACAGAGTTTCAGTAGCTGCCTTGAAGCCACTATGGTTGCTATCATGTAAAAATTAACATTGATCATTACATGCAATTACCCATTTTCCCTCCTGGGGTAAAAAAAATGGCTAAAAATAATCTACTCACTTAGCACAATCCTGATAGAGGGCTGGGTATTGCTCAGAGATAGGGCATTTGCTTGCCTCGACTGTGTGAGGCCCAGCGTTGATCCCCAGCACCCCAAGAATGAATGGGAAGGAGGATATAGGGAAGGCGGGAAGGAGATGGTTCTGAGACCACTTCTTACTTCCTGTAGTGTGCACGTTGTACCTTGGGTCTTTGTATTTGTTCATCCTGCATACTTGTTGCTTTGTACCTTGTTGGAATGTAATACAAGATTCGTTTGTACGTGTTGACACTGAATTAGAAAATCCTCATTCTATTTTCTAGGTGCTGGTGAATCTGGAAAAAGCACAATCGTGAAGCAGATGAAGTGAGTAGGCAGTGGGCACTCAATACACTTCTGTGGCCCTGGCTGGCTGCTGTAGGAGCATTGTTCTTATTTCCCTTTCATCTCCTTAGAATTATCCATGAGGCTGGGTACTCAGAAGAGGAATGTAAACAGTACAAGGCAGTGGTCTACAGTAACACCATCCAGTCCATCATCGCCATCATTAGGGCCATGGGAAGGTTGAAAATAGACTTCGGAGACTCCGCTCGGGCGGTAAGTCATTGAGCTTGTTGGTGGCGGGTTGGAGGAGTCACTGGGGGATAATGCTGTAGCTGTATCACTGAGGCCGGACAGCACAGCTGTCAGGAGTGCATTATACAGGAAGTCGAAAGGACAGAAATGAGTCTTGAGCTGCAGAAATCAGCAAAATAGGAAATACACAGAAGTGTGCTCTCCCCGCCTTGCTGCTGCTTTCCCTGACTTGTCCAGACTGTTCAGAAATCACTAAGTGTTTACTATGTTACATGGATATTAGAGTCTGAGAAATTTTTGTCAACTCTACAGAACACCTGGGTAAACCCATCCAAAATGGGACAACTTGATTTTTTGGCTCACAGCATCAAAGGTTTCAAGTCCACGGTTGGCAGACTCCATTGCTGTGGTCATGATGCTAAAACACCATGGTGGGGAGTGTGGGAAGGAACAGTGGATCGCCTTATGGTGGGCAGGAGGTAGAGAGAGACAGGAAGGTCTCTAGGACAAGATACTCTCTTCAAAGACAAACACCCAGTGACCCAGTCCCTCCAGGCCAGGTCCCCGTTCTAATAGTGTATTCACCCTTGAATTTGTCAGCAGTTCAATTCACTGAAGATGTTATATTCCCTCTCTCTCCTGCATCCAGTCATCTCAGTAATCCATCAGGGACCAAACATTTAGCCATCTTACATCCAAACCATAACTCATAGATACCTCTGGACCCATGTTCTCATTTGTTGTTACCATAACAAAATGCCAGAGATAATTAGCTTAAAAAGACAAAAGGTTCGTTTTGACTCACAAGTTCAGCTCTTTCAGTTTAGCTCTTGGCTGGCTTAGGTAGGAGGATTGCCACAATGAGGCCAACCTGAACTACGCGGTGAGTCCAACATCAGTCAGGAAGGCTACAGAGCAAGAAAGCAAAGCAAAGACATTTCGGGACTGACATGATCTAATTATTTGTTCTTGGGCCCAGACTGAAACAACAACTGAACCCTGAGTAAGGAAGACGGTATGAGTTTCCTTATCTTTGGGACAGGAAAATACCGGCTATTTAAAGGCGTGAATCAGAGTTTCAGAGCTAAATGGGACCCCAGCAGACAAGCCGGTGCCTGGTAAAGAAGCTGGAAGGCAGGGCCGTGTATGGTATAGCACTGCAGCCAGCTGGGAGTGCAGTGGGCTCAGTGCTAGCATGGCGCTGGGCTGGGCTCCCTCCTTTGACCTCCATCGTGCTTTGAGTTTGGTTGAAAGCAGCCTGCCTGATCTTTTTCCACGAGGCACTTCCTTCTCCTTTTTCTCACTTGGACGCTTAATCTGTTTTTTGAAAGGCCTTTACTTGTTACCTTGTTCATACGTCACTGAAAGGAAACCCTGCCCTTTCGCGCCACAAATGAGCCTCAACAATATTATGAAGTAAGGGAAAAAACATTGTCTGGCTTCACTTATATGTGAAATCAAAAGTGAATGTGAAAGTCAAGTATCAAAGAGAAAATAAATCAATTTTGAGCAGGGCCTTAGTGTAAAGTGAAGGGAGAGAAAGGTGTGTAGCTGGAAGTGTAAAAAATAGTATACATGCAAGATAAAGAAATCTAATAGGCAAAAGGCACAGTTAGGGGATCGCGTCAAGACCATTAAAAATAATGTACTTATCATTTATTCATTTAACACTTTCAGGGCACTTGTCAGATGAAGAAAATAATAAACGCATAAATTACAGTGTGAAAGGAGTAGATGAGATAAGACGCTCTAGATGTAATCAAACCTTCTTTAGAAGGAAAGTTTAGAGGAATGTTGTGAATTATTAAAAATTATCTTGAAATGCTCTTGGAAATATCAGCGGCACCAACCTAAAAAAAAAACAAAATCTCTGTTTAAAAGAACGGAGCAGATGGCATGCACACTGAGATTCAGGAGAGGAAGTAAACAGAAACGGGACTCGATACCAGCTCTAATTCCAGCAACTGAAAACTTAGCAGATTCCTTTATGTAAGACGGTTGTAGTGGCTCATGCCTGAAATTTCCAGTTCTTGGGAGAACTAAGGCAGGAGGACTGTCATGTAGAACTCACTAAGCTATGTAGTAAGTCCCAGGTCAGTGTGCATTATAAAATTAAAGCTCCTCTCAGAAAACCCAACCAAACTAAACAACATCCTACATTCACAGCTCTGGGTATCAGATCCCACACTGGCTGCGAAACGAAACACTTTAGAGCCTATGTTCAGTGCAGGCAGTTCAATGAGAAGCCATTTGGTTTTCATGCCTTGCTTTTCTTTTTCCCCCAAGCCTTGACTTTTATTACTTAAAAAAAAAAAAAAAAAAAAAAAGGCTGCATATTTATTTTGCTGTCTGACTTACGCCTTCAATAAGGAAAGCCAGCTTGATCCTGTCACAGATACTCTTGGCACACATGGAACCACCGTAGCCCCTGCTGACATGCTCATCCATCTTAGACAATCTCACAAGGACTTTAGGCCTCACAGCAGGAACCCCTCGCAGTCTGCCTGGGCACACACCGCATGTGAATTTAGTTGCTTTCCCAACCTTCTTGGTATACAGGGAAACAATCCTGTTGCCAGGAGTTCAGAAAGCCTACTTTTGTTAAAGGCTCTATTGTCAGAGAGCCTAGGATGGTATGTCAAACGCTGGACCATTCTGAGTGCCTCTAAGCACCATCCCCGGGAAAGGCTCATGCCTTTCTTTTTAAACCTTCTCTGTAGGATCCTTCTGCTTAGCCTTAGGAGATGCTCTGACCACGAGTGTCCTAGCTTATGTTTATGCTCTTATCTGAGGCTCTGGAATGTGTATGTGCCTGTGCCCCCAGTGACTGCCCCTTCCTGCTCTCAGTCTGTTGTTATCTCTGATGACCTCAGCCTTCCCCAGTTACTGCTTCACACAGAGAAGGTATTCTCCTGTGATGCGCTCCCATTCTGTCTGTCCTGTATTTCAGGGTACCTTGTTTCTACATACAACTTAAGCCACTACAAGCCCCTTGCCATTCCTCTTGGGGTTATAAAGATGAAGTAACCAGAGCCTGCACATGAGGAAGGCGCATTTGCACTGAGCATTGTAACCTGAGTAAGAGGTTTCTAGACAAAAATGAAAAGCCACTCTACAATCAAGGAGTACCGTATTCAAAGACACTTTGAAACTCCTTTTTCACAAGTAGCAAGCTCTGTATTATAAGGTGAAGGATGAGTAGATGTTTAATGCTGCAGAGGATCACAGATCTGCTGTAGAAGTGAAAGCAGAGTAGATAATCTGCATCACTATTTTTTCTCTGAGGGTCACACTGACTTACTGACTTAGACATTACCAGAGCTCTGATTTTGAACTTCTTATAAGTGAGGAAGGTTATCTGTTTCATCTTTTAGTTTTCTCTGACATTTGATGAAGATGAGAATGGTATATAATATTTTGTTTCTAGTTCCCTTGTCGATTCTTCTGCGTGTTCTCATTTTTGTTACATGGTTTTTGTAGTGGTTTTCTTTGAATATTAGAGATACCCACTCTTTGTGTGTTATAATTTTTTTCTTACCAAACCTTTTTTTTTTGCAATTAATTCTGACCTTTTTGGGTTTTGTTTTCTTTCTTTCTTTCTTTCTTTCTTTCTTTCTTTCTTTCTTTCTTTTCTTCTTCTTCTTGTTTTTGTTTGTTTGTTTGATTTTGTTTTTTGAGACAGGATTTCTCTGTGTAGCCTTGCCTGTGCTGGGCTCCCTTTGTAGACTAGGCTGGCCTTCAACTCATAGAGATCTGCATTTCTCTTTCTCCTGGAGTGCTGAGTAATCAGGCATGCACCACTGTGCCTGCCTAATTCTAACGTTTTTGTCTTGGTATTGATATAAACACAATATTCCCAGTTACTATAATTACTATTGTTCTTGTTGAGCCAAGGTCTCATGTATCCCAGAATGGCATCAAACTCATCCCATAGCGAAGATGACCTTAAACTTGGTGTTTGTGGATGTTTGCATCTGTGCGTGTGAGTATATATGTTCCTATGCATGTGTGTGTGGGTGGAAGGCAGAAGTCAACATCCTCTTTTTTCTTCTTCAGTTGCTCTCCACCTTGTTTTTTTTGGAACAAGGACTTAACACTGGACCTGGCGCTCAGTAATTCAGCCTGGATGGCTAGCCAGGAAATTCCAGGAATCCTCCTGTCTCAGTCTTCCAAGAACTGGGGTTAGAAAGGCACATTGTCATGCCTGATTTTTGTCCATGTGTGATGGGATCTGAACTAGATCCTCAAGCTTACATGGGTGATGGGGCCTGAACTAGATCCTCAAGCTTACATGGATGATG
>OU015744.1:124736466-124757083 GCA_907169655.1 Acomys percivali | reverse complement strand
TGGGTGATGGAGCCTGAACTAGAGCCTTAAGCTTACATGGGTGATGGGACCTGAACTAGATCCTCAAGCTTACATGGGTGATGGAGCCTGAACTAGATCCTCAAGCTTACATGGGTGATGGGGCCTGAACTAGAGCCACAAGCTTACAAGTGTGATAAGGGCCAGAAGTAGAGCCTCATGCTTGTGTGCAGGCACTTACTGACTGTCCCATCTTCTCCACCTGAAAAGTATGATTTTTAACTTTATTGTTTTCTATAATATTATGGTTTTTTCTCTAATATATCTTTCTATCCACCTATTTGTGGATTTTGCTATTCAGTAGGCTCTACATATATCATATAATTTGTCTCTTATCTTATTACCACATATTAAGTAACCAGTCCATTCCCCAATAACTTGAAACACTACTTTTAGCACTCAATTGGGTATGGTTTTAGATACTTTTATTCCACCACTGATATACTTTTGGTTCCTTCCCAGACCAGTAACCAGTTATGTGATTCGGTGTCTCTAATTATGGTTAATTATAAGAAATAGGAAAAAAAAAAAAGAAAGAACATTCACCTCATAGGATTTAAGAAAGATAAAATCAATACTGATTGTTTATAAGATGCCTTGATCATAAGAGATGCTCAATAAACTGTTGATTTTATTATCAATAATTGTCCTGTAATTGTTGACAGTACAATCATAGGCTGTTAGGCTAATTGCTTCATATATGAATTGGCACCTAATAAGTTTTGATCTCCCTGTCTTGTTCTTTTACCAAAGAACCAGTATGCAAGACTGGAGAATTCTATTCCAAATGGACTTCAGAATTAATTTTTCTCTAACTAAAAGCTTGTTTGTTTGTTTGTTTTGTTTGTTTTTGTTTTGTTTTGTTTTTTGTTTTCTTTTTTTGTGTGTGTGGTTATATCTTTTCAAATTAAAAAGTAATTAAAATATGATTACATCATTTTCTACTTCCCTACTCCCTTCCCTCTCTCCCAAATACAGGCCTCCTTTTTCTTAACCAGTGTTGTTACATTTACACTTAAATGAATAAATACATAAATGCAGCCTATGGAGTCATTCAATGTTGCTTGCATGTGTATGGTCTGGAGCTAGCCACTTGGTATTAGATAATTGGGGCTGGGATGGCTATCCCTCTAGGAGATTATAGCTCCTCTCTCAGCAGCTGTATATTGCTTGTAGTTCTTCATCTAGGGCTGGGGCCAGATGAGAGTTCCTCCATCTATGTTGGGATTCTACTTTAATACACAGCTTGCTTGTTGCCAAGTGAAGGAAAAGGAAGGGAATTCTCAGAAACTGTGGCTTAACGTGTGGTAGTTTCTGGAGTAAGTACGTTGGCAATTTTAGGCAATGTCAGGTATCTTGGGAATGGTACAGACATAGCTCGCATTATCTATACTAATTGAGAAAACTTTCTCAGAGTGAGGGTGGTTCATCTGTGAATACTAAAGTATTGATAAGTAGATTATTGTGTGGTAGGAAGCATTATGTAGGACAGTTAGCACAATAGGCCCTGGTGATGTCAGTTAGGACAGTTGACTGGCCTACAGTAACATGTACAGAATGAGGACAGCTGGAAAGCGTGTTTTTATGCGTTTATAGCAATTGGTGGAGAATATGTTTACTAAGATAGCTTGAAAAATATAAAGTTATAATGTATATGCCATTGAACTTTATTTTTCTAGCAGCATTGACTCTGAGATCAATTGGCAACAAATCCAAACTCAAGGCTGACCTTTCACTGTTTGGAAGCCACTTGAGACACCTTCCTTATACTATAAAGAACCCCCCACACCTCACGTCTTCGCTTTGCCCCTGGGAGATGGTCCTTTTTCTCTTTGAATACTGTGTGGGTGTTTCCATCAGCTTCTTGGTTGGTTTATGTGCGTCTGCCTGATTTGCAAGATTGCTGCTGTGGAATATTTAGCATTTCACCTTGGCAGCCATCTGAAGATATATTTTCTTCTTCCTCTAGGCTGCCAGAGTTAAGGCAATTTCCTGATTGGTGATTAGAGAGTCTTAGCTAGATGTAGGGTGAATCCTTTCACTGGTCTGGTTTCCCATACCCTTGCTGACTTGTTTTTATTTTCTGTATGTGGCTTGTGCCCTGTGTTTGCATACCCACTGGGGTCTTTCGGTGTTGGTTTTCTGTTTGCTAGTTGGTAAGCGCATATACATCAGACTTTTGTCCCCCAATAGCAGTTTCTCTTATGTTTTGTGTACTGTCCTTCTTATTATTCTTGGGTATTTTTCATAATTAAACTTTTCCTATGTTACCGTTTTCATTCTGTTTAAATTTAGAACATAACTCAGTCAACCAAAGATTTACCAAATATTTATGTGACTTTAAAAGTTAGGCAAGGCAGTGAATTCCAGGACTCGAATCTCTGTTTGTTCTTTAGTGCCTCTGAAATATTCGACTGGATGAACTTAATAAGCTGTGTTTGTACTTCCCTCTTTATAGGCTTCTTATCCATCAGTATTTTTGGAATAACCACATCCTCTCATACTGATTTATCTTATCACCATGGTCATATAAGTTTATGTTGGTATTTTTATCTTCTTGGCTTGGGTATTAAATCCAGGCTGTTCTACATATTGTAGGTTTTTAATAGCTGGTCATTTCTGCTCTTTCCAAATCTCATTTTTTTTTTAAACGTCCCCAGGCATTTTCACTTGCTGTGCCCGATGGATGGGCATCTGCAGCATTTGCAGTAGTATTCCATTTTACCTGAGAAGGGAGAGAGGGCAGGAGGCCATGGTTGTATAGCCCATGGCTCTATATAGTCTCTGTCCTGAGAAGTAGCTATGCAAATAGCTAAACATCACCTACAGTTTGCGGTGTAATGTGTACTTCCAGTGTGGGCTATCTTCTTGCCTCAGTTCACTTTTAATTGTCATTTGTTCCTGTGTCTCTGTTGACTTTTGATTGTCCACATGAAAAGCATAAATGTCAGTATTTTTAACTCTATTAACTTGAACATATATTTATCATCATGAACATGCATAAGGTTAATTTTTGGTAATCCCTTTCTTAATACTCTGAAACTTATGATTCCTGCTAAATTCACTGAAATTTAGTAAAAGTTTTCCAACTTCTAATGGAATTAAAATTAACTTAGACCTTTTTAATTTTTTTCTTTAATTTTCAGACTTTACCCACCTCTTTTAAATAATATAGGGAAAGAAAAAATAAGTATTTTTTTTTGTCTCAAATCATTTTTACTTTTGATTGTAGAGAAAATGTGTTGCAGTTTCCTGTTTCTTACAGCAACCCTTCATCATTTATGGTTGGCCCTGAGCCACAGAGTGACAAACCCCCTAAAGTTCTTTTTCTTCCAATTAAAGTTCTTGTGAACTTTGTTGATGTACATGCGTGCGTGCGTGTGTACACGTGTGTGTGTGTGTGTGTGTGTGTGTGTGTGTGTGTATGCACATCAACATACCTATAGGAATGTGGTAGGCTTAACACAAGAGACCTATCATTATATATGATTTCCAGTATCATTGCAAATATTACAAATGATACAAGCATGGGGCAAAGGATATTCATTCATTTCTCACTCTTGGCAGCGGAAAATTATCCTTACAGCCTGTGTTCAGAGCTCTCACTATTTGTAATCTAGTCTATCAGATTGTTTACCTTGTATCTCAGAAGGGCCTTTAATGTTCTCTATGCAAAGACCACATTCCTCTAGCAACGTTGTCTTCTCTGTCCTGATTAGTCATCTGGCCATTGCTTTAAAAGCCTCCCCTGAGGTTCTCATATTTTAGATTGCATTCACTATTGAGAAGTGTTTGTGCTTTTGAACTGAATCATGATGCGTTTAACCCTGAAACTGCAGTTTCTGCTCTGGGCCCAACAGTCTCTGCTTTTGCCTTTTGCTATCCTTAATATGTCAAATGTCAGACCTTTTGGTCTTTCAAAGTCTTTTCCATCCTGTATAGAGGCTTCTAAATCCATAAAGTATGAGGCAGTTTCAGACCGAATGCACATCACTGTCCAGTACCTAGGCTATCCCTGGGAGAGCCTGTGCTCTCTCTAATACAGTTTTGACGTGGCTCCTTTCTGAGCTCCAAAGCTCACAGTTAGGTGCAGGGATTTACATTGTCAGATCACGTTTTAACTGGCCTACCTCCATGTTTATGTCCTTGCAACTTTAAAATTAAATTCCTGGCATGTAGCCATTCTGTGCTTAAAAAGAAAAGTTGTGGCCAGGTATGGTGGTGCACACCTTTAATCCCAGCGCTCGGGAGACAGAGGCGTGTGGATCTCTGTGAGCTTCTGGACAGCCTGGTCTACAAATCAAGTCCAGGATAGCTAGGACTAGAAGAGAAACCCTGTCTCAAGAAATGGGGGGCGGGGGGGGGGGCGGAGAAGAAAAATAAAACAAAACAAAAAAGAAAGAAAAGAAAAGTTGCAATTTTCTTAGCTTTTATTTTTATGTGTGTGGCCACTTTCATACAGACACATACACACACACATATGTGTGTGTGTGTGTGTGTGTGTGTGTGTGTGTGTATGAATGATCTGTGCACCACACAGTGCTTACAGTACAGTCTTGTATGTGGAAAGTGGTCAGGTCTTGGAAGTAGTAGAGAGGCTTGAAACTGAACTTAGTCTAAGTCACAGCCAAGCCCCCCAGCCCTTCTTTGCCTCTAATGCCATGAAGCAGCTCCTGTTAACTGTTTCACTAGCCACAGGCCAGTCCTGTGTTGCATGGTCCCTTCTGCTTTACTGCATGTGTTCCTGCTAACGACTTGAGATGCTGTTGAGGAATTTTGTTTTATATACATTTTGCAAAGTCCTTGTTCCCAACTGTCTCTGTCCTACAGTTCTAAGTCTTAGACAATAAGGACTTGCTGGTTGTTGATTTACTGGTTTATATGGTGCCTGGGTGCCTGGCTGAGGTACTTGAGGCAAGTTGCCTTGGGTTGTGCGAAACAAAAGGTTAGGTAGAAAGCTCACTTCAGTGCCTTCTGCTCAAATAAATTACATAAATGCTCACTGACTGGCTAAATGTCCAGCCAGTAATCAGGAGGTAAGTGTTCCCATCTGTTTTTCCTGTGACAGGGCTTTATCGTAATTTAGACTGACTTTACATTCACGATGGAGCCCAGGCTGGCCTAAAACTTGAGTCCATCCTGTGTCAGCATCCCGCGTACCAGGACGATGGATGATAGCTCTGTACCGTCACACTGTGCCAGGTTTCCAGTTCATTCCAGTTAACTCCCATTTTGTGAAGAAGAGACTCTTTCTTAAAGTTAATTTTTCTGTATAGTTTTGAGGTTTGTAACTTGATGTTCTATGGGATCCGCAAGATAGCAGTGTCCTTACGACAGTAATGAAGTTAGCACGTCCATCATCTCACATCTTACATGTTTGAGTGACCACAGTGGGATCAAATGAACTTAGTCAGCACAATTCCAACAAAATGCAAATGTATTAGTTTTGGCCTTGGGCATTAGCTCCTTTGCACTCCTGTTGGCCTATCTTGTACTTCTTACCCTCTACACGGCACTTCCTGTTTCCCCGGACAGTGCTTCCTATCCTCTACACTGCACTTCCTGTTTCCCCAGACAGCACTTCTTACCCTCTACACTGCACTTCCTGTTTCCCCAGACAGTGCTTCTTACCCTCTACACTGCACTTCCTGTTTCCCCAGACAGCACTTCTTACCCTCTACACTGCACTTCCTGTTTCACCAGACAGTGCTTTTAAAAAAAATTTTTTTATTAATTTATTCTTGTTACATCTCAATGGTTATCCCATCCCTTATATCCTCCCATTCTTCCCTCCCTCCCATTTTCCCCTTATTCCCCTCCCCTATGACTGTTCCTGAGAGGGATTACCTCCCCCTGTATATGCTCATAGGGTATCAAGTCTCTTCTCGGTGACCTGCTGTCCTTCCTCTGAGTGCCACCAGGTCTCCCCCGCCAGGGGACATAGTCAAATGTGAGGCACCAGAGTACATGAGAAAGTCATATCCCTCTCTCCACTCAAGTGTGGAGACTGTCTTGTCCATGGGCTAGATCAGGGTAGGGGTTTAAATTTTACCACCTGTATTGTCCTTGGCTAGTGCTGTAGTTTGAGCAGGACCCCTGGGCCCAAATCTATCCATCATAATGTTCTTGTAGGTTTTTAGGACCCTCTGGATCCTTCTATTTCCCCATTCTCCCATGCTTCTCTCACCTAGAGTTCCAATAGGATGTCCTCCCCTCTGTCCCAATTTCCTGGTAAGTGAAGACTTTCATGGGACATGCCCTTTGGGCTAGTATGCAGATATAAGTGAGTATATGCCATTTGAGTCTTTCTGCTTCTGGGTTAATTCATTATGATCATTTCTAGCTCAATCCATTTGTCCACAAATTTCAGGAATTCCTTGTTTTTAATAGCTGAGTAGTATTCCATAGTGTATATGTACCACAGTTTCTTTATCCATTCTTCTACCGAGGGACACTTAGGCTGTTTCCATGTTCTGGCTATTATGAATAAGGCTGCTATGAACATGGTTGGGCAAATTTTCTTATTGTGTGCTGGAGTAGCTTCTGGGTATATTCCAAGGAGTGGACTAGCTGGGTCTTGAGGAAGCCTTTTTTCCCAGTTTTCTGAGATAGCACCAGATAGATTTCCAAAGTGGTTGTACTAATTTGCATTCCCACCAGCAATGAAGGAGTGTTCCTCTTTCTCCACATCCTCACCAGCATGTGGTGTCACTTGAGTTTTTGATCTTAGTCATTCTGATGGGTGTAAGATGGAATCTCAGAGTTGTTTTGATTTGCATTTCCCTGATGACTAAAGAGGTTGAGCATTTCTTTTAAGTGTTTCTCAGCCATTTGATATTCCTCTTTCGAGAATTCTGTTTAGTTCTGAGCCCCATTTCTCAATTTGGTTATTTGGTTTGGTGGTGTTTAATTTCTTGAGTTCTTTATATATTTTGGATATTAGACCTTTGTCAGATGTAGGGTTGATGAAGATCTTTTCCTAGTCTATAGGCTGCCGCTTTCTTCTGCAAATTGGTCCAACATTTTATTCTGACCTGGAGGATACTGTGCTAAGTGAAATAAGGCAGACATAGAAAGAAATGGATCACATGGTCTCACTTACATGTGCAATCTAAAAAAGGAAGAGACATTTGAATGCCTTGGCAAGTGCAGTTTATAAATACAACGTCCAAAGTTCCCTCTGTATTTTATTTGGGGTATCTTCCTAGAAAGTTTGAAAGAAAAGGCTCCTTTGATGAGGATGAAATGACCTTCCCCATATCTTTTGATTAATTTTGGTTGAAAGCCTACTTCGTTAGATACTAGACTGGCTACTCCAGCTTCCGTCTTGGGTCTGTTTGCTTGGAATACAGTTTTCCAACCCTTTACTCCAACATTATAAAGAGTTTTGGGTGACTGCCTAGGCAACAACCTGTCTCTGTCATCTTCTCATTTGGAAAGCTACTAACCTGCACTTCTGGTATACTCATGTAATCAATTTTATTCCTTCTCAAGTCTTAATGGGGTTGAAGACCAGTTAGTTTAGTTTTACAATTAAGCTTAGTTGTTTAGGGGTTAAGATGTTTTTAGATCTAGATAGATGTTTTAAGTTGATAATGATGAGATATGATAGATATTGATTTATATTCAGAATTTTAGATGTGCCAAGGTAGGAAAGATGTTTTCTTCAAGGCTGCCAAATACAAATAGCCAAAGCACTAAGAGTGTAACACTTACATAATTCTTGATTGTGTCATGGTTCTTTATGCTATAGGTAGTTTATTGTATATATGTGTAATAATATAAATGTATATGTAAAAATAAAAAAATTAATAAAAAAGGAAAGAAAGAAACAGCTCCAATCTGATGACCCAGACTCGAGGGTCTTAGTCTTTTCTGCCAAACCGTTACTAAAACTAGCTAAAGATTACATAACAAAATACACTTTTAAAAATTACTTAAGCATTTTTCTAAATGAAATCATGTTTTGTGTGGTGCAGTAAATAAAAATAGCAGTTTTTTGTGTATAGGTTATTATCTGGTAAGTGACATTGCTGACTGGAACTAGGTTAGCTGGACCGAGTGGCTGCAGCCTGAGGTAGGCTGCTTCGCTAAGGATACACGCACGTTGCTGACTTGCCTACATTTCTCTTGTGGTTTACTAAAGAGGCAAAACATATGCTTGAATAATGTGTTCCCATGCTGAGAGACTTAATTAGTTTCCATGATGAGTTCCAGCTGAAAAAAAAAACATGTTTCATGAATTAGCAGCAGGATGAATTCATATTGTCATCTGGTCTATTCTGCAAGCCTGTCATGAGACACTTCTCTGTTGCATACTTCCTCTTATGTCTTCCCTCTGTAAGACTGGACTACAGGACACTTTTTCCTCAGCACTAGTTGTCACTTAGTCCGAGAACAATCAGAAAGCACCAAAATCTGAAGATGATCAAGTTTATCTATAACATGGCTTGCAGATGTGATGGTGCCCTCCTGTTGCCTCATCATTTAACATTGAAGCAGGAGGATCACAGGCTAGCCTGGGCTGGGTAGGAAAAACCCATTTTAAAAACAGAACAAACCAAAAAAAGGTTCCCCTTTCTCCACATCCTCACCAGCATGTGTTTTTTTTGAGGTTTTGATCTTAGCCATTCTGATGGGTGTAAGATGGAATCTCAGAGTTGTTGTTTTTTTTTTTTTCCTTTTTTTTTTAAATATTTTTTTAAATTTTATTAATTTATTCTTGTTACATCTCAATGGTTATCCCATCCCTTGTATCCTCCTATTCTTCCCTCCCTCCCATTTTCCCCTTATTCCCCTCCCTTATGACTGTTCCTGAGAGGAATTACCTCCCCCTGTATATGCTCATAGGGTATCAAGTCTCTTTTCGATGATCTGCTGTCCTTCCTCTGAGTGCCACCAGGTCTCCCCCTCCAGGGGACATAGTCAAATGTGACTAGGAATTCCTGAAATTTGTGGATAAATGGATTGAGCTGGAAATGATCATAATGAGTGAGTTAACCCAGAAGCAGAAAGACTCAAATGGTATATACTCACTTATATCTGCATACTAGCCCAAGGGGCATGTCCCATGAAAGCCTTCACTTACCAGGAAACTGGGTCAGAGTTGTTTTGATTTGCATTCCCCTGATGACTAAGGACACTGAGCGTTTCCTTAAGTCTTCTCAGCCATTAGGGATTCCTCTGTTGAGAATTCTTGGTTTAGCTCTGTACCCCATTTTTAATTCAGTTATTTGGCTTCGTGGTGTTTAATTTTTGAGTTCTCTATGTATTTTGGATGCTAGCCCTTACAAGAAATGTAGGGATAAAGATGCAGCAGAGACTGAGGAAATGGCAAACCAATGACTGACCCAGCATGAGACCCACCCCACAGGAGAAAGCCAACCCCTGACACTGCTAATGACACTCTGCTATGCTTGAAGACAGGAGCCTAGCATAACTGTCTTCTGAGAGGCTTCATCCAGTAACTGATGGAAACAGATGCAGAGTACCACAGTTGAATAGGCGGAACTTAGGGAGTTTTGTGGAATAGTGGGAAGAAGGGTTGAGAGATTCAGAGGGGTCAAGGACACTACAAGAAGACCTACAGAGTAAATTAAACTCAGCCCATGGGGGCTCACAGAGACTGAACCACCAACCAAAGCGCTTGCATGGGCCAGACCCAGACCCCTGCGCAGATGTTAACAGATGTGCAGCACTGTCGTCATGTGGCTCTCCTAATAATGGGAGTAGGGGCTTTCTCTCATTGTGTTCCCTGCCACTGGATCCCTATCCCCTGGCTAGACTGCCTTGTCTGGCCTCAGTGAGAGAGGATGTGCTTAGTCTTCCTGTGACTTGTGATGCCAGGATGCGTTGGTACCCCTTAGGGACCCCTCCTCTATGACAAGAAGTAGAGGGGAGCAAGAGGGCAGGATTGGGTGCAGAGGCTGAGGGGGGGGTGGTATCAGGCTGGAAAGTGATTAAATAAAAAATAAAAAATAAAAAATGAATAAATAAAAACAAACTCAAAAGGTGGATTTACATGTAATCTTCAGAAATCCTACCTCTGTAGATTAAATCATTTCTATATTGCTGTTAATAATTATCTGATCACATGGTAATAGTTTTTATACAGCATTGTACATAGAATAATGATGATAATTTTTAAAAAGTGATAAACACCTCTATATCTCTTCAGTGCACCCCAGCTTTTCACATACTCAACTGGAGATACTTTCAAATACTCACAGCTGCAGAGCCAGCCGTAGTTTGGAAGGTTGACCCCCTGGGAATAATAATGATTCCCTACCATATAAAACTATACATCTCCAGTTAAAAATTAAAAAGTGGCTTTAAAAATAAAGCAGTGACTTATGACCCTTAGATTTTGTTTTATTTTTAGATTGGTTCTACCTCGGGTCTCCACTATGCTCCTAGGAATGACAATTACCACCTACATGCAGGTCTGAGAACGAATGTGGACATGGGTCAAGCCTTAGTAAAGAAATGCTAAACTACACCCCAGATACTGGAGACTCAATATGATAAAGGGCACATGAAGTAGGAGCTCTGCTCAGTTCGATCCCTCTGCCTTGGTTAGCAAACACTTCCTCACTGATTATTAATATGTTTTATTATTAAATTGAGGTCTCTTGGGAGTAACAGGGTACCCTGTGAAGGTGTTGTTGCTTTCTCCATGTTGAACTCTCTTTTCTCTGACAATATTTTGCAACTGAAAACTGTATAAAAGAATATAACATATAATAGGATTGTGCTTTAGACAATCTTTAATGACGTTTTGCTGCTTAGATTAGAAGCACGTGGAGAAAAGCTGCGTTTTTGTATCGGTCCTATTTTTGTTTTGTTTTGTTTTGTTTTAAAATATCTTCAGTCTGCAACATTATACCAGTGGAGAGTTAAGTCTCTTCATATGCTGTGACTTTAGTCTTTCTTTCAGATGTAGGTGCTTTGAGAGCTGTCACCTATACCACAAAGCACAGGCTTGTGATAAATACACATTGCATAAGCAGCGTTTGAAGCGGTGCTTTAGATAAAGAAATGTTGTGGCGTGTCTATAAAAAAAAAAAACTTGAAGGAAATTCACAATTGCGTTTTCCTTCCTGCCTATCTCCCCATCTGCACTTTTTATCCTTTTATCTTGTCTTGTGAAATGTGCAGGATGATGCTCGCCAGCTCTTTGTGCTTGCTGGGGCCGCAGAAGAAGGCTTTATGACTGCAGAGCTTGCCGGCGTCATCAAGAGATTGTGGAAAGACAGTGGTGTGCAAGCCTGCTTCAACAGATCCCGGGAGTACCAGCTGAACGATTCTGCAGCGTAGTAAGTGGCCACAGCTTTGGAACTCAACTGTCACGAATGATCACATGCTAGTCAAATCTATCTCCATGTCACTTGTGCTAGAGAAATTGCCTGGCACGTTCTTACACAGCTCAGGTTTTCTCGATGACAGCGTTTGAATCCTTTCTCTGTCTTCATCATGCGTTTGTGATAGCAATGATGTGGTTGTATTGGAAGTGTATAGAATAGGACTGTCTGGTATACCTCCGAAAGGACTTAACTGTCCTTATACACTTCCCGCACGCTCTTCTGCTGAGGGCTCTGTGCTTTAGAAAGGGTGGTGTAAATGTCTGGTTGAGGTTTGAGCCCTTACCTATGCCTTATGCTCATGATCTTAGACATCCATGAGGCTCAGCGTTTGCCCCCATTCACTGTAAAGAGAGGCTTCTCTGCCTAAGGCTGAGAGTAGCTACTGTCTGTGTATAAACATACATATTTAGGAAGGTGCTTCATGTTATATCAATTTAGTAACTACACTGGGGCCCACAGCTTCTTCAGACAAAGGTTTTTAAATGGATTTCGAACTGTGGACCAGGTGTCAAATCAAATCAGATGTCAGTTGTTTATCCCTGCAATAGTGGCGCCGCTACTGAAATACGGGGGTGTCTTACCTGGCCGCTTAGTTGTTTGACTCATAGAGTATACAACACCAGTGATACCTTTTCTCTCCCAGCAACCTGCAAAGCACCTTCTGGGACTTGAATGCTAGCTTGCTTTTGTTGTATCTTAAGCTGAAGTGTGTGGTTCCTTTTATGGGACGGTCTTATCACCTCATTGTGATGGACAAGTAAGGCCACTGATAAGAGCCTGTATTATTTCGGGGGACTCTGGGGCTTCCCTGATCAATGTGTGTAGAGCTATAGAATTAGAGAATAGGAAAGTGTGGGCTCCCTGTGTGGAGCATGAGGCTAGTAGGAAGTAACATTCCTGCAGCCCTTGCTGAGCTTTTTCGCTGCTGCATTCACAATTAAGCCCTGTGACATCTTCAACAGAGGGCAAAGTGCAGATCCGAGCATGGAGTTAAACTAAAATGTAAGGAAGCATTTTGAGAAACAAGCTCATGATATTTATTAGTTTAGACATTTTAAGCCCCTTTCCTTTGAATTACTATGCCTGAAAAACAATGCTTAAGACATTTAAAGAGGCACAAAAAGATTTTCAAGTAATTTATGTGACATAAGCTTAAACTGTTTGTTTTGTATGTTTATAAAGACCTCTGAAAACTTCAGAACATCACGTAATTAAAATATGCTGTAGTTTTATTTTAAGTAACCTTTCAGGGCTCTAGTTCCTTTCAACACTGTGTTTTGTTGTTTGATTTCAGTTATTTGAATGACTTGGACAGAATAGCACAACCAAATTACATCCCAACTCAGCAGGATGTTCTCAGAACCAGGGTGAAAACGACAGGAATTGTGGAAACCCATTTTACATTCAAGGATCTTCATTTTAAGTGAGTAACTTCCACCAAATACATGGTTTATAAGCTTAGTAATAAGATGCAATACTTTGGAAGCAAAAGCCCAAATCTTTGAGGTTTATAACATTTTCAGTGTTGGGAAAATCTTTTTCAGAATATTAGACAAAATGATTTTATGGAAATGAGCAACAATATTTTCAAAAGGATATATTAATTTTTATTTAAAACAAAATAACCAAGCAGGGCAGTGATGGTACACACCTTAAATCCCAGGTGTCACTTTGACACTCAGATGTCGAAGGGAGATGCATCTGTGTGTTAGAGGCCTGCATGGTCTACAGAGTAAATTCCAGGACAACCAAGACTACACAGAGAAACCCTGCCTCCAAACCCACCCAACCTACCAACCACCCAACCTACTAACCACCACCAACAACAACAAAACAAAAACAAAAACAAACCAACAAAAAACCAGATAAATGCCCTTTGCCTGTTAATTTTACAACAACTGAACTATACTCAGAGTTTGGCTGGTTTGGCTAAACAGAAGATATAGGCATGCATCTGAGGAAGAATCACTGTCTTTAGGTAAAATAGGAACCTTTGCTTTTCGAATATATATGTACAAACATGTGTTTAAAGAAAGGTACCTTTGAATTTTTTCATGAAAAATGTTATCAAGGCAACTGATATTTGTAGTCTGGTGATGGCGATGTTTGCTTCAGGTGTGCTGAATGTGACCCTGCTAGGTGAGAAGAGCAGTGCGGGAGGGAACTATCTGGAATGGAAGGGGATGAGGCTAGTCCCTCCCACGTCTCACTTGGAATGAGCCAGTTTCAAGGGAAGACAATGAATTGTACTATAGGCATTCTCAGAACTGCATTCCTCTTCTTCTAATAAACAATACATTTCAAAAACTGAGAAAGACAAAGGTTGACTCACAGCCAAATCCAAGCCCTGAAGCCTCCTGGACAGTTGCTTTTATCCAGGTTTTCCCTTTTAGATAACCTGTTCCTTTTTTATTCCTCATTTCTATGTTCTCATTGTTCCACTGGCTGAACCAATGGCTTCCCAATCAGAAAAGCCACACATATGCAGTGGACTTACCATCTATCCACCTTATTCTCATTCAAGTAATGATGGTGGAATCAAGGAAAAAGAAGCTATGTATTTCATATAAAGATGTGTCCTGAAGGACAAGAACTTGACCACACACACACATATAATATACACAGTCATTATTGGTCTTCTCTCCTTCATATTATGTTTCTATACTTTGAAGCTCTATACAGGAATAGAAAATTTTTTTTTCAAAAACCACATGTCTTATGATTCAATTTCACTTAAAAATGACACGTTCCCTAAGTTTCAGGTTTATGTCAGAAGAAAGAATCCTGTTTGTATTGTATTAAATACCATGTTGCTTAGGCCATAAAATATCAGCCAAGGGGGCGTGGGTATTTTTGTGTTTTGTTAAGCCCTTGTGAGTAGGATTGGTTTAGGGAGCAACACCAGCATGGGTTTAGGCAACACCTTTAAGGAGCACCACCAACATAGGTTTAGGGAGCACTACGAGCATGTGTTTAGGGAACACCACTAACATAGATTTAGGGAGCACACCACCATATTTAGGGAGCGCTGCCGCTGTATTGGTGTGTCAGTCCAGTCAGGTGCACTGCACTGCTGCAGAACGTTACAGATCCGTTGACTCCCCAATTGTCACTCCAGAGGTGAGATTAGAAAAGAAATTTATGATAATACTTCCTCCGTTATGAAAGCTGCCCTGATGTGCACACCCCAGGGTTTGTTAAGATTCCATATTCTTAAGGTTCTTTCAAAGATTAGGCAAGTCATTGCTTAATCTGTCCATCATTTCATGATATTCTTAGTACTTTATGTTTGGTTTGTAGGCAATAGGGACTGAATTATATGTCCTTGGTTGTTCTTCTACGCCATCACCAAAGTATCTGAAAAGTTGAAGGAAAAAGGACATAGAAGGCAAAACTAGCAGCAACTTCTCACCCACCTGGTCAGATGCCTTTGACTTCATAGACTTATAATGGACTAGCTTATGTTGTCGTTGAAATCCTTTAGTCTTTTGTTTGTTTGTTTGTTTTGACTGTAAAGAAAGTCATTCAAAAGAAATGCTTTACTATGAGTGATAGGCTCAACTGTGCTCCAAGTAGCTATGAGCCTCTAAAGTGATAAGGATAAAGATAATGAAACAGAGCAATTTAACCAGATATTCATAGTCAGAGATTTGTTTAAACACACACACACACACACACACACACACACACACACATACATACATACACACACACACACACACACACACACACAACCAATCTCAGTTTACTTCCTAATGAAGGTTCAATACCCCAAGCTGGGAGCACAGTTACACTTCTACAGCTCCTTCTCCGCTTGCTAGTGTCTGTGTGTGTGTGCATGTGTGTGTGTCTCTGTGTGTCCTGTGTCTGTGTGTGCATGTGTGTGCATGCATGTGTGCATGTGTGTGTCTGTGGATGTGTGCATTTGTGTGTATGCATATGAGTGCATGTGTGTGTGTGTATATGTGTACCTATATGTGTCTGTGTGTATGTGTGTGTATGTGTGTATGTGTGCTAAGTGCAGCATGCCATCTAATGTCATTGTCACATTAGCAGTGATCTCCTCATTTAATCTTTCCAAAGAGCATCAGTCCAATTCTAATTTTCCATAATCTATTTTTACCTCAAAAAAGCAACCATTTCCCTGTTGTCCTAAGTAAAAATGTAAATTGTTTAGCTGCAATACTAATTTTATACAGTAGGTGTGATTTTGAATTCACTCTTATTATTTTCGCTTCCATTCCTTTTCTTGGTACCTCATGGTGGGTATATTTTTTTCTTCATACTGAGTCGCTTTTCCATGTGACCTGTTTGTTTTGCTTGTAGGCTATTAAGTGACCATATGCAATGGCAGGTCTGGAAACATCATTAGTTGCTCTGTTTGTCTTAATATTATGCAATGATGTTTAATTATAAGTCATTTACCTTTTGAATATTTAAAATGTATTTGCCTAACTCCAAGGCATCTTAGAGTCTTGTTTTTTTTCTTTAATTTATTTTGATTGTTTACCTAGGTTTTTCTGTTTGTTTTCTCTTTCTTTTATTTTGCTTTGTTTTTGAGACAGGGACTCATGTAGCCCTGGCTGGCCAGAACTCACATAGACCAGGCTAGCCTCAAATTCATAGAGATCCACCTGCCTGTGCCTTTTGGAGTCCTGGGTTTAAAAATGTGTCCTACCACACCTGGTGGTTCACCTAATTGTAGTGGCCATGGACTATTGAAGACTTAAACTATGTTTGGTAAGGAAGTGACTGACTGTGACCCAGGGTAGTCTAAAGAGGAAGTGGAATGCATTGAAGCTGGTACAGAAGGGTGTGGTCATAGAGTTCCCTACTAAGTACTGAGAAAACTCCATTAAGATGCTTAACTATTAAAATGCTGCCCTTGATCAGAAGTTTAATAACACACTGTCTTTTTATTTTTTAAAAATCATGTAAAGTTTTTTGTGAAGAGTGACAGTGGCAGGGGTTGGTATATTACTTGGGTCTTCAGGCAGTCAGGCCATATGAAGTTACACGTGGTTCAGTGCACTCTCAAGCATTTATGAGGAGAATATGCTTTCCTGGATGTTTCAAAGTTGTCATTTCAATGTCACACACCTGCTGCAGTCTGCTGCCACTGTGATCCTTCCCGGAAGCCTTTCTTACCCTACCCGTGAGATCTTTGAGTGAGGTACAGAGCCACAGGATGTGCTGAGTGTCAGTTGTAAGTTGATGACTTAGAGATAAAGACAGGTTAGTATAAAACTTTAGGTAAGGGTTCTTCTGGATATGAGTTTGCTAAACCACAACGATTGCCTATATATATATATATATATATATATATATTTTTTTTTTTTTTTTTTTCTGTACTAAATGGCCCTCAAATGGAGGATGGCAGAAATGTATTTAGAATAAATATAGTGAGAACCCTTTACAGTGATAATACCTTAGCAGTGTTCTGGATATTTCACATTGCCTTTTTTCTTTATCTAATTTTAAGTGCTAAGTGAAATATATTTCACATTTTTACATGAATAGATTAACAAATAGAAAATGAGCTATGAGGGAATTTTTTATGATTTAAAGATCTAGTTGTATGAATGGGCTTTTATGATCAAAGTCTTTGTCTAATTAAAGAGTGAGTAGTTTAGTTAGCAATTTCCAGATAAAGATTGAATGTATTCTTTCTGTTGTAAAATTGGCGTAGCTTAAGAGAAACATCTATTCCATTTCTATAATATAAATGTGTAATAGATTTTGGGACACATTGTTTTCTTAATGAGCTTGGCATCCGTATACAGTTAGCTAATTTTACACTAGTTAGGCTTGGCCACAATGCTGCTAGATGACTTCAAAGGCTAAGTTACTATATTTCAGGAAAGGTCCACATCCTCTTTGACTTCCAAAAATACCAAAGAAATTCAGACTGACTCTCTAGTTGACACAAGTTAACAGCCTTTTCATATAAAGGAGTACAGATTACGTAAGGAATTTTTGTCGTTTAAGTAAATATGTAGAATTTGAGAAACAATAGAGTAAAGAATTACAAGATATTCCTGAATGAATAATTATAGTGTTTCTCAAAACTTTGTAATTTGTATGCCTTTTGGAACATGAAAACAGTAGTAAAAATAGTTATTCTGGTTATTATCTCCCTTTAGCTTTTTAAACACTTTATAACTTTATACACAATCTGGTCTCAGCCATTGTTGATCGTTAGTTTATAGGTTGTTTTTCAAATGACAGTCACAGACCAATGACTCCGGCATCTCTTGGTTGCTGCCTTTGGTTCATGCTACTTGAGAACCACTGCCTTAGACCTGAACTACAACTAAAGGCCATGGCCAATAGATGAGGGACCATCATTCATTTATGGTTCATAAGTTAAACAGATTGGACGGGGGTTTCTTTTATACTCAAAGTACCTGACTGTCAACCTATAATGAAATAAATCTTTTTGGCTTTAATGTTTTGCTAATCTAGAAGGCAACTTCAAACCTTAAAACGCAGTAAAGTTTGTCTGTTAATTCTTGAAAATGTTGAAAAGCACTCAGTAGGCATAATTTATTTATTTAGTCGGACATGTTCAGGAAGTTCTTTGTGTTCCAAATGTTGGAGGACGTAAACAAACAAAGAGAGACAAAAGTCTTTGCTTTCAAATACTGCAAGGGGAAAGGAGATGGTCACTATGACAAAAAGTAGAACTTATGGGTAAAATAGTCATTGCATCAGAATGCTTTTGCTTCCTGGGGCTGCCATAACAAATTGGCAAACACTAGGTTCATGAATAAGTAAATGTCGGCCATGTTCTGGAGGTTAGAACTGAAATCTGTATGTTAGGAGGGCAGGTTCCTGCTCCAGGCCCTGGGGAAGGAGATTCCTGACCTGTGTTTAGTGTCTGGTGTCTGCTACAGTCTGCAGTACACCTCGGTGTATACCTATGCCACCTCTGCTCTCACATGTCCTTCTTTCTCCTATGGAAGAGAGGGGACTCCCTTGTAACTTGGAACTCATTACTCAGTTTACTTTTCTGCTGTTGTAGTCCTGTAAGCAGACAAGGTCATTCATTACTTACAGATGCTGATAGCAGACAAGCAGCCACTTCTGCCAGTGTGTTACAACGGCACCTTCCCTGCAGTATATACACTTTCCATTTCCTTTGAGGACTCATTAAAAGTGACTCTATCCAGTTTAATATTTGCATTCTGTTCATCTCAGTATATGATTCCTTAAGACTGTAAAAACTCCAGGCTTTTCACTTTCACCTGAGTTTGAAATAGAATGAGCTTTGGTGTCTGCATTCCAAGATAATCTAGTCGTTTTCCTTTTCTTTTGGAGTGCTTCGGTACACTTCAAGCTGCTACTCTAGTTTTGAACCTGCAGGCCTCTTGGTTGATTGAAGGAGCCGGTCGCCACCATTGAGAATAGCCCTCATCACTTAAAGTCAGCCAGCTGTAGACATCAACTACATCACTAACACAGAAGCATTAATGAGCGATTAAATAACTGAGTTGGCAAATCAGCTCAAACAAGTGGAAGGTGGGCTAGATTGGGCTGTTACAGTGAGTAGATGAGGGGTGTTTGCTGTGTGACGTAAGCCATCTAAGCTTATGGTAAAGTTGCTTATAAATTGCATTCTTAGGCAACTTAAGAAGTGTTGATCTATCCAGGAGCACTTTAATCCCAGCACTTGGGAGGCAGAAGTAGGCGGGTCTCTGTGAGTTTGAGGCCAGCCTGGTCTACAAAGCTTGTCCATAACAGCCAGGGCTACACAGAGAAACCCTGTCTTGGGGGAAAAAAAAAAAAAGCTGATCTAATTAGGTTTTCTTTCGTTCTTGTTTGATCTCTATTACAGTGTGGCATATATTCCCCACTCTACTTTCTGTTCTTTTTCAAGCCTATCCACTCGGATTTATGTTGTGGTAGGATCAGGTTGTTACAGCATAGTTTAATGACAGAGGTATCAGTACTAGTGGATGATTTCGGATTTGGTTTTTAGGCCACTACTGCTCTGTAGGGAATTAAATAGGAATAGTTTTAATTAGTGCACCATAAAGACAAATGGGGCCTTTAAAACTGTGCCAGTTTACAGGGTGTTTCCATTATATAAGTGGATATTTCTAGGCTGTATAATGTAGTCTATGCAAATTTAAACTTTTGCTTAACTTTATAAACTCTTGCCAGGAACAAGAAGAAAAGGTCATTGGCATTATTTGTTTGATTGTGTCAGAACCTTGTATATTAACCTCCAATTGCCCATGATTTTATATTAAATAACAAGTTTCAAAGTCTGCCCCTCTTTCCTTTAATCTATAAGCTGCACAAACCTCTTGGCCCCTTTCTAAAATTACTTCATTTCACAACCATTTTCTTACCTGGAGTTATTTCTTCTTTCCATCAACATCTTGCTTTCTGCTCTGACAAACCTCATTTCTCAGTTGCAATGGGGGAGCCCTGTTCTCTGGCTCTACGGCTCAGGACTGGCTAGTTGAGTGCGCTCACTTTGATCTCTGGCTTCCTCCATTGTGTCACTTAACTGTCAGTGTTGACAAGCAGTAAACTCTTCAGTTGCTTTGATGTCTGAAATGCTTTCATATGTTTGTTAATGGATGCCTGTGCTTTAATTTTTAATTTAATTTATTATTATTATTATTTGTGCACATGCGTGTGTGTGTGTGTGTGTGTGTGTGTGTGTGTGTGTGTGTGTGTGAACTCACACATGCTTATGCAACAGTGTGCATGTGGAGGGGATCCAGGCATTGAACACAGACTGCTAGGCATTCTCTGGGCCACCTCCAGGACCCATATGTGCTATTTGTTGAGCGTGTTTTTGATCTTGCTTTATAGTTACTCTGGATGCAATCAAATATTTAATAAAAAAAAAACTTAAAAATTCTACACTTTGAGAAAAGGAATCGGTAACTTCTTTTTCCTTCCATTATGTCCTTTTCTCCTTTCTTCCCATCCCACAGTCCCCAAGCTATGTGGAACATTTTTTGTTGGCCTTACATAACTCAGAGCTTTTGACCATTTAATGTGGTGTCAATTCATAAATTTTCCTCTTACAGAATGTTCGATGTGGGCGGTCAGAGGTCGGAACGGAAGAAGTGGATCCACTGCTTTGAAGGTGTGACCGCCATCATCTTCTGTGTGGCCCTGAGCGACTATGACCTGGTTCTCGCTGAAGATGAAGAAATGGCAAGTAGAAGTGCTTTTTAGGAGTGCGGCGTCACGTGCCGAGCGCTTTTTAGGAG